>JAWNPB010000150.1:7500-288147 GCA_035045355.1 Drosophila lacicola
GAAGACACTTTTCATCCAACTCTGGAAATGGTCATTGATTTACCAGCCCGAGTCCCTATCAAGGAATCGGAATTAGCTGAACGCATGCGTTGTTTCAGAAAGGCTGATTTTCATAAGCTTAATGATCTTATTCTGCAAGTCGACTGGTCCCAACTGTACAATTGTGCAGACATTGATGTTGCCTTGAAAATTTTTTATGACACCTTGTACTCGATTTTTGATGTCGGCGTTCCTCTTGATTACCTAGCGAGGCCGGATAGGCCTCCCTGGTTCTCAAAGGAACTGATGAGGTTAAAAAACGTGAAGTCGAGGTGTTATAAAAAGTTTAAGAAATCGGGAAATCACTCTGATTTCTCCCGCTATGCAGTTGCCCGATCAAATTTTTCCACCCAAAATTCCATCTGCTATAAGAATTACCTTCGGCGTTGTCGCCTTCAATTTTCACATAATCCTAAGCAATTTTTTCGGTTAAGTTTGCAGATGAGAGCGCGAACACTGATCCAAGCATAGCCGATCTGTTCGCAAACTTTTTTCAAACTACCTACTCCTCCTCTAGGTATAATAAAAATCAGCCTTATCCTTATCAGTTACAGAGGTCAAACTGCATCTTTAATCCCATTATTACCGAAAGTTCGCTTCTTAGCGACCTTAACACTATCAAGCCGGTTTACTCACCGGGCCCTGATGGTGTTCCTGCTTGCGTGCTTAGATACTGCGCTGCAGCATTATGTAAACCTGTTTTAAAACTTTTTGAATTGTCCGTAAATACTTCATCTTTTCCGACCATCTGGAAGGAATCATACATTATCCCTCTCCATAAGAAAGGGAGTAAGTCCGATGTCGAAAACTATAGAGGTATTTCCAAATTATCCGCTATACCTAAAGCTTTTGAGAGAATGATAACATCTCAACTGCAGCATTTATGTAGTTCTATTATTTCACCTTCCCAGCATGGGTTCGTGAAGCGCAGATCTACAACCACTAACCTTCTTGAGTTTACTTCGTTGGTAATTGATGGGTTTAAGAAAAGAAAGCAGACTGACGTCATCTATACTGATTTCAGTAAGGCTTTCGACTCTGTCAACCATTCCTTGCTGCTTTATAAATTAAGCCTTCTCGGCTTCCCAGTCAATCTTTTGAACTGGATTTCAGAGTATTTGCGTGACAGAACCCAAAGGTTCTTTTCAGAAATTCATTCTCTAAACGTATTCTGGTGACTTCCGGTGTTCCTCAAGGTAGTCATCTTGGCCCGCTACTCTTTACTCTTTTCATCAATGACCTTCCCTCGATACTGCCTCACTCTCGAGTATTAATGTATGCTGATGATGTAAAATTATGCCTTGCATATAAGGATATGGCATCATGTTATCTCTTACAAGCGGACATTGATGCGTTTCAGGCTTGGTGTCTAGCCAACCTGTTAAACTTAAACTGCTCTAAATGTAAGGTAATGACCTTCTATAGAAGCCCTCCTCAATTGGTTTCTTACATCCTTGATAGCATACCGCTTGAGCGTGTTAATAGTACTTCTAATGAAGTTAATGATCTAGGTGTCATCCTTGATCATAAACTTAAATTCGACTCTCATGTTAATACCGTGGTCAATAAGGACAGAATAGTTATGGGTTTCATCAAGCGATGGTCGAAGGAGTTTGACAATCCGTATACGACAAAAACACTTTATATATCTTTGGTACGACCTATTCTTGAGTATGCCTCATGTATCTGGTCACCACAATATGCTTCCCATCAGGACAGAATTGAATCCGTTCAGAAACAATTCTTGTTGTTTGCCTTTAGAGGTTTAAATTGGGATCCTCGTGTGCGGTTACCGTCATACTCCAGTAGACTTCTGATGATTAACCTTCCTTCTTTAATTAATCGTAGAACCATGCTGGGTGTAATATTTATTCATAAATTAATTACTGGTGAAATCGACTCTTCTGTGTTGACTAGCCAATTAAATTTCTCTATCCCTACTAGACTAACACGTAATTTTGTACCTTTATCGCTTCAATTTTGCTCAACTAATTATCCCTTGCATGAACCGTTCAGGGTTCTCTGTGATGACTATAACAAGCATTACAGAGTATTCTGCTCGGAAGCTTCTCTTCCTCGTATAAAGTCTTCTATTCTAAACTATTTAGCAAGTAGATAGTCCTATTTTTATTTGTAATTGTATTTGTACACATACTCGTAGTTTGTATCGACTTTTTTTTTAATATTTTTTTTCATATTTACTTTGCATTTCGTGTCGTACGTTACACGACTGCGCCCCTCGGTCGGTTGGGCGGGAGGTGGGATGCAGTACGTTGCATCGGGATTCGCGTTAAAAAAAAAAAAAAAAAAAAAAAAAATGTATACAAATAGATTTAGTTTTTTACGTGCGGAAACTGGTAAACAAATTTATATCCTAATTTAAAGTACAAAATATGCCAAAGACAAGGGCTGACAATTCTCGCTAGTTTAGAATAAATGAATAAAATCTTAATATATGCTAACACCGTATATACTTTGATAGAATAAACCAAAAATGTAAGAGTAAACAAATGTTTTAATATCTAAAATTAATATTCCGTGCTTTATTTCTCGACAGCGGTGACAGAAGGATCAAATAGTTTTTTTTTTATCCTCTGCTCATTTGCTTCGACTTCTGATCCCTTTTTAGATGGTATTAAAATTTTGTCATGAAATGTGTAACGCATAAAGGGAGAACTAATTTCTCAGCTATCATCCTGAAACTTTACACACACAAAAAATCATTATAAATTGCTTTATTTACATTTAGATTTTAATATTTTTGCCCATGGTTTTCGGACAAGAGGTGTGTTATTAAGCCTAAATAGTGTCATATTAAAATTTATTTTTAATATGAACATATTTAAATTAATGTTTATCATATTTAATTCTATCTTTCCACATATTAATATTAAAGTGGGCAAAACATTAATATGAATACAGTTCATATAAAAGTCAAATACTTTTAACTTTTTATACCCTGAACCCATTGAAAATGGGTAAAAAGGGTATAATGTATTTGTGCAAATGTATGTAACAGGCAGAAGGAAGCATCTCCGACCCCATAAAGAATATATATTCTTGATCAGCATCAACAGCCGAGTCGATTTAGCCATGTCCGTCTGTCTGTCCGTCCGTCAGACCGTATGTATGAACGCAAGGATCTCAGAATCAATCAGATCTAGAGACTTGATCTAGAGACATTTAGCTCTAGGTCCTCCTAGTACCCGCGCTGATCGAGTTTGTTTCCGATATTCGATAACTTGCCCTGTTTCCAAGTAATCGATAAAAATCGATATCGAAATCCTATTTTTTGAGTAATTGTGATAGATAATAAGAGCTAGACCAAATGTCACCAAACTTGACATTTTGCTTCTAGAATAGTATATGTATATCAAGTATCTTTTATTTTATAGCTATCGCCACCTCCCCGCTATTACCACAAAGCTATAAATCATGTTAGTAAACCAACTTGTATTGCCTACCTAACTAAGCCACAATTTAAATGCAATTGTCATTTTGATATTTTGTAATAATATTTTATAGTACAATAAGATCTACTGTTGAAAATTTCATCAAGATCAGTTAAGAGCAGCAGGCGCAAATTCCAAGAATTTCTGTATACATGTACACACACACATTCATGCGCGTCTTCTTTGAATTCTATCAATATCATTGCAATTGCGATTATAGTGTTTTCTGTGCTTCTATTTTAATTATTTTTTGTCTCACCAAGACTTAATTATTGGTGTGGCTATTGAGTAGAGGCGTCGTAAAGTAGCGCGGTCAGTTACGAGCTCGAACCGAGGAAACTTTTATTTTTTATTTTTGGCTGGTGAGGCTGTTGCGTAGAGGCGGCAGCAAGTTATGCGGTCAGTTGCGAGTTCGAACCCAGCCAAGGAAACGTTTTTTTTTTAATTTATCTTTATTACTTAATCAAACGAGCGCGTAGCGCGAGCTGCATTTGGTGTTGGAAGAGGAGGGTTCAGGGTATCCTCTCGTCGGGAGCTCCCGGCTAGAACCTCTTAGTTGTTTGTATTTGGTATATTTGAATATTTTATTTTTTGCACAAATTTCCGCTGGTCATAAAATAAGTTAAGTGATCAGTCACTTGACTTACATATGCAGGTGCAGGAGCTTGCCAAATGTTTACCCTTTCGGCCCAACGGGCTGCTGAAGGTAATAGGGGGTCAACATTCATTCATTAATTCAAACCCAAAATCATAAAAAAAGGACGCGCGTCAGACGTGTGCCAAAAATTAAATTTTCTTTTGCACCCATGATCAGCCCATTCACACACATTTCTTTCTGCGTGTGTGTGTAGAGCTCGAAGTTCATAAATCACAAAATATTGTCAAATTTGCATCGAACAGGCAGGCACCAACAGGCACAAAAGCGCATAAATGCTCCTATTCATATACAAAATATGCAAGTATGCGTGAAAAGCAAGTCCAAAAACTTTTAAATGCACACATGCCAACGTTAGGTACCCTTTCCAATTATAACGAGCTAAAAAGCAAGAATTTCGCATCGACGTGGCAAACCCTTTCTTTATTTCATATTACTCGTCTATTCAAAAGGGAAGATATTTGAGAAAAATTGAGTTTGTGGGCATTTTTTCTTGTGCGGACACATACACATACACACATTTCAACGGTACCTAGACATAAAGAGAGCATTGAGAGCACTGAGAGTAAGTGCGAGCGAGATAAAAATAAACAGCGATGCCGTTTTATCGCACAAATCATATGGAAGAGAGTAGGCAAAAGCAGTTTCCTGTAGTGTAAGCGAATAAAAGACATCATATGTATATCTTACTCTTTTTTTGGACCACATGCACCGATTTTTAGTGCCCACATTTCTAGTACGGCATGACCCATCTATATGTTCTTTGGTTAGTGATGGCACTCTTGGTACATAAGCAAAGCGTGGAATATGCGTCAGCTAAACGGCCAGCTAGAGTACTAGCGGTCCGCGCTGCGTAATATGAGCCTGAGTCAATATGTTTGCAACAAAGTGTCGCATACTTATGTATTTAAATACGGGGTGTTATTTAATGCATATACACACTATACCTCCCCTTTTAGAAGAATAACGTAACATAATGTAGTTGTTCAATTAACTAATATATATATAGTTTTGTATTGATAAACTTAATGGGGTTTTGATGAATGATGAGTGAGTTGATGTGGCAAAATACATTTTTTTATTTTTTAAAATTTGAATATTCATAAACATTTCTTTTTTTTTGTGTTAGGATAAATTATATATTTTTACTTTATCTCTATATATAAAACTGTTTGTCCTGACTGACTGACTGACTGATTGGTGATCAACGCACAGCCCAAACCGTAAGAGCTAGGAAGCTGAAATTTTCACTGTAGCTTCCGTATGTGATGTAGGTGCACGTTAAGACGGGGTTTCGGGAAATTCCACCCGCAAGTGTGGAAAAATCGCGAAAAACATTTATATGTAACTTTTTGTTTACCATCCGATCGGCCTCAAACTTATTTTCAAAGATCTTTGTTCAAATTCATTTCAGGGGTGTTTCACACTTTTCGAAAAATCCGTTCCTCCTTGGTGGAAATGGATGTCAAAGATTTCGTGGATGACGTTTCGCGCTCAAATTAATTTCCAGAGATCTATAAGAAAAATCATTTGAGACGTGTTTCACACTTTTCGCAGAGTCCAAACTTTTTTGGGTGGAATGCGACTCATAGATTTTTTGTGCGAAGTTTTAAATTGTGTCCGATTTGATTCAAACTTATTTTCAAAGCTCTACATAAGAATGTAATGAATACGTGTTTCAGCGATTTGGGATATTCCACTCGCCACAGTGGTAAATTGGCGGAAAACGTTTGAATGAAAGTTATTTGTTTACCGTCCGATCAATTTCAAAATCATTACAAATTTGTTTGAGAACATTGATTTTATAACATACGTGCCACGGGCAAGGCCGGGTTATACCCGCTAGTATAATATATTTTTAATATATCACGCCTTTCAGCCCCTCGAATCGCGCCAATTCCGCCTGTAGAAACTCCTGCAGACTCGGCTCCAGATCTGCCGGCCAGACGCCCTCCCCGTTGGGACACCCCTCTCCAAACCCTTCACCACTGCTAGCCTCGTGACTAGTTCTCGCGGCAGGGTTTTCTTCCGTGACTAGTTCAGCCGCTAGCACGACTCCTTCTAAGGTGCGAGGTTGATTCTCCTGCCCGTTGGAACCAGCCACCCTCCCCAGCTTCACGCTCTCAGGTGCTGTTCTACCCGTGGCTCCTGAATCCACACCTCTGCTGACTTCCATAGTCATCTGCCCTTTTTCCCTACGCCCTGTCGGGTCCTCTAAACGATTCTGCTTCTGATCCTTTCCTGGCGCTCTAGATACCTCGCTGTCCGACCGTACCTCCGCTGGCACCCTGGACATACCCTTATCGTCCGACCGCGCCCTAGACACCTCTTTATCGTCCGACCGCACCTTCACTGGCACCCTGGACATACCTCGATCATTCGATCGTGCCTCCGCGATTCTCTCCGCGGGACGGACCGCTACCCCCTGCCGAATCCCTAACCTTGCCTCCGGGATCGGCTCCGCAGGGCAGCCAGTCGCCCCTTTCCTAATTTCCCGTCTCTCCGGCGTCCCTAGCGTCATCTCGCTGTCCCCGCAACGAATCGTCGTACCTATCGCTCGCAGAAAGTCCATACCTAGGATCACTTGGTCTAGCATCGACGTCATGATTAGTAGCGGCACGCTTATCGTACGCCCCGCTAAACTAACTTCCGCGTGCAGCATCCGCGCGACGTCTAATCCTGACTCGTCCGACAGCCGTATCCTCGTTTATACTTCCCTTATTTCCTCGTCCTTCGCCTCATTCGCCGCGCCGCTGATGAACGATCGAGTGGCGCCGGTGTAGATTGTCGCCGCGTAGTCCTCTCCACCGATCTTGATCGTCGCGACGACACGACCCCCCTCGACTCGCAAAACATCTACTGCCTCCGGCCTCCGCTGACATCGCTTTCCATCCGCTCCCGGTCCGGATGGTGCCTCTGCCCGTTTCCCTGAGCCGGTCGTCTACAGCATTCCTGGCTGCTCACCCCCCTGATTCCGCATTGCGCACAAAAGACTACCTGCGGGTTGGGACATTCCCTCCCAAAATGCCCCTCTTGCCCGCATCGAAAACATCTCGGTCGTCTGCTGGCTGTTCCCCCGGTTTCTTGGCCAATCATTCGGTTAGCGGGCTCTTCCCTTGGCACTGATAATACTGGCGATGAAGCTATCCTGAACGGGTTGTTTAAGCCTGTTGTCGCCTGTCCTTGCGCCTCGCCTAGATACGTGCCTATGATATTACCTAATCGAGATCGTGAACTCGGGGGATACTGTTGACCCTGCTGTTTTATACCCTCATACTCGACCGCTAGTTGTATGAGCTTCGACAGCGACGCGAAATCTTGCCTCCGCACATACAATTTATACTCTGGGGCTGCGTTGTCATATATTCTCGCCAATTCTCGCTCCGGACCATAGCCAGCGTGGTGCATCAGCGCCCTGATGTCCACCACATACTGCTTGAATCCTTCGCCCTCTCGTTGACGGCGAGCCCGGATTTCATCTTCTAACAGTTCAAAATATCGCGGAGGCAAAAAGAAATACAAAAATCCCTCCTTAAACTCGTTCCATGACACCTCTCTTAGCCCACTTGTCATGAACCAGCGAGCGGCTTCGCCGATCATGACCTCGTTTATTGCCCGGGGCAACCTATCGGTGTCAATTTCATAAGATAGGGCCCGATCTTCGATGGCCTATCGCTTCGTCCTGTCGCTCGCATCACGGGCCTTGTAGTTCGGCATCGCCGGGACCTCGAGCAAGCCGGGGGTGTTCGAACATGGGCCAGAGTCTGACTCTGACTTCGAACGTCTATCCCATTCGATTGGGTCAGGTTCGAGCTGGGCCTTGTGCTCCGGGGTCCTCGTATATTTGGCTTGCAACTCGGCTAGCCGAGCCCATATTTTGGCGGAATGCGAACCCCCGGACACGAAGCTTGCCAAACGACGATGAAAGTCTTCAACCCGCCCCAACTCGTTCAGCCCGAGCTCGCGAGTAATCGCCTCCAGTTCCTCCTTTCGTCGCGCATGGATCCACCGTACGCCCACCCCTGGATTCTGACACTCACCCGTATCCATCCTTTCGTACGTAACCTTTTGCTGCGGTTCCCTTTCCTCTTCTGGTCTACGTGACTCCGTTTAGATATCCAGTCTTCCTCGACCGCTTCGTTTTAATTATTTCCTTCTGATTTTCCGAATTTTTTTTTATTGTCTTCGTTTATGATTATTTATAATTATTTTATTTCGTTTTGATTTATTTCCGTTTATTTAAATAACGATAATTTATTTTATTTCAATTTGTTTTATTTTATTTTCATTTATTTTGATTTTAATTAATTTTATTTTAACAAATTTTATTTTAATTAATTTTTTTTCAATTAATTTTATTTTAATTAATTTTGTTTTAATAAATTTTGTTTTAATAAATTTTATTTTCATAAATTTTATTTTAATTAATTTTATTTTAATTAATTGTATTTTAATTTATTTTGTTTTAATTCGTTTTATTTAGTTTGTTTTATTTTAATTAATTTTATTTTAGTTGGGTTTATTTTAATGAATTTTATTTAACTTTATTTTATCCGCACAAAAAATAGTCGCACTTTTAGTTGACCACCCTAACGAGTGTCGCTGCGTACCGGCCTCGGCCCACGGTACCCTTTTGCTACACGCGTCCACTCTTTTACCGTGGTTCTATGTCCCTTCACTGTGGTCATTTTCACTCGGCTGTTAACTAATTATTATTAGTTTTCACTAATTGTTGTTCTTTTAAAAAAAATATAAGAAAAATGTTCACTCTTGCTGCTCACTTCGTCTTACATGTTGGGTGATTATCACCCTGTGGGCGTCGGTGATGGTCACCCTAAACGAGGAGTTACCGTCGCGCACGCAGAAGCGGTTTCGGCGTATGCGCGGGAGCCTCTAACATTTCGTTCTCCCCCCTCTTAGCGTCAACCACGACCTATCTATTATCCTAATACCCCCCCACCCCCTCTGGTGCAGCTTATCACGACATATCTTATAGCTAGTTAAACCTCGGGTCATTACAAATTTTCTCTCTCAAACTATCTTTCGCCTGGTCAGTCGTCTCCTAACCCTTCGACCTCGTTGTAGTCATCTCTAGTTGGTCCATGATAGGCCTTTAGCTGGGCAATGTTCGCTACACGCCTCTTCCGTTCGCCATCGCGCGCCAAACGCACGATATTGGGCGACACGAACCTCACGACCCGAAAGGGGCCGTCGAGTTTCGGCGCTAGTTTTGCCGCGAATCCGTTGGCAGCCTTTGACAACTGGTGTTGGCGTAGCCACACCTGCTCGTCCACTTTTGGCCGCCATTCCCGTCGTCGCAGATTGTAATGTTTTCCCTGGTCCTGGGAAGCACGCTGCAAGTTATGATGGACGATGTCGAACACCTCTCTCAGACGCTGGGCCTTTTCTCCTGGCGTTTGCTGAACCTCGTCGTATAAAGCGGCTGGGAGACGAGGTTCGCGACCCTGTACCAAGAAAGGAGAAAATTCGGTCGAGTCCGCCACACTTGTATTCACCGCCAACGCTATCTCAGGTAGGACCTCGTCCCACGAGCTGTGGTGTCCTTCGATGTACTGGGCGATCATCGTCTTCACCGTCCGGTTCGTCCGCTCGGTAGGGTTCTCCTGGGGGCAGTATGGCGCCGTGTATTGCACCTCTACGCCGATCGAAGTCAAGAAGGCCTTGAATATTCGGCTTATAAACTGCACTCCGTTGTCGCACACAAACTTCCGGGGGACTCCGAATCGGCAAAGTATCCGTTCCCGAAACGCCCTCTGCAAATGTTCCGCCGTCGCTGGCCTCAAAGGGACCAGTTCCACCCACTTGCTAAACGCATCGTGGAATACCAGCAACATGGTGTTCCCGTGCTTCGAGCGTGGTAGCAGCCCCACGAAATCTGCGCATAATATGGCCCTTGGCGAGTCTCTCCAGCATACACGCGGTCCATCCACATGGGTGCTGCTCCTCCACGGCCTGACGACATGCCTCCAGTGGCTGCCGGGACAGTGCGTCGGCTACCACGTTCAACTTCCCCCGTCGGTACTGCACGTCGAACTGGAACTGCTGCAACTGCTGCAACAACCCATCGAGCTATCCTTCCAGATGGACTCTCTATGGAATTGAGCCATTTAAGTGCCATGTGGTCGGTAATGACGTCGAACCTGTACCCCTCCAAGTAACATCTCAACTTGCGGATTGACCAAACTTAGCCAGACATTCCTTCTCCGTGGCTGAGTAGTTGGGCTCTGCCTTCAGAAGTTTCCTACTGGCGTAAGCGATGACTCGCTCCTCCTGGTCGATGGTCTGTGTCAAGACGGCGCCGAGACCGTAATCGCTCGCATCCGTTTGCAGCACGAATTTCTCGCTGAAATCCGGGCAAGCAAGGATCTGCGCGGTTGTGAGTCCCTCCTTGAGTTGCTCCAGCGCCACCTGCTGTTCCACGCCCCATGACCATACCTTTCCCTTCTTCAAGAGAGCGGTCATCGGCTGCACCACCGACGCGAAATTGGGGACGAAGCGTCGATACCACGATGCCATCCCAAGGCACTGACGCAGCTCCTTGCAGTTCGATGGGGCCGTCGGCCTCTGGATCGTGAACACCTTTGAAGGGTCCGTCCGTATTCCTTCGCCACTACGTGTCCTAAATATACCAACTCCTTCCGGAAGAAATGGCATTTCTCTGTGTTGAGCTTTAGGTTCGCTTCCCTTAGTCGTCGGAACACTTCTCTCAGGTTGGCTACGTGCAGCTCCTTGGTTGCGCCTATGACAATGATGTCGTTCAGGTAGGCGAAAGCGTGGGTCTCCATTTCCGGCCCTATCACCGAATACAGTGCTCTCTGGAACGTGGCGCAGGCCGAGTGCAGACCAAAGGGCATCACCTTCCACTGGTATAGTCCCCGTCCTGGAACTGTGAACGCGGTATACTGCCTGCTCCCTTCCTCCATGGGTATCTGCCAATATCCTTGCTTCAGATCCAGCGTCGATATGTAGCGCGCGTACCGTAGGCGCTCTAAAATGTGGTTTATCCGGGGTACTGGGTATGCGTCCGGAATCGAATGTGCATTGAGCTGCCTATAGTCGATACACATTCGCCATTCCCCTGTCTTCTTTTTCACCAGCACGATCGGCGCACTGTTCGGGCTTCGGGACGGCTCGATGGCTCCCGTCCGGAGCAATTCCTCCACTTGCTTGTCGATGACTTGTTGCATCGCTGGGTTCCTTGGGTAGTGCCCCTGCTTGATGGGCCCGTTGTCCTTCATTACGATCCGATGGCTAGCTATGTGAGACACGCCTTTCAACCCCTCGAATCGCGCCAACTCTGCCTCCAGAAGCACCTGTAGGCTGGGCTCCAAGTCTGCTGGCCAGATGTCCTCGCTACTAGGACTCTCCTCTCCAGACCCTTTACCACTACTAGCCTCGTGACTATTTCTCGCGGCAGGGTTTTCTCCCGTGACTAGTTCACCCGCTAGCACGACTCCTTCTAAGGTGCGAGGTTGATCCTCCTGCCTGTTGGATCCAGCCACCCTCCCCAGCTTCGCGCTCTCAGGTGCTGATCCACACATAGGCCCTGAATCCCTGCCTCTGCTGACCTCCGTCGTCGCCTGTCCTTTTACCCTAACCCCTGTCGAGTCCTCCTTACGGTTCTGCTTCTGATCCTTTCCTGGCGCTCTAGACAACTCGCTGTCCGACCGTACCTCCGCTGGCACCCTGGACATACCCTTATCGTCCGACCGTGCCTTCACTGGCACCCTGGACACCTCTTTATCGTCCAACCGCACCTTCACTGGCACCCTGGACATACCTCGATCATTCGATCGTGCCTCCGGGATTCTCTCCGCGGGACGGACCGCTACCCCCTGCCGATCCTCTAACCTTGCCTCCGAGATCGGCTCCACAAGGCAGCCAGTCACCCCTTTCCTAATTTCCCGTCTCTCCGGCGTCCCTAACGTCATCTCGCTGTCCCCGCAACGAATCGTCGTACCTATCGCTCGCAGAAAGTCCATACCTAGGATCACTTGGTCTAGTATCGCCGTCATGATTAGTAGCGGCATGCTTATCGTACGCCCCGCTAAACTTACTCCCGCGTGCAGCATCCGCGCGACGTCCATTCTTGACCCGTCCGCCAGCCGTATCCTCGTTTGTACTTCCCTAATTTCCACGTCCTTCGCCTCATTCGCCGCGCAGGCACCACTGATGAACGATCGAGTGGCGCCGGTGTAGATTGTCGCCGCGTAGTCCTCTTCACCGATCTTGATCGTCGCGACGACGCGACCCCCCTCGACTCACAAAACATCTACTGCCTCCGGCCTCCGCTGACATCGCTTTCCATCCACTCCCGGTCCGGATGGTGCCTCTGTCCGTTTCCCTGAGCCGGTCGTCTACAGCATTCCTGGCTGCTCACCCCCTTGGTTCCGCATTGCGCACAAAAGACTACCTGCGGGTTGGGACAGTCTCTCCTAAAATGCCCCTCTTGCCCGCATCGAAAACATCTCGGGCGTCTCCTAGTCGTTCCCCCGGTTTCTTGGCCGATCATTCGGTTAACGGGCTCTTCCCTTGGCACCAGTAATACTGGGGATGAAGCTACCCTGACCGGGTTGTTTAAGCCTGTCGTCGCCTGTCCTTGCCCCTCGCCTAGATACGTGCCTATGATATTACCTAATCGAGATCGTGAACCCGGGGGATACTGTTGACCCTGCTGTTTTATACCCTCATACTCGACCGCTAGTTGTATGAGCTTCGACAGCGACGCGAAATCTTGCCTCCGCACATACAATTTATACTCTGGGGCTGCGTTGTCATATATTCTCGCCAATTCTCGGTCCGGACCATAGCCAGCGTGGTGCATCAGCGCCCTGATGTCCACCACATACTGCTTGAATCCTTCGCCCTCTCGTTGACGGCGAGCCCGGATTTCATCTTCTAACAGTTCAAAATATCGCGGAGGCAAAAAGAAATACAAAAATCCCTCCTTAAACTCGTTCCATGACACCTCTCTTAGCCCACTTGTCATGAACCAGCGAGCGGCTTCGCCGATCATGACCTCGTTCATTGCCCGGGGCAACCTATCGGTGTCAATTTCATAAGATAGGGCCCGATCTTCGATGGCCTATACGAAGGACAGCGGATCAGCCTGCTCATCGAAGCGATGCAGTGCCCCCTATACTCCATGGGCAGGCACGTCTGTGTTAATGGGACGTCCTCAGTAACTCGAGGTATCCCCGATTCCTTCGTTCCGTCGCTCGCATTACGGGCCTTGCGAACCCCCGGACAGGAAGCTTGCCAAACGACGACGCAAGTCTTCAACCCGCCCCAACTCGCGAGTAATCGCCTCCAGTTCCTCCTTTCGTCGCGCATGGATCCACCGTACGCCCACCCCTGGATTCTGACACTCACCCGTATCCATCCTTTCGTACGTAACCTTTTCTGCTATTCCCTTTTCCTCTTCTGGTCCACTTGACTCCGTTCGGATATCCAGTCTTTCTCGACCGCCTCGTTTTAATTACTTCCTTCTGGTTTTCCGAATTTATTTTTATAGTGTTTGTTTATGATTATTTATAATTATTTTATTTCAGTTTGTTTTATTTCCGTTTATTTGAATCACGTTAGTTTTTAATTTATTTTATTTCAATTTATTTTATTTTTATTTATTTTATATTCATTTATTTTAATTATTTTAATTTTTAGTTTATTTTTAATTTAATTTATTTATTTTAATTTTATCATAGATATGTTAAAATTTCATTTATTTTAATTTGGTTTAGTTTGTATTTATTTTCAATTATTTTAATTAATTTTATTTGAATTATTTTAATTTTTAATTTGTTTTATTTTATTTAATTTTATTTTAATTTGTTTTATTTTAATTAATTTTATTTTTATTATTTTAATTTTTAATTTGTTTTATTTTAATTCGTTTTATTTATATTTATTTTCACTTATTTTAATTTATTGTATTTTATCGAGACAGAACACCAACATTGCCGCACAAAAAAATAGCCGCACTTTTAGTTGACCACCCTAAAAAGTGACGCTGCATACCGGCCTCGACCCACGGTACCCTTTTGCTACACGCGTCCACTCTTTGACCGTGGTTCTATGTTACTGCACTGTGGTCACTTTCACTCAGTTGTTAATAAGCTATTATTAGTTGTTGTTATATTTTGCACCGGTGATCACATGAAAAACGAGAATGAAGGGCTATCTTCCGCACGCCGAAGATTTAATACCCTTGCAGACCCAACCTTTTCATAATGCTCATAGTGCAAATGAATTTGAACAAAGATCTTTGAAAATAAGTTTGAGGCCGAACGGATGGTAAACAAAAAACTTTCATACAACCGTTTTCCGCCAATTTACCACTGTTGCGGGTGGAATTTCCCGAAACCCCGTCTTAACGTGCACCTACATCACATAAGGTAGCTACAGTGAAAATTTCAGCTTCCTAGCTCTTACCGTTTGGGCTGTGCGTTGATCACCAATCAGTCAGTCAGTCAGTCAGGACAAACAGTTTTATATATAGAGATATAGTATAAAATAGTATATACTGTATATATCAAGTATCTTTCATTTTATACCTATCGCCACCTCCCCGCTACCACCTCAAAGCTATTCTATAGCTATATTCTATCAACAGCAGTGCAATTGCCATTGTTTTGATTTATGTGCTGATATTTTAATTGGTTTTTTGCTCATTAAAGCTCAATTATTAGAGTGGTCCTTGAGTAGAGGCAGCGGCATGTGGTGCGGTTAGTTGCGAGTTCGAACCCTGCCAAGTGAAAAAATTTTTTTTTTTTTTCATTTTTCTTTATTACTACTAAAACAAACGAGCGCGTAGTGCGAGCTGCAATTGGTGTTGGAAGAAGAGGGTTCATCTCTTAGTCGGGAGCTTCCGACTAGAACCTCTTACTTGTAGATTATAAAAATATTACTTGAAAGTGCTTCAGTTTCTAGACCAAATATGTCACTGTAATTGGTACATTAATCCGTAAGCTTGTTTTAAAATTGGTCAGGGAATTTTAATTTATTTATGACTTCATTTGTTCTATTGCTGGTATTATTGTTATCAATTTCATATTATTGTAGTGACTCAAATTTTATTTTGGGATTTTGAATTTTTATATGTTTACTAGTTGTATTTAAAATACGGACTATTGTGCTATTACTTGTTACAATACTGTTTGCTATTATTACCCCAGGGTGTATTTCCTGGTTTCGTATAACAACTTAATCTTCATTTGTCAGAAGCGTAATTTTTCTCATTACCTCTGATCTAGCTGTTAATAATATTGAGTAATCAGTATCATTATGTAATAGTGGTACATGTATTTTATAATTTAGAAATTGTGATTCATGATGAATTCATCGTGTTGGTAATCTATTAAACAATTAAAATGTCTGATGAAGTCGAGTCCAAGAATTCCATCGCATGGTATGGGAAATTCATTGTGGACTATTTGAAAATTGTGACTGATTACGAAGTAATTGAAAAGTATATCAATTGTGGATTGTCCAATTGACTCTATTGTTCCTTTTCCGATTCCTGTGATATTTGTTTTTTAGTCTTGATTTATATGTGAATCTATTTTATTATTCTTTAAAATTGAGACATTTGCTCCTGTATCTACTAGCAGAGTTAATGGTATATTATTTTTCCCATTGCGTATTTTTATGAGACTTAGATTTATATGCAATATTTTTATTGTTCGTTGCTCAAGGGGGTTTGTTGGTTTTCCGAGTTGCCTTGTTTAACTCGGATCTGGTTTGGCTGTCTGGATCCTCTGTTTGAGCCGCCTCGAGGATTGCCTTTGTTATCGATGTTTCTATTACCATTATTGTTGTTATTTCTGTAGCCGCCTCTGTTGTATGGCCGTCCTCTATAATTAGCTCTGCAGCGGTTTCCACCACGAGGAGAGTAATTTTGGTAATAAAGGACAGAATTAGTTTGTCCGGTTTCTTTTGTGCAACTATTGACAAATATGGACAAATATACTGGTTGGCAGTTTTGCTTTTTTGTTGTAAACTAAGTAGTTTGGCTGACACTACTTCGACTGATTCGCCTTTTACTGTGCTCGATAATTTTGCAATGATTTGAGTGATAGTTTGCTCATTGCTTATTAAATTTCTTGCATGGCCTTTTAGTTTTGTCTTTATAAGACTGACAGCTGTTGCTTCATGATGTTCTTTTAGTGAGTCTATAAAACTCAAAGCCTATTTGAAGCTTTGTAAGTTTTCTGCCTTTCCATCAAACTCTGGTAAGAGCGATGAGGATAGTTTGAGAAAACTTATAGCTGTTTGGGCCATTGTGTTGTCAATTGATTGGGTATTTACTTCAGTATCTGATGGTTTAGTATCAGCTGGCAATAAAAGTAGTTTCTCGTCGAATGACGCTGAAATGTTAAGAAAATTTGGAAGGAATATGATTATATTATGCCTATCCGAAATTCGTTTTATGTTTTCTCTTAACGTGCTTAATGCATCAACTGTCTGTGTTAAATGCAAACTTTTAATTTTGTTGCATTGTCACTTATAAGTTGACGGCTGATACTGTAGGAATCTACAAGAATTTTAACGTGTACCGCAAAACACAAAACTTTGTGTCGCTTCAAATCGGTGCACATTTGTTAAGGCACTTGAAAGATTTATCAAACTCGGCACGTTGTTCCCTAAGAATGGTAATGATTTGTGTCCATTCCATTTATAGACATTTTAAATTCATCTGTGCAAACGCACAATAACAATGTCGGTAGTTCCTAAAATAGGGTCTTCTAATTGATGTGTGTTTTTTTGAATGCTACAAATTCTAACGTTCTGCCTAATATTGGTTGTTACTGATCTCACTGGTATACCAGGAATAGTACTTAATACTATTCCTTTTTGTGTTTTTGAGCAATGTATCAGAGGTGAGTGATCGAGATTGAAAGTATCCATATATAGAAACATAAGTTCGTATATACTGATTGGAGTTGCAGTTACTAATTGCTGAACTCTTTCCCTAAAAATTGGGTCTCGTAAATAAACTTCGCCTATCGCTTTGTTCGTAGCCATTGAGTTTATTAACTAGAGATCAAAAGTAAAAAGAAACTTTGGTTTTTTTTTTTTTTTTATTTTATCTAAGTCGTTAGCACGACTCATATATTTTTTCTTTAAGCACCTTGTAAAATAGCTTCTTGGCCGGGGTGATGACTCAGTCTTACCCAGGTCCACTCTACAAGAAATTTGTAGTTTGCCGAGACGCGATGCTGAAAAGGGGGGTATGGAGCCGTAGGGATGACTCCGCCACAAAGTGGTTACTAGTTCTGTTAAGAAAAAAAAAAAACCGCCGGGATCGCTCCGCTGCGGTTAGGTTAGAGTCGGCCTGCGTGATGGGTGCTACTGGGATCGCTCCGCTGCAAGACGAAAGCCTACAAATGCACAATTTCTACACAGACAACGCAAACACCGTTTTATTCTATGTGTGTTCACTTCCGTTTTTATTTGTTTTATTAACTTTCCTAACCTTGCTGCACCGTCAATTCTAGGCTGCTTTTACCTAACCTGGCAGCTAACTCGCGTTCCCTAAACTCTGTCCTTCGTTTCGTATGCACGTCCGATACTCATGCTTGCCGGTTCCAAGGTGTAGTTGCTGATCGGCGACAGCAGCTCACGACCCTCTTTTCGCCCTTTTTTGCTTTGCGGCAAAAATCCTCTATCTGAGCTTGGCTCTCTTTAACTCCTAAAATCTCAACAGAGTTGCAATTCGATTGCGCTTCCAATCGGGCTCTCTTAATTTAGTACGCATGCTCTTAACTGATAAGTGACTTCATTTACTTCATTGTATTCTCATTATACTTAGCCTATGCTAACAAGATGATTATTAATTATTTCATTTTTTCTTATACTTATGTTTGGGCGCGGGCCTCACTGTGACTCCGCGTCACAACCTATTGTGCACTTTGTATAATTTGAAGAAAAGGCTAATGCACATTAGCACTACGATAATTACAAGGAGAACTGTTATTATTTTTAAGTTTGGTGTTTCCACCTTTATTAATGACGTTGGCGGTGGAATCCACCGTCTTTGTGTCTATTAATCCCATGGTAGACCAAGGGAGATGATTATGGAGTGTGAATAATACCTTCGTTTTGAAGGCTCGAAATATAAATCTTCGAATAATTAAATCGAAATTTAAAATCGAAAATTAAGTTCTTGTATGGAACATTTTTTTCTTTTTCAAGATATCTTGACCAAACTCAGCATTTATTAGTTTTACTATGCTCCCCATATATATGCATAATCCTATTAAGATCGGACAACTATATCATAAAGATGCCATAGGAAAGATCGGTCGAAAATTAAGTTGTTGTATGGAAAATTTGTTTGTTTTTCAAGATATCTTGACCAAGCTCGACATTTATTAGTTTTACTATGCTCCCCATATATATGAAAAATCATATTAAGATCGGACCACTATATCATATAGCTGCCGTAGGAACGATCGGTCGAAATAAAGTTGTTGTATGGAAAACTTTTTTGTTTTTTAAGACATTTTAACCATACTTATTAATTAACTGTCATTAACTATTTTCCCTGTGCTTCTTAGATACGGGCAAAGCACTATGAGCATTATGAAAAGTTTGGGTGTGCAAGTGTATTAAATCTTCGGCGTGCCGAAGATAGCCCTTCCTTCTCGTTTTTATGTGAATTCGTTTTTCAACAGTTGTTGTAGTTCCATCGTACAGAATATATTTCCCTCGTTGAGTGACACTTGTCACGGTCGCCATGTAATAAAACAACTCAAGCACGTCTGTGCTGGCTTGCAATAATCTTTAGAATGTTCTTTATTCGGAACTCTGTCCGCTTCGAAACCTAAGATATAGATATTATTACATGTATCGGTCTGTCGCAGCAGAGCATAATTAAAAGAGAAAGAGTGTGTGGTATGTGCATGCATTAGTGAGTACATATATATATATATATACATGCAGGTAAAAATATATGGATACATGTGTATGTACCACTAACCATACAATGCATACAATGCAGTGCCTGCGACCATTTTAGCATGCCCAGATAGAGTGAGACCACTAACTATACAAAGCACAATGCACTTGCTTGTACTTTGATATGGTTGCAGACGAATGCTAGACATTCTGACCGTTATGACCTGCTATAAAAGCCTTTAACCCTAAATCATAAAAAGATCACTTGTATTTTTTCCAAAGAGCAAATTGATGAAAATATCTCTGTCTCACGTCAAACCCTTGATCGGCTCATTCGAACACATTTGTGTGTATGGGTGTGTGTGTGTGTAGAGCTCGAAATTCAGAAATGACAAAAACTTCAATTCTGTCAAATTTGCACCGAACGGGCAGGCAACCAACACACACACAAACGCATAAATGCTTCCATCCATATAGACAAGTGAGTTAGTATATGTGCTTGGCTGGCCCAAAAATTTATCATGCACGTATGCCAACGTTCAGGTACCCTTACCCTTACAACAAGCATGGAAAATAGCAATTTTGATCATGAACACGCCAAACCCTTTAAGAATGTCACCCAACTGCTTACTTGAAAGAGTGTGCGTGTGCACAAGTAGCAAGTTGAAAAAATTGAACATTTTCAATTTTTGGTCATTTCTTAGAATTCTTTGACAAGCTGACGATGAGTTACCCTTGCAGAAATACGACTTAGTTTTTTTTTATTTTAAGCAAATTGGGTCCCCACAGTAAACCAAAATATTAGAATATAATATATAACAATATCATTTAGGTAATTTACCTTTTTATTAAAGGTATCCTGGCCAAGGAAAGTCATGATAGAGCTTTTGAATGTGTGTGCCTTTTGCTACCTTTTGCTACTTTTGCAAAATCTCTGGCTCGCGACAAACGCCGTGATCTACTTGTGCGCACATCCACACAACACAAACATATAAATGTTTGTAGATATCGGGGCTTATTGAGAAGCTATGCAGGGAGAAAGAGATGCACACAAGCGCGAAAAGCAATGAGTGGGAGCAAGGCAAACTCTGCACATGCATACACACATTTGTATTTGGGCTGTAAGGATTAAAAACCAACATACATATATTAAGAAAAAGCATCAGCCGCAGCGACATTGTGCGCTGAGCGAGATGCGGCTTCATATTGAACGTTCGGCTTTCGAAGCCGGCGTTCGGCTTCCACTCTCAGCAGTCTTCCTCTATCTGGGCACACTAAAATGGGCGCAGGCACCCATGGGGCTCGTTGCGATTTATCGTGTTTCGATTATACTGCTGATTGACATATCTATGCATTGTATAGTCAGTCGTTTTTCTATGAAAAAAGTTTTGTATCGAGATACGTTGACCAAACTCAGCACCTTTAAATTAAACTGGGCTGTTTTGTACGGCAAAATATTCTGTATTCCAAGATTTTTTCATCATAATCATCATTAGTGAGCTTTCGTTTCCTCACATTTTTAAAAACCCGTCAGGCAACTGCCACAGGGACTTGAATCTTCGGTGTGCCTCATTGAGTAATAAACAGTCAGAGATGGCTTTTGGATCAAAAACTCTTTTTTCAAAATACTTGATGCGAGATACCGATACCACTGCTATGCCTGTGATTCGCAAAGTCACAAAGTTAAGTCTTCTTCTTCTCCACTCGCTTTCAACTTGCGAGAAGCCCTGCAGATTTTTAAATTTTTTAATTTTTGGACCAGCCTATTTGTCTATTGGTCAGTGCTGTAGCCAAATACCATTTATCTTCTTATTCAATGTCAGAAAAAAAATATAATTTCGTATTTACTGTGCAACTATTGGTACAATTAATAATAATTGTTAAACCCTTTCAGAGGGTAACACACATAAAGTATATACATATATTCTTGATCAGTATCAACAGCCGAGTCGATATAGCTATGCCCGTCTGTCAGTCTGTCTGTTTCTATGCGAACTTGTCTCTTAGTTTTTAAGCTATCTTTATGAAATTTTGCAGAAGTCTTTCTTTCTGTTGCACGCAGTACATATTTCGGAGCCACCTGGATCAGACCACTATATCATATAGCTGCCATAGGAACGATCGGTCGAAAAGTAGGTTCGTGAATGAAAAACTTTTTTGTTTATTAAGATATATTGACCGTACTCGGCATTAATTAGTTTTACTGTGCTCATCATATATTTACTAAATCCTATCAACATCGCACCACTATATAATATAGCTGCCATAGGAACGATCGGTCGAAAATTAAGTTGTTGTATGGAAAAATTTAGTTTATTAAGATATTTTGACCAAACTCAGCATTTGGAGATTTCAATATTCTCCCTTTATTTGTGTAAAATCTTATTTACATCGGACTACTATATCATATAGCTGCCATAGGAACGATCGGTCGAAAAGTAGGTTCTTGTATGAAAAACTTTTTTGTTTATCAAAATATCTTGACCATGTTTAGAACATATTAGTTTTATTATGCTCTTCGCATATATGCAAAATCCTATTAATATCGGACCACTATATCATATAGCTGCCATTGGAACGAAAATTAATTTGTTGTATAGGAAACTTTTATGTTTTTCAAGAAATCTTGACCAAACTCGCTATTTATGAAATTCACTATGTTCCCTACTATTTATACTAAATCTTTTTTACATCCGACCACTATATCACATAACTGCCATAGGAAAGATCGTCGTGCAGAAGATAGCCCTTCTTTCTCGTTTTCTTTAAACATTATATACCATATCTATAAATAAGGGTATCAATGCCTCGACGCGCCAACTTTTTGTTAGTATGTGTGTTTCTGCATGTATGCCTCCGCCAAACCAAGGGAAGTATTTGAATTTAGAAAGATTGGAAAATTTTGTTTCGCATATGGCGTCCCAGCTTAAGTCTTTTTATGTGCGACCAGTACAGTGGTGCATACACAAAATTAGTACATTTTTAAATAAATTCATTATTATAAAAGACCCTTTTAATAAATTATTTGAAAGCACATGATAAAAGTAGAAATATGTAAACATTACAACAAAATAAAATTCTTAATAATGTTAAGTCATAATATATGATGTTGGTGCTCCGTGCACGTAACCCTTTGATTTAAATGCCGTGGGCTGCTGGCACTCGAATTTTCTACGTACTTGCGCCGGGACTAGGCTTCGCAACGGCTCGGCTGCAGAAAGCATTCTGAACTTATGTTTTTAGCTGCTGTTAGCATTATTTGAATTCGACTGCAGAAGGCATGTTATTGTTATGATTATTCAATTTGTAAACATACAGCGGGTGTAGCATGCAGAAGGATATATATGCGATCTTGTGCCATATTCAAGAGATCGATAGCTTCGTGCGATTGATGTTCTTCGGCAGAGGTGAAGAGATTCGGAGGGCGTGCACTTCTAGCGTTGCTCTAAGCTATACTCGTCGGATTTGGCGTGAGTCTTTTCCTTTTCCCTTCGCATATCACTCCTTTTGTGCTCAGGGAGGTTAAGTGCACTGACTGTATATTTCTAAGATGAAAGTCCAATAGTGTGTATTCGAGGTGTACCCACGTACATAATTAAACTAAATGACTGCAGACTGCGGCAGAATTCCAGTGGCAACGGTGCCCTACTCTTTACCCTCCCAACGTTGGTAGCTCGTGATTGATTTGGGTGGTTACCCCTTAACTAATGTTTTATTCAATTCAACATAGACAATATAACTTCAGCATAGGACCGTACAGGCGACGAACCTTTCTGTAAAATTTATCGGTACATTTTAATTAAAGTAAACTTCAAAGGTCAATCGCATGATCCAAATGAGAATGCTTTACTCTTTGGCATTTTCTATAATAATAATAATAGGCCTTACTTACTTTAAGTTAGATTTAGACTTGTCACTCCTCAGTGCAGGTTCGTTGGGACTCTCTTTTTCCTTGGCCGAGTAGTTGATCTCCGTCTTCAAGAGCTTCAGGAGAGCGGTCATCGGCTGCACCACTGACGCAAAATAAGGCACGAAGCGCCGATACCACAAGGCCATTCCCAGGCACTGGGACGGGGCCGTCAACCTCTGGATTGCGAGCATCTTTGTGGGATCCGTGCGAATTCCCTCATTGCCGCTCACTATGTGTCCCTGGTATACCAAACTCCTTTTGAAAGAACCGACACCTGTCCCAGTGTTCCATTAAGTTAGCCTCCCTCAGCCGTCGGAACACTAAGCTGTCTTTAATCGATGCACATTCGTTAAACTTCCAGTCTACTTTTTCACCAGCACGATCGACGCACTGTACGGGCTTCGGGATGGCTCGATAGCTCCCGTCCGGAGTAATTCCTCCACCTCCTCGTCGATGACTCGCTGCATAGCTGGGTTCCTCGGGTAATACCTCTGCTTGATGGGTTCGTTGTCCTTTATCTTGATACGATGGCTGGCTATATGAGACACGCCCTCCAGCCCCTTGAAACGTGCCAACTCCCCCTCCAGCCCCTTGAAACGTGCCAACTCCCCCTCCAGCAGCACTTGCAGACTCGGCTCCAGGTCTACTGGCCAGACCTCCTCACTGTTCGGACTCCCCTCTCCAAACCCCTCACCACCACTAGCCTCGTGGCTGGCTCCTGCTGCCGGGTTTTCCCCCGCGACTAGCTCGCCTACTAGCACGAATCCTCTTGAGCTGCGAGGTTGATCCTCCTGCCCGTGGGGTCCAGCCACCCTTCCTAGCTTCGCGTTTTTTAGTGCTGATCCACACGTAGGCCCCGAATCCCCGGACCTCCGTCGCCGCTTTCCTTCCACCCTAACCATCGTCGAGCCCCCTTTACGCTCCCGTTTCCACTCCTTTACTGGCACCATGGACACACCCTTATTGTCCGACTACACTTCCGTGACTCTCTCCGCGGGACAGACGGTCGCCCCCTGCCGAATCCCTAACCTCGCCTCCGGGTGAGGTAACCAGTCGCAGGTTGCACACCCATCCGTTCCCGTTCCGGGTGGAGCCGCTGCCCGTTTCTCTGAGCTGGCCTCCTACAACATTCCTGCCTGCGCACCCCTCTGGTACCGCATTGCGCACAGAAAACCACCTGAGCGTTTGGACATCCCCTTCTGAAATGGCCTTCTTGCACACACCGATAGCATACTGAACGTCGCCTGGCCGTTACTCCAGGATCTTGACCGATCATCTTGATGGCGGCGTCGTTGTATTGGCAACGCTCCGGTGACTGTCCCACTGGGAGTTGCCCTGATAACTAATGGTAATGCCGCTCTGAACGGGTTATTTATTACGTTTCTGGTCTGCGCTTGCCCGGCGCCTAGATATGCGTCCAAGCTACCCCTAACCGAAATCACGAACCTAACGGTTGCTGTTGACCCTGCTGCTATATGCCCTCATACTCGACGGCTAATTGTATGGACAGAGATGAGAAATCTTGTCTCCACGGGGGCAAACAAAATTTAGAAATCCCTCCTTGAAACCCGTCCACGATACGTCCCTTAGCCCAGTTGTCATGCCATGACCTAATTCATTGCCCTCGGTAGTCTATCTATGTCAATGTCGTAGGACAGGGCGCGATCCTCAATGGCTTCAACAAAGGACAATGGATCTGCCTGCCCATCCACCGTACACGCCTCTTCCTCACTTGTTCGGGTAGGATACAATGTCCCCTCATCTCCATTGGTACGCGGGTCGGCATTAACGGGACGTCCTCAGCGACACTAGACGTTCCCGACTCGGGGTCGGCGGAACCTCAAGCAGGCCGGGGTTGCTCAGACGTGGGCCGGAATTCGATTCCGATTTCGGCAGCCTATCCCATTCAATGGGGTCGGGTTCGGGCTAGACCTTAAGCTCCGGGGTTCATGTGTATGTGGTCTCCAACTCGGCTAGCCAAGCCCATGTTTTGGCCGAGTGCGAACCCGCGGAAACGAAGCTTGCTAAGCGACGACGCAAGTTTTCGACCTGCCCTAGCGCGCTCAGCCCGAACTCGCGAGTAATCGCCTTCAGCTCCTCCTTTCGCTGCAAGTGGATTCACCGTACGCCCACCCCCGGATTCTGACACTCACTCGTATCCATCGTCTTTTCTCTTCGCTTTTGTTTTTATTGTGTTCGGTTTTCTTCCTTGGTTTCAGCCTTTTCCTTTCCCTGTTTATTTCTTCGAACGGAGGTTTTTTTTTCTTTTCTCTCTCTTAATTTTCCTTTCTTGTTATTTTGTTTTTTCCTTTTTTGTCCACTATTTATTTTAGATTATATACATTTTACTTGGTTATAAGTCTTTATTATTTGAATTATATTTTTTTTTCACTATTTATTTCATGTTATAAGTATTTATTTTACTTGGTTATAGGTCTTTATTATTTGTGTTGTGTTATTTATTTTATTTTTGATTTTATTTAATATTTGGGACACAGGTCACTTGCTGTTCGCTCCCGTAGAACATGAAAACAGAACAATCAAAAAAAAAAAACATCGAATCGCCGGTTCACGATTCCTTGTCCACCGCTCACTTAGTTTATGCGAGCCACTTTACTTGACCACCCAATAAGAAATTGACGCTGCGTATTAGCCTTGCTCTACATCACCCTTTTGTCGCACTCACTCCACTCTTTCACCGTGGTACTGCACTTACGATCATGTGCCACTCTCACTTCGTTCTGTTTTGCACGTTAAGTCGTCTCGCTCCGGGCTTCACTTCACTTAAGCGTCTGGGCCCATTTTTCTTTAACGAGTGAACACACGCAAAAATAAAAATAAACCTAAAACGCAATCGTCTCGTTGCCGTTCACTCTTGGTTTTCGAATTTTTATTTTTTTTTTTTGTTTATTGTATTGAATCAAAAATAGCATACATTTTTATTACAACACAGTTGGCTTAGGTGATATTACGCCAAGCCTGGTTGAGTCCTCAGGCTTTATCGTGGACAAACGTCAAAGGCGGCTTTTTTGAGTAAGGCTGCATCGTCACGTAGGTAGTCGGGGGACTCTGGGGCGTCTCCTATGTCGTGGTTGGATGAGGTCCTTGAACGATCTTCTCTTGAGCCTCCTGACTACACACCTCCCAGCGAGGTCTCTTGCTACCCGGTTGCAGTGTCGCTGCAAGCGCTCGATGTACCGGTGGGCGAATGCTCCGACTTGGCTGTCTATGGTCTCCATTTTCAGATCTCTGTGCAAGGTAGAATTTCTGACGTACCAGTCAGCACCGGTAATTCGGCGCAAGGCCAAGTTTTGGAGTGTCTGAATCCGTCTTCGATTTGTTCGAGATGCAATGGCCCAAACCTGAATACCGTATCTCCAAGTTGGTGCCACCACGACGTTGTAAACTGCCATTTAGCAGCGAAGTGGCAATGGGCTGTTGGGGCACTGCGGCGATGAGCGTCCGAAAACTAAGCCTCTTATCCAGTACAATTCCAAGATACTTGGCGCTTCTGCCAGGGTGAAGGGGGCTACCATCTATCCAGACTGCTGGAGCCTTGCCACGCCTCAGTGTGTAGTTGACCGCCTGGCACTTCGAGGCATTGAGCTCGATGCTCCACCTGCGTGTCCAGCTCTCAAGCAAGTGAATGTATTCCTGGGCCCCGTCAGTGGCTTCATACTCGCAGTGGGCGGAGTAAAATATTGCCACGTCATCGGCAAATGTGGCCATCAAGTATTTGCCTGGGGTGGCAAACTCGTGTAGTTCATCCGTAGTGGGGATGTCTGCCGTGTACAAGTTGTAGAGAAAGGGGCCCAGTACGCTGCCTTGGGGGACACCCGCCTTCATTTTGCGGACAGGAGAGATTGCTGCTCTAACTTTGACATCGAACTTTCGCTCCATTAGATAAGAGCGCAGAAGTATAAAGAAGGGGGCGGGAAGACTCATCTTGATTTTCTGGAGCAATCCATCAATCCAGACTCAGTCGAAGGCCTGCTTAACGTCTACAAAGACTCCATAGCAGTAGTCTTTGTCGTCGTAAGCCTTAAGAATATGGTTAATCACTCTGTGAACCAGTTCAACAGCGCCATGCCCTCCACTGAATCCAAGTTGGTCATCAGGAAGGATGGCCATGTGATCCATAAGCCTTGAAAGTCCCAGACCTTCGACAAGAAAGGCAGGACTGATCGGCCGATATGACTTAGGGTCATATTCCGGCTTGCCCGACTTATGGATCCTCGATAACTTCCACTGGGCAGGGAAGTGTTGCGTCCTTAATATGGCGTTGAAGATCAACGTTATAAAAAGGAGCGCTCGCATTGGTAGGGTCTTCAGAGTGGTGTGGCATATTCCATCATGGCCCGGTGCTTTAGCCCTGGGAAGGACTTTGACGACGTTGATCACCTCCTCCACGCGGATGGGGCCGATAGGTGTTCACATCTGTAGCGGTGTCTCCAACGCTCGGGTTGCTTCATCGAGCTCTTCTGGGGAGGCCAGATCGAAAGGTGTAAACCGTTCCTGCAGGTGGCTGGCGAAGCTATCAGCTTGCTCTTCGTCTGTAAGGCAGTATTTACCATTGTGGCGAAGAAGGGGAACGGTTCTCCAGGGTTGGCGCTTCAGGTTTTTAGTTGCTCGCCAGAGCGAGTATCCTGAGTCATGGGTATAGTCCATGCTCTCCAACGTTCTGAAGAAGGATGCGTCTTTGAGTCTGCGAAGGGCCTCCTTGAGTTGCCGCTCCGCTCTTCGCCACTCCGCCTTTTCGCAAGGATGATGTGTCGTCTGAAACCTGCGTCTGCACTGCCTCTTAGACCTGAGCAGGCTGGCTATGTCTGCGGGCAATCCGTTGCCAGCAGTATCCAGCCGCCAGGTAACTGGTGGGGGTGTGGCTTCGGCTGCTGCTGCGCAAATCTTAGCGTTGAGCAGCTCAATGGCGTCCTCTACATCCCGTCCAGTGCAGATTTCGGTGTTGAGGTGAATACTTTCACTCATCTGTCTCTGGAAGACACCGAGATCAGTGCGTGCGTTGATCAGCCTCGGTGTTGCGCTGACCACCCTGGCCCTGCTCTCCAGGGTAACTATTAGGGCCAAGTGGTCGCTATACAGTCTATACAAGACGGAGTGCCTCTGCTGCCGTACGGGTATCTTGTGGGAGAACCTGTGGCCAGTACTTTTGCTTGACGATGCGCTAGGTTGCTAGCTAGTTGAAGGACGCGCGCATTGCTGTTATTTGCGCCCCACAGCCAGTGATGTGCAGTCGCCTCCCGCCAGATATCTTCTTCCCGCCGAGTTGAGTATGACGTTGAAGTCATCAGTCGACGTCTGCTCATTTGGTCTGCAATAGACTGCTCCAAAGTCCACGTTACCAGCATCAGTGGAGACTTTCACAGTCGAGTATTGGTAAACACGGTTAGGAATACTCAATTGCGGGAAATGAACCAAGTTACTCCGGACGAGGACAGCGCAGCAACCGCTAGCTGAGCGATTTTGAGTCCAGTGTACAGGGTATGCCTCGAAGCCAAAGATTTTGGGAAAGTTGGACCGTTGGTTCTAGTTTCTGACAGCAGAATTATTCCGATTGCGTGGTTTTGTACTAGGGCCTCCAGCTCTAGTACTTTACCTGAAATTCCATTGGCATTTCAGATTAGCACCTTCAGTGGTGTGTTCATTTGGATAGTAACGCGGTTAGAAGGGTAAGGATTTGCTAGCGCTGGGGACGTTGTTCTCTTTGCTGAATGCAGCTAGTCCTCTTCTGGTGGCAGAGGCGTATGAAAGCCCTTCTACTTGTTCAGTTTGGCGGGCTTTGGGACTCCCGCACGCTTTGTGTATTCAGTGTACTACGCGCAGCCCTTATAGTTGGCAGGGTGGTTACCACCGCAGTGGACGCATGTTGCCGGTACTGAGCCGGGCCATGTGCAATCAGCAGAGTGATGATTGAGCCCGCATTTAACGCATTTGTGTTGTTTTCTACAGTATGTGGGCGTGTGCCCGTACTCCTGACATCTATAGCATTGCACCACATCCTAGCTCCTTCTAGCAGTCTCAACCTTGACCACCTGCTTGCACAGCTTCCTGATGGTAGAAGCCTCCTTGTTGTTGGCCGCCGGCTGCAAGTTGATGAAGTGAATATTCATGGGTTCCTTGGTAGCTTTGCTGCTCGGATTGTGCACGTGGAGAACGGTATGGCCCTGGCTCCGCAGGTCGTCCATGAGCTCTCGGTTGAGTGGTGGAGGCCATTAATTACTTTGCGGTAGGGCTTCTCCTCCTGCAGCTGGTATGAGCAGAACTTAATTTTATGTTCTTCCAGTATCTGTATGATGGCCCTGTATGTTGGCACATCATTGGCTAGGAGTCGCATAGTCCTACCTAATTTGGATTTGATGGTCAAGCTATACGCTACTTCGGATAGTATGAGCCGCACGTCGTTGATGTCGTCTATGCGATTTAGGACGATGAAGGGTGGCTTCTTTCCTCCAGAGGGGGCATTGTTGTTGGCCCTTTTTTCAGGCACGGAGGAGCTGATGCTGGCAGACAGCGTTGGTCTGTTTGCCGCCCCCAACCTGAGGAGTCGCTGAGGCATGCAAGTTCTCTTCTTGCTCGGCCTCAGATTCGTCAGTATCCATGTCTTCGACGTTATCGGGTGGGGCCAAGAGTGCATATCTATTGAAAGCATGAGTGCCATCTGGACTGGTGTCAGTTTTGTTCAGTTTTCGCTGCGTGGCAGGTGGGGTCCTACTGTCTGATACTTTGCGCTTATCATTTGTTTTTTTCGCCTGTGCTTGAATCATTCGAGCCGCGACTGCGTCGTGCGAATTGGGTTTGATGATATCTATTATACGCATAAGGTCGTCAACGGGGTCTCTATTTGCACCAACACCAGCATGTGGGCTGCTGCCGGGGTCTTCGGATTCCATTAGAGGGAAGGAAGGTGAAACTGAAGTACTTCTTCCAGACATCAGCGCGGAGAACTTATTAGCAGCTGTTGCTAAGCGACTGTTAAGCATTGAGGCGTAGCGGCGTCAGCATTTAGTTGGCCTACCTCAGTAGTTCGAGACGGCCCCTTGTTACTAATTGTGGATGCATTGCTGTTGTCAGCACTCACTGCCATGGTGGCTCTATTGGCATTGCCGCTGGTTGGGTCCATGTCAGCACAGCAACGCAGCCGACTTGCTCAATTTGTGACCACCTTATTTTGTGTTTGATTTTGTTTCGATCCACCTAAAACAAATTGCCCTGTCAACAATTAGTTTAGTTTTAACTTTTTTTTTGTCGTTTTTGCACTCTTTGTGCGGAGTTGCAATAGCCGCTTTGGCCGTTTGATCGCGCACTCTAGTTTTAGTTTTTAATTGTTTTCCGCGAGCACGTCCGTTCACCTTAAACACCAAAATGTGACTAATTTTTTTTTGTCTCCTCAGCTTGATTTGTTAATGTTGAGATCCGAACGAATTCATTTCATTAATTTACACTTTACCCGTCGCGCTCACTCACAGCTGGCAGCTTGGCAGCTGTGCCGTTTGCACACACTCTGCCGATTCTCGACACACTCTTGTACTTGTGTGAACGCTCTGCTCACACTAGCGCGCTTCGCTCGCCCAGCGGGAAATTTTTTTTGTTTCTTTCCGCTATTTTTGGGTCTCTGGTTTCCACTCTTGCGGCACTTTCGTGTTTCTTTAGGCCACGTTAATGCCACGCCCCTTCACGCCTCGTATCCCTGTTCGGGGGCCACTTGTAAAGTAGTTTTCGAGGCAGGGTTATAAAACTCAGTCTTACCAGGTCCACCCTGCAAGAAATTTGTAGTTTGCCGAGTCGCGATGCTGAAACGAGGGGTAGACAGCTATAGGGATCGCTCTGCCACAGAGTGATTTATTATATAGGGAAAGAGGAGTGGAATCGCTGGGATCTCTCCGCCGCGGCTAGAGTTATTGTCGGTCGGCGTGATGGGTGCTGCTGGGATCGCTCCGCCGCAGAATAATAAATAAACAATCTCTATTCGGCCTCGATTGCCGAATTGATGACAAAAAAATATAATAACCAAACCACTTTGTGTACAATCGCTCCAGTTTTATTTTGTTAAATTCTTGGGCCCTCTTGCGCCGTCAGTTCTTTCCCTTATCTCTTAATGATTGGTTTTATTTTATTTAGACTTCATAATATTTTCAAAGCTCAATAATCAAATTATATTTCCATTGGTTCAACGTAATAGTAATAAAAATTAATAATATAATAACTTTATTGGTTTGACATCTTAATAATAAAAATTAATTCCATTTGGCATTCGCGTATGTTGAATTGTATAGCTACTGTCCTTGTAATTGTGACCCCGCGTCATTCCCTTTTGGAATTTCGTCCTCCTGTAAATATTTGCTCTTATTTAATTTAATTTTTTTTTGATAAATTGTTTTATAATGCCTAATTTTTATACCGTGAACCCATAGAAAATGGGTAAAAAGGGTATAATGTATTTGTGCAAATGTATGTAACAGGCAGAAGGAAGCATCTTCGACCCCATAAAGTGTATATATTCTTGATCAGCATCAATAGCCGAGTCGATTTAGCCATGTCCGTTTGTCAGTCTGTCCGTCCGTCTGTCCGTATGTATGAACGCAACGATCTCCCTATAAGATCTAGAGATTTGAAATTTTAGCTGTAGGTCCTCCTTGTACCAGCGCAGGTCGAGTTTGTTTCCGATGTTCGATAACTTGCCCCGTTTCCAAGAAATCGATAAAAACCGATATCGAAATCCTGTTTTTTGAGCAAATTGGGTAAATAATAAGAGCTAGAGTCACTAAACTTGATATGTAGCTTCTAGAATAGTATATATATATCGAGTATCTTTCATTTTATACCTATCGCCTGTCGGAAGAAGAGGGTTCAGGGTATCCCCTAGTCGGGAGCTCCCGACTAGAGCCTATTACTTGTTATTCTTAATTTTTTAAAATATGGTTCAACTTCTATTTTATTGGTATCATCGATCGGTATCATCGGTATTATCGATCTGGCTTGTGATCGCTTAAAATTTCAAATGGTCTGCCATATAAATATGGGCGAAAATATTTTACTGTCCACACTATTGCTAGAAGCTCTATTTCTATTGTACTGTAATTTTGTTCATGATCGTTTAACGTTCTACTTGAAAAACTTACCTTAAACTTTTTATTAAAGTCTGGACATACTAATATTGGGTCATTCATAATTAATAATTTTAATTTTTCAAAGGCTTTATTGTTTTCAACATTTTTAATGTCAATTTATGCTGGTTTCTTTAGGTAAAGAGTCATTGAATAAACTTTCGATAATAACCAAATAAACCTAGAAATGATTTAATTTCCTTTGATGTTTTTGGCAAAGAAAATTCTTGTATTGCGTTTACTTTCAGTTTGTTTGGCCGTAAGCCTTCTGGACTTATAATGTGGCCTACAAATTCTGTTTCATTTTTTAAAAATTCGCACTTATCTAATTGAAGTTTCAAATTTGCCTGTCTTAATTTTTCAAAAACTTTATTTATTGAATTTAAATGTTCTTCAAGTGATGTGGAGAAGACAATAATGTCATCCAAATAAACAAGACAATGCTTGTTAATTAAATCACGAAGAACGTGATTCATGCACCTTTGGAATGTTGCTGGTGCATTTTTAAGTCCAAATGGCATTCGAGTATACTCGTAATGTCCGTATTTGACAGAAAATACTGTTTTATTAATTGATTTCTTTTCCATCTCAATCTGATGGAAACCTTTTGCTAAATCTATTGTTATAAAGTATGAACATCTTCCTAATTTTCCCAAATTCTCGTCCATGTTTGGAATGGGGAATTTATCATTGATTGTAATGTCGTTCAATCCTCTGTAATCGACCACTAATCTAAATTTTGCCTTTCCTGAGGCGTCTGCCTTTTTTGGTACTATCCATAAGGAACTGGCTATGCCGAATAATACCTTGGGTTAACATATCTTTAATTCGCTTTTCGACTTCTTGTTCGAATGCGAAAGGGTAACCGTATGGTTTCTTGTAAATTGGATTTTCGGGATGTGTATTAATTTCGTGCTTGACAATGCTCGTGAAGGTCAAATTGTCACCTTCTCGATATTGAATGTCACTGAAATTTTTCAGTTATTTTAATAGTTTTGTTTTTTCTTCATCGTTTAGATGATCAACTCGGTAATCTTGTGCCGATTTTATTTCATTACTTATTGCGTAGTTAATGTCTTAAATATTAAATTTTAAATATGCTTCGAAGTTTTTTTCTGAATTTGGATCCCAAACTAATTTCTTATGATTGAACGATCGCTCGCTAATTATTATTCTGTCATGAGCGTAGTCAATTATGGCGTCGTTTGCAATTGAATAAATTTCTGCCTAAAAGTATATCATAATGAGGTGAAAAATCATGTACATATGTAAAATATCTGGTCTTGCCTAAAGAGTTCTTAGGTTCAGTGGATACATAATGGTTTAGTTTTGATACCCCTGCCATAGTTCTAATCGAAGTACATAGGTCTGGTATAAGCTGGTATATTAAGGAAATTTTCCCTCATCATATTTATTGACGACCCAGTGTCAATGAGACATCTGTAGCGTCAGATATTAATTTTAATTTCTATGTTTTGGCTTGTCCCGAGGCTCCAATTGGAAAATTTTCGTCTTTTATTTCATTATTCTGAATCTCCTCATATTGGTTGTTCTGACAACCATACTCTTCTTGTACATAGTTACCCTGATAGTTTTCTGATCGTTGATAATTTTCATCAACCTGCATTTTTTGGGATCCACTAGTATTTTGTCGCATACGCTTTTACGATTGATTTGTTATATACCTACCTTGAGAAATATGTTGATTTATGGGGCTATTTATTTGTGCTTGTTGTAAATTCTGTTTGAATTCTTGAGCAACAAGTTATTTTGGTTATAGTAGGTTTGGTTATTCGGAGGGTGTTGTGAAAAATTGTGGCTTTGTTTATTGTTAGTTATGTAATTTGGGGTAAGTTGAGGTTTAGTATTTCCTGTAAAATTCATAGCATTGTTAGTATTTTGTTTTTATTATACCCTGAACACATTAAAAATGGGTAATCAGGGTATATTGTATTTGTGCAAATGTATGTATCAGGCAGAAGGAAGCATCTCCGACCCCATAAAGTATATTTATTCTAGATCACCATCAACAGCCTAGTCGATCTAGCCATGTACGTCTGTCTGTCCGTCCGTCTGTCCGTATGTACGAACGCAAGGATCTCAGAACCTATAAGGGCTAGAGTCTTGAAAGCTGCAGGTCCTCCTAGTCCCCGCGCAGATCGAGTTTGTTTCCGATAGTCGATAACTTGCCCTGTTTCCAAGTAATCGATAAAAATCGATATCGAAATCCTGTTTTTTGAGCAATTGTATAAATAATAAGAGCTAGAGTCACCAAACTTGACATTTTGCTTCTAGAATAGTATATGCATATCAAGTATCTTTTATTTTATAGCTATCGCCACCTCCCCGCTATTACCACAAAGCTATAAAACATGTTAGTAAACCAACTTGTATTGCCTACCTAATTAAGCTACAATTTAAATGCAATTGTCATTTTGAGAATAGACGAATATTTTATAGTACACTAAGATCTACTACTGAAAATGTTATCAAGATCGGTTAAGAAACACGAAAGAAAATGTGTTTTGGCGTGCAAACACGTGCAGCAGCAAGCGTAAATTCCAAGAATTTCTGTTTACATGTACACACATACATTCATGCGCGTCTGCTTTGAATTCTATCAACAGCATTGTAATTGCGATTGTACTGTTTTCTGTGCTTCTATTTTAATTAGTTTTATTCTCATTAAGACTTAATTGTTGGTGTGGCTATTGAGTAGAGGCGTCGGAAAGTAGCGCGGTCAGTTACGAGTTCGAACCCTACCGAGGAAACTTTTATTTTTTATTTTTGGCTGTGGCTGTTGCGTAGAGGCGGCAGCAAGTAATGCGGTCAGTTGCGAGTTCAAGCCCTGCCTAGGTAACTTTTTTTTTTTAATTTATCTTTATTACTACTAAAGCAAACGAGCGCGTAGCGCGAGCTGCATTTGTTGTTGGAATAAGAGGATTCAGGGTAACCCCTAGGCGGGAGCTCCCGCCTAGAACTTGTTTTATTTTGGGTTCTTTAATGTTGCTTAGCCAAACAAGTGACCATATGACCATCTTCCTAACTTCCCTAAAATCTTTTCCATGTTTGGAATGGGAAATTTATCATTAAATCTGGACATATTAGTATTCGGCCGTTTATAAATAATAATTTTAATTTTTTGAACGCTTTAATATATTTTTCATTTTTAATATCAATTTTGGCAGCTTTCTTTAAGTAAAGAGTCATGGGTTTTTCAATTTTTGTAAAATCTGCTATAATCTTCCGATAATAACCACATACACCTAAAATTGATTTAATTTCCTTTCCGCAAAGGAAATTCTTGGGTTGCTTTTACTTTCAGATTGTTTGGCCGTATGCCTTCTGGACTTATAATATGGTCTAAAAATTCTGTTTCGTTTTTTAAACTTTCGCGATTATCTAATTAGAGTTTTAAATTTGCTTTTGCTTTATCTATTGTTGTAAAATATGATCATCTCCCTAACTTTCCTAAAATCTTGTCCATGTTTGGAATGGGAAATTTATCATTAATAGTAATGTTGACAATCCTCTGTAATCGACCACTAATCTAAATTTTACTTTTCCTGAGGCGTCTGCCTTCTTAGTACTATCCATAAGCGACTACAATTAGGCGACGGGCTATGCAATGCAGTTTATGAATAACAGTGGATCAAAATTGTTCTGCTGTGAATGTGTCACACCTACCCACTAAAATAAAAGCGTGTCTCCACGCGTGTAGGGTATATAAAAAGGTAAGTATAATAAATCAATGCTCTGTAAATGGTTGGATACAATTTTGTCAAGAAACTTAAACTTGCTTGTTTGGGTATATTTTTATACCCTGAACCCATTAAAAATGGGTAATCAGGGTATATTGTATTTGTCCGAAAGTATGTAACAGACAGAAGGAAGCATCTCCGACCCCATAAAGTATATATATTCTTGATCAGCATCAATAGCCGAGTCGATCTAGCCATGTCCGTCTGTCTGTCTGTCCGTCTGTCCGTGTGTATGAACGCAAGGATATCAGAACCTATAATAGCTAGAGACTTGAAATTTTGGCTGTAGGTCCTCCTAATGCCCGCGCAGATCGTGTTTGTTTACGATGTTCGATAACTTGTCCCGTTTCCATATATCAAGTATCTTTCATTTTGTAGCTATCAATATAGCTATCCGCTTCTACCACATAGCCATAAATCAAGTAAATTAACCAATTTATGCTGCCCGCCAATATAAGCCACAATTTAAATGCATTTGTCATTTTGAGAATTCTCGAATATGTTATGGTACAATAAGATGTAGAAAATTTCAACAAGATCGTTTAAGAAACACAGAAGTTATTAAATAAAACATTGGGGCAGCAAGCGCAAATTGCAAGAATTTTTGTATACATGTACACACAAATTCATGCACGTCTTCTTTGAATTCTATCAACAGCATTGCAATTGCGATTGTATTGTTTACTGTGCTGCTATTTTAGTTCGTTTTTTTCACATCAAAACTCATTTATTGGCTTGGCTGTTGAGTAGAGGCGGTGGCAAGTAGTGCGGTCAGTTGCGAGCTCGAACCCTATCAGGGAGACTAGTTTTTTTTCTCGCTGGTGTGGCTGCTGAGTAGAGGCGGCAGCGAGTAATGCGGTCAGTTACGAGTTCGAACCCTGCCAAGGAAACTTTTTTTTTGTATACCCTGAACCCATTGAAAATGGGTGAAAAGGGTACAATTTTTTTGTGCAAACGTGTGTAACAGGCCGAAGGAAGCATCTCCGACCCCATAAAGTATATATATTCTTGATCAGCATCAATAGCCGAGTCGATATAGCCATGTCCGTCTGTCTGTCCGTCCGTCCGTCTGTCCGTATGTATGGACGAAGGATCTCAGAACCTATAAGAGCTAGAGACTTTGCTGTAGGTCCTCCTAGTGCCCGCGCAGATCGAGTTTGTTTCCGGTATTCGATAACTTGCCCTGTTTCCAAGTTATCGATAAAAATCGATATCGAAATCCTGTTTTTGAGCAATTTTAGCAAATAATAAGAGCTAGAGTCACCAAACTTGAAGTGTAGCTCCTAGAATAGTATATGTATGTCAAGTATCTTTCATTTTATACCTATCGCCACCTCCCCGCTACCACCTAAAAGCTTAAAATCAAGTTAATTATCCAACTTGTATTGCTCATCAATTTAAGCCACAATTTATATGCAATATACAAATATTCTTTATTCTATTCCTATCAGGGAGACTAGTTTTTTTTCTCGCTGGTGTGGCTGCTGAGTAGAGGCGGCAGCGAGTAATGCGGTCAGTTACGAGTTCGAACCCTGCCAAGGAAACTTTTTTTTTGATACCCTGAACCCATTGAAAATGGGTAATCAGGGTATAATGTATTTGTGCAAATGTATGAAGCAGGCAGAAGGAAGCATCTCCGACCCTATAAAGTATATATATTCTTAATCAGCATCAATAGCCGAGTCGATTTAGCCATGTCCGTCTGTCTGTCTGTCCGTCCGTCCGTTTGTCCGCATGTATGAACGCAAGGATCTCAGCACCTATAAGAGCTAGAGACTTGATATAGCTGCTGGTCCTTCTAGTGCCCGCGCAGATCGAGTTTGTTTCCGATATTCGAAATTTTGCTCCGTTTCCAAGTAATCGATAAATATCGATATCGAAATCCTGATTCTTGAGAAATTTTGGTAAATAATAAGAGCAAGAGTCACCAAACTTGACATTTTGCTTCTTGAATAGTACATATATATCAAGTATCTTTCATTTTATAGCTATCGCCACCTCCCGGCTACTACCTCTTAGCTATAAATCAAGTAAAAACACCAATTTATGCTGCCCAAAAATGTAGGCCACAATTCAAATGCAAATGACTTTTTGATAAGACACGAATATTCTATAGTACAATAACATGTTCTTTAGAACTTTACTTTACTTTAGCTTGTGGCAGCAAGCGCAAATTCCAAGAATTTCTGTATACATGTTCACACACATTCTATCAACAGCATTACAATTGCGATTGTATTGTTTTCTGTGCTGCTTATTTAGACTCAATTATTGGTGTGGTTGTTGAGTAGGGCCGGCGGTAAGTAGTGTGGTCTGTTGCAAGTTCGAACCCTATCGAGGAAGCTTTTTTTTTATACCCTTGCAGAGGGTATTATAATTTTGTCGTGAAAGGTGTAACGCATAGAAGGAGACATCTCCGACCCCATAAAGTATATATATTCTAGATCAGTATCAACAGCCGAGTTGATATAGCCATGTCCATCTGTCAGTCTGTCTGTTTCTATGCGAACTAGTCTCTATCTTAATGAAACTTTGCAAAAGTCCCTCTTTCTGTTGCACGCGGTTCATATGTCAAAACCAGCTGGATCAGACCACTATATCATATAGCTGCCATAGGAACGATCGGTCGAAAAGTAGGTTCTTATATGAAAAACATTTTTGTTTATAAAGATATTTTGATTAAACTCGGCATTTATTAGTTGTACCATGATCCTCATATATATGCAAAATCCTATTAAGATCGGACAACTATATCATATAGCTGCCATAGGAACGATCGGTCGAAAATTAAGTTTTTGTATGGAAAATTTTTTTATTTTTCAAGATATCTTGACCAAACTTGGCATTTATTAGTTTTACTATGCTTCCCATATATGTATATGCAAAATCCTATTAAGATCGGACAATTATATCATATAGATGCCATAGGGACGATCGGTCGAAGAAAACTTTGTATGGTGTATGGAAAACTTTTTTGTTTTTCAAGACATTTTAACCACACTCGGTTAACTAACTGTCATTAACTATTTTCCCTGTGCTTCTTAGATACGGGCAAACCAATATGAGCATTATGGAAAGGTTAGGTCTGCAAGGGTATTAAATCTACGGCGTGCCGAAGATAGCCCTTCCTTCACGTTTTTTTTCTTGTGGCAGCAGTAGCCAAGGGAATTTTTGTTATTTTATTTATCTTTATTACTACTTAACCAAACGAACGCGTAGCGCTAGCTGCATTTGGGGTTGGAATAAGAGGGTTCAGGGTATCCCCTAGTCGGGAACTCCCGACTAGAACCTCTTACTTGTTTTTTCTTGCCCTTGTTTTATGGATTGTTATTATGTGAGTAATATTTGTATTGTGTTTCGCCTTGTGAAATATATTGATCACCGTCTGGGTAGGGTAGAATTTCGTATAAAGGTGTTTTATTGACTTCCCTAGGAATATGTGAAATAATCAAATTTTCATTGGTATTGGATCTAAGCCAAGTTTTAGTGTTCACATGTATACGGGGTGGCGGTCGACACTGCCCTCCACATGGAGTTTCCAAGCCCAGTTGTAGACTTCTATGGTATTATTGCCCCCATTGCTTACGTTTGGACGCGGGGCGTTGGGTTCGGGGGCGCGTTGCAAAGGCCAAATGGCATCACCTTGTACTGGTATAATGGTCGATTGGGTATTGTAAAGGCGGTATATTGCCGTGATTTCTCCTCTAACGGTATTTGCCAGAAGGCATGTTTCATGTCTAACCCGGTAATGAATTTAGCTGGAGGTTGTCTACTCAAAATACCATCTATGTGAGGCAAAGAATAGGCATCCTTTTCCGTCACTTTGTTAACCTTTCTTGAGTCTAAACATAAGCGACACTTATCTCCGCGCTTAACGAGAACGCAATTGCTACGCCAGGGACTGGTAGAAGGTTTTATTACATCTAGAGCTAAAATTTGGTCAACTTCTGGCCGGAGAGACTGGCCAGTGGCGTTGCTTAACTGGGGTTGCTGAGCCTACATTAATGGAGTGACTGATCAAATTAGTTTTGCCTAAGCCTTCTTTACGATGGCAATCCTCCTATAATGACATCGAGACGGTCCTGTTCCTCTTTAGTTAGACGATGAAATTTGGGAAGCTCCCTTTGTTCTGCTGGTGCTCTAACATCTAATTCTGATATCTCAGCTTGCTTAGTAATTGTTTCCAACAAGCCAAATTCCCGCCAAAAATTAAAACCTAAATACATATCCTGTTTAAGTTATTGGATAATAAATATCTCGAGATTTCTAGTTAACTGTCGATAAATGATCTGAGCCTGTAATTTAGCAACAATTCTGCTAGCTGTGCCATTTGCTGTGCGAATAGATCCGGTGCATCTCTTAACTTTACTATTTTTTAGTAATTGTTGGACTGCTGATCCTCCTGCGCAACTAATAGTAGCTCCTGAATCCAAAAGTCCTGTATACTCATTTCCATCGATTTGAACAGAAGTGTACAGTCGTTCATCGAACTTAGAAAAACACTTACGTTTGTGTTTCTCTGGTGATCGGACGTGAAAATTACAGTCTCGTGTGTGTGTGCGCGCTAGTGCACCGCTGGCAGCAGGCATAAACAAAGAAAGTGACAGTGACACTGTATAAAGCCCGCCCCAGGGCTATCCATACAAATCCCGCTTATAGTGGGTAAACTATACGCAAGTGCTGCCCCTGGCAGCCGGAGTGTTATACAAATTAACAATATTTTAACAAAAAATTACCGCGTGCAGTGCGTGAGAACAAGTTCTTGCAAAAAAACGGCGTGGGACTACATTGTTATCCGAAGGCGTTAAAAACGGGAAGCAACTCAATAACCGCAACACCAGCCGCGCTGGAGCTAAGCCCGCAACTCCCAGTACCGCTTCGGCAAGTAGCAACAGATATGCCCCCCTTGAGCCTTAGGAAGACGCCTCTGTAATCGATGACGGCGGGATGAACACTGCCGACGAAGCGCCTCCAGTCACAGACCAACAACAATCAGCGAAAAAGATCTCCAAACCCAGGCCGATAACAGTCCCTGGAGTCAGCGATATTGTCGCAATGGAGCACTGAAGTGAGAGTGCAATTTACCCACTTCTGCCTAAAGGAAGATAGACCATACAGCGTTGTGGTTAAAAATCTGTCCGCTTCTACTCCCAGAAGCCAAATTGAAGCTGCCTTTACATCGCACGGCCACACTGTGACGAACCTATACAACCCGGGTGCCAGACAGCCAACAAGTGATGCCAGTGCAGAATCCACCAACGATTCGCCAAGTCGCAACTTCTTGTATGTCGATCTCAAGCAGGCTCTCAACAACAGGGAAGCGCTGCGGCTCAACAAGGTTGGCCGCCAACGGGTCACTTTTGAGCTTCCGAGGAAGAACAATAGTATAAGGCAGTGTTTCCGCTGCTTCGAGTTCGACCACACCAAAAATTACTGTCTCAAACAGCCCAAGTGTGGTAGGTGCGGTCAGTCCCATTGGACAAACTCTGAGCAGTGCCAGGCCAAAGCAGTGGCAGACCTGCGATGCTCCAACTGCGAGGGAAACCATGCTGCTTCCTATAAAGGATGCAAAATCTATCAGGTGAGACTAAATGCCAGGCAGCCGGCCATCAATGTCTCCCCTCCTACAAAATATAGCCATCCTCAAAATGCACGAAGAAACACTCAGCAGTTCGTACCTTCCCGAATTGTGCAGCAGGGCCTGTCGTATGCTGATGCGCTGCGGCCAGGTCATCATGTACAAGTCCGCCAACCCCCAGCGCGCACTCTTAAGCCCACCGTCAATCCAATGCAGCTCCAACAACCACTGCAAGGACCCCAGGAGCAAGATGCTTCCCTTGGAAGCATCCTTCAAAACCTCCAGCAGTCCATTGCAGCACTAAATGCCGCAGTTGCAACCATTCTGGTTAGCATTAAAGAGCTAAAGGATGGGCAAGGTTCTCCGCAGCTTAGTTTCCCAATAAGCCGCAAATAATGGCTACCCAGTTACGTCTCGGATTGTGGAACGCTCGTGGCATCCTCCAAAATGCTCACGAGCTCAAGCTTTTTCTAAGAAAGCATGATGTAGACATCATGCTCATCTCAGAAACACATCTGCACACAAACTTGTACCTAACAATGGAGGGGTACATCTGCTACCGTGCTGATCACCCTACAGGACGAGCCAAAGGTGGTGCCAAACATCCCCTGGAACGGAGCTGAATTTGATTCTCTGTTTGGCCAGCTTGGCCCCAAATTCATCGTTGACATTGACTTTTTTATATTCAAGGACATCCCCAACAGCGTACTTTCGGTTCGCGAAGAGTACGATCTATCTTCCGACCATCTGCCACTCCTCACAACGATCAATACGGCTGCACAAAGGATCCCAAAAAAGCGCAGGCTTGTCCACCCTGGGTCGGACATCCAACGATTTAAGGCCGAACTAAATAGCTTGATCAACCTAAACACGCAGATTCTGTCAGTTGAGGACGCTGCAGTCCAAACCCTGTTGGGCCAAGTACATGCCGCAGCCGCCAACGCTGCGCCCGCACATATCTATTCAGCCCCTGCAAGCCAGCGCCCAAGGACGTTTTCCCCCATCTTGGAAGGTCTTCTCGCCCTTAAAAAGCGACTGAGGAGGGAGTATGTCCGTACCAAGGACCCCACGATTGACAGGATCTATCGTCGTATTGCTAACAGGGTCAGGAAGGAGCTGATTATCTTGAAAAGAAATGCCACAGACACCATGCTGGAGGAAGCAACGGCAGACGAGAGCTCCAAATTCGTGCTGTGGAAACTTACCAGTCGATACAAGCGGCAAGCTGCGCCAAAGTTCCCCGTTCGACATTCCGATGGCACCTGGGCCAGATCACCAATGGACAGAGCCGAAGCCTTCGCCTGCAACCTGGAGGAGCGTTTCAGGCCGTTTGAGACCGCATCGCATGGAAGGATACAGCGAGTCGCGCAAATCCTGGATGCGCCACTCCAAATGTCACTCCCTGTATCACCAATCACCTTCCAAGAAGTAGAGCACGAGATAAAGAGATTAAAAAGCAGCAAAGCCCCTGGGGAAGATCGGTTGGAGAACCAAACAATTAAGCTACTGCCATACAAGGCGGTGCTTTTCCTCGTCGCCGAGGAACGCAGCTCTTCGGTTAGGTTACTTTCCAGTGGCTTGGAAGAAGGCACATATCATCATGTTGCACAAGAGCGGAAAGCCCCTAATCAACTGGGATCCTATCGCCCCATCAGCCTCCTGCCTGCCTTTGGTAAGATTCTGGAAAGGTGCGTCCTTAGAAGGGTCCTGGATACCCCGGAAATAAAACGCTTGATCCCGAAGTTCCAGTTTGGGTTTCGACTCAAACACGGTACCCCTGAGCAACTCCATCGGGTCATAAACTTTATTTTGGACGGCTTTCACAGGAAAGAGTATGTGGTGGCAGCATACTTCGACATCCAACAAGCCTTCGACCGGGTGTGGCACGCAGGACTCCTCTCCAAGATAAAGGACAAATTAAATCCGCAGCTATTTAGCACCATTGCGAGTTTCCTAACTGAGAGAACATTTCAAGTGGTGCAGGATGGAGTAGCCTCTCAAACCAAACGCATAAAACCGGGCGTTCCACAAGGCAGCGTTTTGGGTCCCACGTTATATAGCCTGTTTACACATGACATGCCCACAGCAAATGCAAGCACACGGAATGATCGGCAGGACCTTCTGGTGGCCACGTTTGCAACTGACCTCTTGCAGGAATACCTCAAGCGATTTGAAAACTGGGCTTGTAGATGGAACATCGCAGTGAACCCTAGAAAATGCGCCACGGTTACCCATACTCTACGCAAGGACTCATGCCCCGGACTTTTTCTTCATGATGAACTTCTAGAGCAATATCGTCAACACAAGTACCTGGGTGTCACTCTCGACAGACGACTTACATTTAGTAAGGACGTCTCTGCAGTAACGAGCAACATCAAATCTAAGATAAGGCGAATGAGCTGGCTCCTCAACTCCAACATCAAACTCTCGCTCCGAAACAAGGTCCTAATCTACAAGGTAATCCTTGCCCCAGTGTGGCGTTACGGGCTTCAAGTTTACGGTATAGCTGCAAAAACACACCTGAACAAAATTCGCATCATTCAAACATCCTGGCGAGGAGCCTGCTAAGGAGGCGAAGAAGAAGGCGACTGAAGAGGACCTACCCAACCGACCTAGTCGATCGTTATATGTATATAGGTCACAAACTTCGTTAATTACATCCAAATATGTTTCTGTATATATATATATACATATATATATGTAATCTGTTAAACTAATTGTAAATCCACAATCGTCGCTAAGTTGCTAACATAGAGTAACAGGATACCAGATTTCTTAATAAACAAAATATATATTAAAAAAAAAAAAAAGAACGTAGAAAAATAGATTAAATTATTTTCCTACGATTTTTACGTACTAATTTTCAAAACGTATGTAATCGTTTTGTAGACCGCTTGGGCTTAGTTACTACCATAAAAGAATCTAAATCAGCAAAAATTCGCTTACGTGCCGAACTACAATTCTGTAGTCTAATATGAGAAGGTAAATTCGAATAATGTTTAGAATAACTGATCGAATACTTTCTCGATCTGCTATCGTTTTAAAATCGGTTTTGCCCTTATCTTTTTTGTAACTTGGGTCGATTTTTCTGATAAGGCCTGAGTATTTGCTGGGGATGTATCTATTTGGTGTTGTGCCGTACATCCCGCTGCAAGTTTCCCAAGGGATTGCATTTTGTACAGCATGGCTTGAAAACTTCTTTGGATCTGCACCCATAACAAAAAATACGACAAATCTCTAGGCAATTGTCAAATTTATGTCCGATTTTATCGCAATTCCAGCAGATTGGATCTGTCTTAATACGTTTTAAATCCTGAATCTCAGCCTCCGCTGGAACATGCGGCAAATTACCAATGCCTTCGCCTGATAAATCCGAAACATAAGATCGTAATATTCTTCTCTTAAAAGATTTAATGTCGCCATAAAATTGCTCGTGTTTTCTCACTTCAACTCTAAGCTGCGATCTATTCTGAATGCTAACGTGGAGAAGTTTATGGTGCAGACTGGGCTTTGAATTGCGAATCAGAAGGGTTACTACCTGCTTTTCTAGGATTCCTTGTTGCAATCTGTCAACTAGATCTTCTATTGCAAACTGATACTTATTAAAAGACTCACTCTCGCCTTGTCTTTTCCCAATCATTTCTAAAATTTCTAAATCGGTGTCAGAGTCTCCAAATCTTCTACGGAACTCTTCACAAAATATTTCCCAACTTAAGTTTGTATTTGCGGGATGGAATTTCCAAAACCAATCGCTAGCTTTACCATTAAAATGTAAGTATAAATGGTCGTTAAGAAAGTGGTAGTCATTACCCAAATTTTCTTTGGTTAGGGATCGCACTCGGTAGATAAATTCATCCATACGCATTCCTTGCTTAGTGCCATCGAATTTAATTCACCAGTTCTGAATGATTCCTGACACCTTTTCTGGGTTCACACTAAAGCTGTGGCAGCTTCTCACTCTGCCAAATCTAACCTCCGCTTCACTCAATCTATGAATCAATGTTTCTGTTTCATGCTCTCTAGGTGTTGGTGGGGCTGGATTAGTATCAAACCCATTAGAAGATGGTGGATCACTATTTGAAATCTGCAAATTTAAAAGTTGATTTCGAATAGAGGTCTCAATAGTTTTAGTTAAATATGACGAAATATGGTCCATCAACTGAGTTTGCTGAACGTTCATCATGTTCTGAATATAATTAGCAATGTCGACTTGAGAGCCAAGAGACATGTTGCTTTGTGTCTGATCAGGGGTCGGTGCTCTATTTGTGGATCTATCCTATTTAATGCATTTCACTTATTTGCTTCTTGTTCTGTAATGCTAGGTATTGAATCAGTTGGGTTCAACCCCGCTGCTAGAGTGTTATAAGAAAAGCTAAACGAGAGGGTTGTACAATCTGCTGCACATGTAGGACATGTTGGAGTATTTTGTAAGAACTCTATCAAACATGATTTGTGGAATCGGTGCTTATATGGCGTATTAGCATACAATTGTGACGCACTCATCACCTCGTTGCAGATTCCACAAAAGGGATCTACCTGCTCTGTGGCAGCTGCAATATTCTCGGTACTTCGTTGTACTGCCATTACAAATTTTACATGCGCTGAACGCTATATAAAAATCTGAAACAAGATATTTCTTTTAGTTTTATATATATATCTAAAGCTGTCTGTCCTTTTCCCAATACTAAAATACTGTTGAAATAATTAGGCAAAATTGGTTTAACTTTTGTTGATTTGGAATTAAGCATCTCATAAATTCAATAACTTCAAAATCGCTTAAACCAAATTTATACTATTAAAAGGAGTACTAGATATACCTAACGTTGAAATACTTTTACAAGTCTATTTTGTTCGACCAATCTAATTCACGAATTGCAGTCGCTAACTCCGAAAATAGTTCTTATAATTTCAAACTTCGTTTATCTAAGATCCTTTAAATAACTTGAAAACAAATCATAATGAAATTAGGATGGATAATCAGAGCATTCCGGGGAAATATAATCTCAACTAAACTAAACGTTCCTTGGCAGTTTCTGTGTAGTATTACTCTCAATACACAGAAAAAAACATCTATAATTTTGATATATACCCGCGAAAACCAAGTGTAATCTAGGATAGTTGCAAATCATACTCTGCCCCTTAGTTGGGCGCCATTTCTTATTTAGTGTTCACATGTATACGGGGTGGCGGTCGACGCTGCCTTCCATATGGAGTGTCAACGCCCAGTTGTAGACTTCTATGGCATTATTGCCCATAGTGGCTTACGTATGGACGCGGGGCGTTGGCTTCGGGGGCGCGTACTTCTTGCTTTTGCTCATTTAAGCTCGTCGTGGTCGGGGTTCTTCCTCGCCCAATCTGCTTATCAACACCAATACACTGACATGTAAATATCAAGAACGCTTCAAAAACAAAACCAAATCAAAAAACTATCATACAATTATCTTTATTTCCCTATCCTGTTAATAAGTTTTCCGACAAGCACCACGAAACTACGGATCCAATATGCCTAATGGAGGGAACTTGGTGTTAGCTGTCCCTCGTCTCTACCCTCCCTACCATAGCATAAAAACGAAAGTTGCCCCTATTCGAGACTCGAACGCCTTAACGCATTTCAACAGTATTCAGCATGGTTCTCGACAGACCAGATGAATATTTACCGATTCATATTAAAATATAACAAATATAACGTTCAGTTTCTTAAATTTACTTTAACTCCAAGCTCATGGGAAGAGAAAAGGTTGACATCAGCTGATCGCCATAGAATAATAAATATACAGAGGAGGCTTTTGGATCAAAAGTTTTTTTTCAAAAAATGTGAAGCAAGATTACGAGGTTGCAAACACAAATTGCAAACCCAACACCCGGTTGTCTACAGCTAATTCTGCCGTTGCCCAAAAATCAAAGACAACTTCAGAACATTTCCCATATGAACCAACAACAACCTTAATCAACACAAACGATTCGACAATAAAACAAGTAAGAGGTTTTAGTCGGGAGCTCCCGACTAGGGGATACCCCGAACCCTCTTGCTCCAACACTAAATGCACCTCGCGCTACGCGCTCGTTTGCTTAAGTAATAATAAAGATAAATTAAAAAAAAAAAAGTTCCTTTGATGCCTCCTCTACTCAACAGCCAGACAAAAAAAAAATGAAAAAAATATCCTCATAGGGTTCGAGCTCGCTACATACTGCACTACTTGCCGCCGCCTCTACTCAAGAGCCACACCAATAATTGGGACGCACTGAGAAGAAAACCAATTAAAATAACAGCACATAAAACAATTCAATCGCAATCGCAATGCTGTTGATAGAATTCAAAGCCGACGTGCATGAATGTGTGTGTGAAATTCTCGGAATTTGCGCTTGCTGCTGCTAACACGTGCGCACATAACTTTTGCTTCTTAACCGATCTTAATGACATTTTCGACAGTACATCTTATTATGCCATAGAATATTTATATATTCTCAAAACTCATTTGCTTATAACTTGTGGCTCAAATTGATCGGCAATACAAGTTGGATTATTAACTTGATTTATGGCTATGCGGTGGTAGTGGGGAGGTGGCGATAGGTACAAAATTAAAGAAACTAGATATATATATATATATACTATTCTAGTAGCGACATGTCAAGTTTGGTGACTCTAGCTCTTATTATTTTCCGAAATTGCTCAAAAACAGGATTTCGATATCGATTTTTATCAATAACTTGGAAACGGGGCAAGTTATCGAATATCGGAAATAAACTTGATCTGCGCGGGCACTAGGAGGACCTACAGCTAATTTCAAGTCTCTAGCTCTTAGAGGTTCTGGTATCCTTGCGTTCATACATACGGACGGACGGAAGGACGGACGGACAGACGGACAGACAGACGGACATGGCTAGATCGACTCGGCTATTGATGCTGATCCAGAATATATATACTTTATGGGGTCGGAGATGGTTCCTTCTGCCTGTTACATACATTTGCACAAATACATTATACCCTTTTTACCCATTTTTAATGGGTTCAGGGTATAAAAAGCACACCACAAATTCTGTCCCTGCTATCCCTTTTTGTTTTGAGGCTACAGCCTATGATCTAAGCTTCTACACTCTTCTAACTCATTGTTGTGGTTTCTAAGCACTGCTATGCCATTAATTCGCCAAGTCCCAAAGTCAGATCTGCTTCTTCTCCACTCGCTTTCAACTTGCAAGCAGCCAGGCAGATTTTATAATTTTTCATTTTTCGATCAGCAAGGCACCCTTTCTCAAAATAGGGTATTTTAACTATTCATAACTTCTGTAACCAAGTACCACTAACCTTCTCATATATACACATATTTGACCAAATGCCTGAGAAAAATATAAATTCGTATTTAGTATGCAATCAATAATAATTATTTTCTTTAAACATTCTATACCATTTCTATGAATAAGGGTATCAATGCCTCGACGCGCCAATTAGTTGTTGGCGTGTGTGTCTCATCTCACACATATTGGTATAAAATATCCATGTATGTGTTTTCCAAGCCAAGGGAAGTATATGAATTTAAGAAGATTGCAACATTCTGTTGCGCATGTGACGTCATATGCTGGGCTTTTTGTATGCGACCGTTGCGTACAATAAAGTAATACATTATTAAATGCATGCATTTTTATAGAAGACCCTATTAATATATTACTTTAATGTACGTAATAAAGATAGAAATATATTCTAAGCATCACAAGAAATTAAATTCTTTAAAATGTGACGTAATAGTATATAATGTTGACGCGCCGTGTGCGTAACCTTTTGATTTGAATGCCATGGCTTGCTGGCATTCAAATTTTCTACCTACTTGCGCCGAGACTCGGCTCAGCAGCAACAACATTAGAACCCAAATCGTGTTGTTGTTGTTTCTACGTGCTGCCTTGTTGGAACGACAGAAAAACCAGCAACAAGCACAGTGGCCTTATTTGTCCCTTTTCATTGCACTGAGTTTCCTATGTCCTCATAATCTTGCTTCAGAATTTCAGCGATCAAAACGGAAGATGAAAAAAAGGGGTTTCATGGGCACTGTTCATTGAGTAATAAAGAGACAGAGCTGAAGACTCACTCCGAGCTTTTTTTACCGTTTTAAAAATCCCGAGCGGTCGATCGGGTTGGTCCGCAAACGCAAAATCAAACTCAAAAATAAAGCTCATTTACTATAGGAAGCAACAACAAATCACTTGCAAAAAAACAACAGTGCGGGCGAATACCCATTTTTTTTCGTCGTCCGTCTTGATCTTCAAAAGTTTCTGCGCGATGTTGAGGACATAGGAAACTCAGTGCAAAGAAAAGGGACAAATAATGCCACTATGTTTGTGTTGGTTTCTCTGTCGTTCCAACAAGGCGGCGCGTAGAAACAACAACAACAGTATTTGGGTTCTAATGTTGTTGTTGCATAGCCGAGTCTCGTCACAAGTAGGTAGAAAATTTGAATGCCATGCCATTCAAATCAAAGGGTTACGCATACGGCGCGTCAACATCATATACTATTACGTCACGTTTTAAAGAATTTAATTTCTTGTGATGCTTAGAATATATTTTTATCTTTATTACGTACATTAAAGTAATATTTTAATAGGGTCTTCTATAAAATAGCATGTATTTAATCATATATTACTTAATTGTACGCAACGGTCGCATACAAAAAGCCCTAGCATGTGACGTCACATGCGCAACAGAATGTTGCAATCTTCTCAAATTCATATACTTCCTTTGGCTTGGAAAACACATGCATGCATATTTTTTGCCAATGTGTGTGAGATGAGACACACACACCAACAACTATTTGGCGCGTCGAGACATTGATACCCTTATTCATAGAAATGGTATAGAATGTTTAAGGAAAACAATTATTATTGATTGCACTAATAGTTGCACACTAAATACGATATTATAAATTTCACAGAGATTAGATAAAAATGTATATATGAGAAGGTTAGTGGTATTTGGTTACAGAACTTATGAATAGTTCAAATACCCTGTTTTGAGAAAGGATGCCTTGCTGATCGAAAAATGAAAAATTATAAAATCTGCCGGGCTGCTTCCAAGTTGAAAGCGAGTGGAGGAGAAGGAGATATAATTTTGCGAATTAAAGGCATAGCTGTGCTAAGAAACCACAACAATGAGTTAGAAGAGTGTAGAAGCTTAGATCATAGGCTGTAGCTTCAAATAAAAAAGGGATAGCAGGGACAGAATTTGGGGTGTGCATTTTTCATTGTCGAGTCGTTTGTTTTGATTATGGTTGTTGTTGGTTCATATGGGAAATGTTCTGAAGTTGTCTTTGATTTTTGGGCAACGGCAGAAGTGACTGTAGACAGCCGGGTGTTGTGTTTGCAATTTTTCATTGAGTAATACTCAATTGTGTTTGCAACCTCGCTATCGCTCGTGAAGTGTTTCGAAAAAGAGCTTTTGATCCAATAGCCTCCTCTGTCTCTTTATTACTCAATGTGTTTTACTATTTGTAATTGCTATTATTTTTTGGCTTGTCAATTCACTTAGGCTTTGTCAACTCTAATTCTCATTCTTTTAATAAGTGCGCCGAAGGTAGCACAAAGGAAAATAAAAAGTCAATTACACTACGCAACACAGATTTTAAACCTTTTTTTTTGTAAGTCTGAATAAAACTTGGGACGTCGGGATCCACTTAAATAAGTCACCTATACCCAGGCACAGTTGATGATCTTCATCGAGCAATCTCACAAGTTGCACTCATAAGAGCATGATTTACTTGGAGTAGATTTACTACCCTTGTCTCCGAGGCAATATGTGCCCCAAGAGATGGTAATAAGGGGATTGAACAAAGGTCAAACACCAATCTATTGACACTAGGCCAATATAAAAATCACCTGCTTCAATCGCCTTTACTACTTCGATATTAAATTACTCTTTCAAATGAATTTGAACAAAAATCTTTGAAAATTAGTTTGAGGCCGATCGGATGGTGAACAAAAAAGTTACATACAAACGTTTTTCGCGATTTTCCCACACTTTCAGGTGAAATTTCTCGAATCCCCGTCTTAACGTGCACCTACATCACATAAGGTAACTATAGGGAAAATTTTAGCTTCGTAGCTCTTACGGTTTGGGCTGTGTGTTGACTAACCACCAGTCAACCAGTCATTCAGTCAGTCAGTCACTCATTCTGTCGGTCAGTCAGTCAGTCAGGGCAAACAGTTTTATATATAGAGATTTATGTGAGTATCCTGTTCTCTATTGGTGCAGACAACTCACATGTAATCATATTCTTTATTCTGCAAAAAGACGAAACTTTAGAAATTAATGAAATTATAATAAACTTAATTAATGCAACCAATTAAACTTATATGTTTATAAAAATATGTTTTGTTAAGTTTGTTGATAAAGGGGAGGGGAATGTCCACGTCGTTCGGATAAGTGCTGTCTTTTTTTTTTAATGTAAGTAGTTTGGTTACCCTTGTTTATGCGTTGCAGTCAGCTGTTTAGTGATGTGCAGATTTGGTGTAGTTATTGTGCGATTTTTCGTTTTCTTCTTGAGCTTGGGGGTAATAGAAGAGTGCAATAGCTCAATGGCTACTACCACACAACGGAAGTGCGAAAGACGCGTATCCGCTACCCTGAATAAACGGCCTCCTATCCGGGGTAGACCAGACCTACTATATCTCTAGGGTAGATCTGAAGTTCACGTCTTGGCATCTCGAATTAGACGATAAAAGCAACCCCTATACCGCCCTTATATCAGTCTCGAGTCATGCTATTGGGCTCCGGTCCGGCAAGTTTGCGATGAGTGAAGAAGCAATACAAGTCGTTGATCAGTTGAAAACCGCACTGACCAAGGACCCTGTGCTCGTGCACACGGACTTCTGCAACCCGTTCTTTGTGCAGTGCGATGCGTCACATTTCGGGGTGGGAGCGGTGTTGTTTCAAGAGGACAACGACCCATAGCCGTATTTTCATCCAATTTTAATCAAATCCAAAGATTTCTTCACTGAAAAGGAGTGCTTAGCGTCGATACTGACCATAAAGAAGTTGAGACCGTACGTAGAAGCGATGCCATTTACATGCAACATTGACCACGCCAGCTCAAAATGTCTGTTGTCCATAAAGGGCCTAAGCGGAAGGCTAGCTCGTTGGTCACTGCAACTGCAAGGCTACAATTTTACAATTAAATACCGGCAGTGTGAATGTGGTAGCCGATACTCAATCGTACAGTCTCGAAGCGGTGGGCAAGGATTCAAAAAGTTTGCTGGGATATCAGGTTGAGGGAGGTCTGATTTTGAAGCGCATGAGATTCGTTCGTTTTGAAGACGAGTTAGAAGGCACCGTGGGAAGCTGAGGGGGCCAAGCTCGTTGAAAGCCGGCCAAGTATCAAAGGCTCATGTAGATGAGACGGCTGATCATGGTGATGTCATGAAATCACTTGAGACCTTTCGTCGCCAGTTTAACTGGCCCGGCATGGCTAAGGGATTGGGTGGGACAGTGCGTGACGTGCAAAGAAAGCAAGGAACCGAACTTCCACATGCAAGTGGGCCTGGGAAAAGAGGTAGTGACCGAGCGGCCGTTCCAAAAAGTGTACGTTGGCTTTTTGGCGAAGTACCCACGCTCAAAGCAAGGGCTCGCTTGGATCTTCGTGGTAGTCGACCATTTTTTAAAGTTCACATTTTTAAAAGCGATGCGAGATGTTACGGCCTTAACGTAGTGAACTACTTAGTCAACGAAGTTTTTTACAAGTTTGTAGTACCCGAGATCATACACTCTGACAACGGTCGACAGTTCATATGAAATACCTTCCAAAACATGATTAAAGCTTTTGGAATCGCGCATAAGCGCACCGCCGACTACGTGCCACAGAGCAATGCAGCCGAGCCAGTTAACCGCACCGTGTTGTCGGCAATTAGGGCGTATCTGGAGCAAGATCATCGCGAGAGGGACCTCCACCTGCCAGAAATATAAATGTCCATACGCAATGTGATACACACGGCGACAGGGGTAACGTCATTCTTTGCTGTGTTCGGACAGTGTTATAAGACAGCGACACCAATGTCATCTAAATCATGCGTACGAACGCAGTCGTCAGCATTACAATGCCTGAGCCCGAGTGTTCCAGGCGGGACCAGGCCAAGAAGTTTATAGACGCAACTTTGTACTGATGGATTTCGGGAAGGTCTTTAACGCCAAATTTGCAAGGAAATTCCCAAAGGCCGGAGTAATGAATGCGTTATGTAGGGAATAACTCGTACTTGGTAGATGACTTGCAATGAAAATCCATAGGAGTATATCATGCAAAGGACATACGTCTGTAGAGGAAGGTCATGGTGTGCCTCACGTTGGCGCGTTTTAATTTAAGGAAAGAGGCAGGCTGGCCAGATTGGGCGCAGGTAGATGAAGAAGATCGGCGCAGAACCCACTGCTTCCGTCAGTACCTTCGCGTCTTTGGAAATCCTTGGGTGATGTTGCATGGGGAGTCTCCAGAGGTATCGATGATATATATCGAAGTATGAATGAGGGCCCTGAGTACCTAGAGTGCCCCAAATTTTTAAGGGGTGGCAACGCCTATCACAGGATCCACTGCCTTGAGCGAAAAAAATTTGGGAGAGTGTTGGCGAGTGCCCACCCGATTCGCTCGGAATAGAATGAGCGAAATTATGCTAATTATGATGCCTTTGGCCTAATGTCGTTGTGCCTATGGACAGCAACGCACAAAAATTTGAATGCATGCGTATCTTATTTGTGCATGGGATTAAACCTAGGCAAAGAATATCACACGAGACACGCCATTAATAGCCATGTGTTTAAACACATATAATAATTCTTAAAAATAATAATACGCCTATCTCTATATATAAAACTGTTTGTCCTGACTGACTGACTGACTGACTGACTGATTGGTGATCAACGCACAGCCCAAACCGTAAGAGCTAGGAAGCTGAAATTTGCACTGTAGCTACCTTATGTGATGTAGGTGCACGTTAAGACGGGGTTTCGGGAAATTCCACCCGCAAGTGTGGAAAAATCGCGAAAAACGTTTGTATGTAACTTTTTTGTTTACCATCCGATCGGCCTCAAACTTATGTTCAAAGATCTTTGTTCAAATTCATTTAAGGGGTGTTTCACACTTTTTGAAAAATCCGTTCCTCCTTGGTGGAAATGGAGGTCAAAGATTTGGTGGGTGACGTTTCGCACTCAAATTCATTTCCAGAGATCTATAAGAAAAATCATTTGAGACGTGTTTCACAGTTTTCGCAGAATTCAAACTGCTTCGTGGGGAATGCGATTTAAAGATTTTTTGTGCGAAGTTTTAAGTTGTGTCCGATTTGCTTTAAACTTATTTTCAAAGCTCTCAATAAGAACTAAATGAATACGTATTTCGACGATTTGGAAAATTCCACCCGCAACAGTGGTAAATTGGCGGAAAACGGTTGTATGAAAAATTTTTGTTTACCATCCGATCGGCTCCAAACTAATTTTCAAAGATCTATATTCAAATTCATTTGAGGGGTGTTTCACACTCTTTGAAAAATCCAAGAAGAATCGAAGATTTGGTGGATGACGTTTTGTGTTCAAATTTGTTTCCAAAGATCTATAAGAAAAATCATTAGAGACGTGTTTCACATTTCTCGCAAAATCTAAACTCCTTCGGTGGATAATGCATTTTTAAGATTTTTTTGGTGAATTTTAAGAGTTTTCCGATTTGCATAAAAGTTGTTTGATTCCCGTCCGATCAGTTTTATAATCATTTTCAAAGCTTTTTTGATTTTATAACATACGTGCCACGGGCAATCCCGGGTTATACCCGCTAGTAACCTATAAACCTATAAGTATATATACATACATAATATTGTGGCGGACAATAAAAAAATACTTTGTGTCGAGCACCAAAATTTATTGGTACATTTAGTGCCCCGCCCAGCCATAAAATTACCAGTGGGCTGGTCTAAACATTAAATGGTCCCGGCGCCTAAGGGAGCCGCAGAGGGCGACAGGCTGAATTATAAGCCCGGCTCTCTTTGCACTCTTATTTTTTTCTCCCAAAGAATTTTAATTTAATTAGAATTAGTTTTTTTTATACCCTGAACCCATTGAAAATGGGTAAAGGGGGTATAATGTAGTTGTGCAAATGTATGTAACAGGCAGAAGGAAGCATCTCCGACCCCATAAAGTATATATATTCTTGATCAGCATCAGCAGCCGAGTCGCTCTAGCCATGCCCGTCTGTCTGTCTGTCCGTCTGTCCGTCCGCCCGTATGTATGAACGCAAGGATCTCTAGACCTATAAGATCTAGAGACTTGAAATTTTAGGTCCTCCTAGCGATCGCGCATATCGAGTTTGTTTCCGATATTCGATAACGTGCCCCGTTTCCAAGTAATCCATAATAATCGATATCGAAATCCTGTTTTTTAGAGCAATTTTGGTAAATAATAAGAGCTAGAGTCGCCACACTTTTACACAATTTAAACGCAGTTGACTTTTTGATAATACACGAATATTCTATAGTACAATAAGATGTAGAAAAATTCATCAAGATCGGTTAAGAAACACAGAAGTTATTGAATACAGCATGTTATTGCTGGCCTCGAGTTTGGGGCAGCAAGCGCAAATTCCAAGAATATCTGTATACATGTACACACACACATTCATGCTCGTCTGCTTTGAATTCTATCAACAGCATTGCAATTGCGATTGTATTGTTTTCTGTGCTGTTAGTTTAATTCGGGAAGTGGTGCGGTTAGTTGCGAATTCGAACCAGGCCAAGAGAACAATATTTTTTTATATTTTAATTTTTCTTTATTACTACTTAAGCAAACGAGCGCGTAGCGCGAGCTGCATTTGGTGTTTGAAGAAAAGGGTACAGGGTATTCCCTAGCGGGAGTCGGCGGGAGCCGACTAGAACCTCTTACTTGTTTTATCTTAATTTGTTTCAATACTAATGATATACCTTTAAACATACATCTACCTTTACCTTTCATATAAATCAGAATATTATATTGGTAATACACTAAAATTATTATTTATGTCATCCCACCATCGATTCTTTCGCTCTGCAATTTTGCTTTCTTGAAGTAAATTTACGCAGGTATTACTAACGCATTCTAAGTTTTCCCTCTCACTGCACTCTTGTTCTTATCATTTCGCTTTCATTTTTAAAATTAGAAAGTTTCAGTACTTCTGGGTGCTCCATCCTGCCGCTTGCTCCATCCTTAAGTGGCCCAGCAAGTTACAGCTAAAGTATTCCCGGTGTAACTGCATCGACCCCTTTTTCAGAATGTCGTCAGCTTTTTTGCTATCATAAATTTATCGAATGCCTCAAGCTAATGAGGGAGAAGGGGGAAGCGTTGCATGTGCAATTGGGAAATTGTCGTCGGGAATCCTTACGATTGTCCAAGCGAGACGAGCTAATACTTCGTTCTCCTTAGAACGCCAACTGGCTTCATAACGGTCATAACGTGGGACTGCTCCTTGCATATTCACTGGTTACTAGTAGTTGAGGCGTGCTGCCATGACGGCTTTGTTTGCCGTTCGTTTGGCCGCTAAAAAATCGTCTGCATCGATCATGCCTTTTCTGGTAATATATATATTTCCTAAGCGATAGAATACCGACAATGTATGGATATCTTCGGCACGCCAAAGATTCAATTTCCTTGCAGTCATTTCCGTTTTGCAAATATGTGAGAATAATGAAGCTTGTAAATGCTGAAATTGATGAAAATATCATGAAAGACAGAATATTTGCCATATTTTGCTATATCTACTGTTCAAAGGATTTTTCCTGTTTCTGCCTTTTGATATAGTGGTGCGATGTTAATAAGAGTTTGCATATATATGAGGATCATATTGAAACTAATAAATCCAGAGTGTGGTCAAGATATCATGATAAACAAAAAAGTTTTCCATACAATAACCTAGTTTTGGGTCGATCGCTTCTCTGACAGCTATATGATATAATGGTCCGATCTAGCCGGTTACGATATATGTACTATCTGCAACAGCAAAGCTGCTCAAACCCATAGCTTAAAAGCTCTAGTTCGCATAGAAACAGACAGACGACCAGACTGACGGACATGGATATATGACCACGGCCGTTGCTGCTGATCTAGAATACAAATAAATTACGATGCGTCTACGATGAATCCAGTAATTAGTCGCAGGCGTCGTGCTTAATGATTATCATTGATTTAACTGTGACTGACTTCAGCAAGAGTCGATGTTCCACCTCATTTTGCGACATGTGTCTTGCTCATAATTTCGAAAGAGGAAATATACATTGGCCATGTCATTTTCGGAGTATTTTTAAGACTTTGCGAAACGTATAACGCAAAAATTTAAAGTTATTTTTTGAGTATAGTCTGAAATTCCTGTTGCTCCTTAATGGAAATCAGATATCCATATATATAGGGGATATATAGGGGATACCCTGAACCCTCTTCTTCCTCTACTCAAGAGCCAAACCAATAATTGAGCTTTAATGAGAACAAAACGAATTAAAATAGCAGCACAGAAAACAATACAATCGCAATTGCAATATTGTTGATAGAATTCAAAGCAGACGCGCATGAATGTGTTTATGTACATGTATACTGAAATTTTTGGAATTTGCGCTTGCTGCCCCAAACTCGAGGCCAGCAATAACATGCTGTATTTAATAACTTCTGTGTTTTTTAACCGATCTTGATGAAATTTTCTACATCTTATTGTACTATAGAATATTCGTGTATTATCAGAACGTCAATTGCATTTAAATTGTGTAAAAGTTTGGCGACTCTAGCTCTTATTATTTATCAAAATTGCTCAAAAAACAGGATTTCGATATCGATTATTATCGATTACTTGGAAACGGGGCAAGTTATCGAATATCGAAACAAACTCGATCTGCGCGGTCACTAGGAGGACCTACAGCTAGAATTTCAAGTCTCTAGACGGACGGACAGACAGACAGACGGACATGGCTAGAGCGACTCGGCTGCTGATGCTGATCAAGAATATATATACTTTATGGGGTCGGATATGCTTAATTCTGCCTGTTACATACATTTGCACAAATACATTATACCCTTTTTACCCATTTTCAATGGGTTCAGGGTACAAAAAAAGAGCGTGCTGCATGCTGCGATATAAAAATTATAGCCATCTGCATTGCAATTGTTATACATAAGCTTAACCTGGGAGTCGAGCCTTTCGTGAGCATTACTCAAGGAAGCGTCCAAAGCTTGTAGCACATACTTTGGGAGATCAGAATTTTCGAAATGTACCTCTAGTGATTATGGATGATATAATATTGCCACCATTGCAAATCAAGTTTGGACTGAAAAAAACTTTATAAATGCTTTGGATACAGAAGATGAAGCACTAGCCTTCACTTGCCACTTGACTATTTTTTTACCTTTTTAACTATTATTTAACATCAGATGAAAAATCAGATTGCAAATTATTAAGATAAGCCCCTGTACACTTGTAGTCTTAGGGAGAATCTTACAATATTACCAAACCAATACTTGAAAATTTAAATAACATTCTATACCTTAAGAAGCAAATAAAACAAAAAATTTTAAATTAATCATATATATATGTGGGTTGGGTAAATGCGGTATACCCAAATCCCACTGTGCACAACCAACAGCACAAGAATCCCTAGACAACGAACACGCTAAAAGATGAACGACGAATACACGACGCGTAACAACGAGCAAAGAAGACGGCGAATTCGCAGACGGCGAGCTATCCAAAAACGACGATCAACGAGGACAGTACAAAGCCACGAGGGCAACGTACTGGACGTCGAGCAGAAGATGTTTGCTCGTTAAGACGAAAAGTTCAACGCTGGACCTGTGTGGTATGAAGGCTGAGAACAAAACGACGAAACGACGTGTTACTTTGATTCGAATAATAATCATCCTAAGCAATACAATTTGTTAAATCAACAATACACTTGTTTATAATAAACTTTTAATATAAAACCCCACATTTTGGGCGCTCGTCCGAGATTGAGCGAGAATGAACAAGTGTGAGCAAGAGTGAGCAAGATTAAGCAAGATTGTGCAAGATTGAACAGGAGTGAATAAAGTTGAAAACGATCTTACGTTACAACGACAATTGTGCAAAACAAAAAAAAACTATTCAAAAAGAAAAAAAATGTCGTGCCTTAATGATTTAATAAGTGCTAGCTTACGCTCAAGCAAAAAAGGGAGCATAACTGCGTTGCACAAGTTCATCTTTGAAAATGAGGGAGACAGAAATAATCGCAAACGTCTACGCGAATTTTCTGGCTTCGAGTATACAGAAAATGACGCAGAGTATAGAGTATAGAAGGAATACGCATTGAACAATTTAACGCAGGCTGACCTTGTATCAATATGCAACATTCTAGGTATAGAATATGTTCACGCAGACTTGCATGGACACATTTTTCGTAATCTGATGAAAAACAATTTGATGGAATTCAACGAAGTAGACGAAGAAGCAACTGACGACGAAAATGAAATAGAAGAGGAAGCAGACAACGCTTCATTTCAGACCGCTGACCTTCGAAATAGGGAAAACTCGAAAACCAGGAGAATTGCTGAAAATTACGAAATTGCTCCTCGCTTTGCGATCAGCTTTCGCGACGTGGAAGAGAGTATTCGTTGTTTTGACGGCACAAACAATATTCCAGTAGAAGTGTGGATAGAAGAATATGAAGAGCAGGCAACACTCATGTATTGGAACGATTTCCAGAAGTTTCTGTTCACAAAAAAGGCACTTAAAGGAATAGCGAAACTCTTCGTATTGAGTGAGAGAGGTTTGAGCACTTGGAACTCTCTCAAACGAGCACTCTTGGCAGAATTCAGTTCAAGTGTAAGCAGTAAAGAAATTCACGAACAGCTCGCGCAGACGAAACGCAGCAACAACGAGTGTGTATTCGAATTCTTTTATAGAATGAAAGACATTGCTTCTCGAGGTAAAATTGCAGATGACGCTTTCATACAGTATTTAATTGACGGAATAGATGAGAGAGGTGGAAACAAATCAATATTATACGGTGCGAAAAATTTAAATCAATTCAAAGAAAAGTTGAAATGTTATAAAACAATGATTGAAAAAGAGTGTCGAGTCGAAAAGGAAAAAACAAAGCGTAACGATTGCAGTGTTAAAGAAAGAGACAAAAAAGCTGTCAACGTAAGCAGAGATGCAAAAAAAGATGTGAAATGCTTTAACTGTGGTGAAAAAGGGCATACGTCTAATTATTGTCAAAATAAAAATAAAGGAAAAAAATGTTTCAGATGCAATCAATACGGTCATATCTCGAAAGATTGTGAACAAATTGAGAAAAGTGAGGCCGTAATATCAAATATGCGCAGTTTGCAAGCCAAAAACGATTTATCCTGTAAAGAAGTATGTTTCTCAAATAAGAAATGTGTAGCGTTATTTGATACTGGCAGTAAATTCAATATCATCCGTGAAGACTTTTATTGTGAAGTTGGCAAGCCGAAGCTAGAAATCTGCAATGTTTATCTTATTGGATTCGGCAGTGAGCGCAGTGAGAATAAAATAAAACCAACTGGACATTTTAAACATCTAATTCTTATTGACGATGAAGAGTTTATACTTGATTTTTACGTGGTTCCAATTAAATGTATTGATGTCAAAGTTATTCTTGGCGAAGAAGTATGTTTACAGGCTGATATTGTATTTAGTCGTAACGGTTTACAAGTTCGCAAAATGTCAAACAGTGAAGAGATAAATATACTCAGAATTTGCCCTGAAGACTTCGACTGCGTATACGACATAGAAGACACAGCAAGTGAGTATGCTAAACAAGAAGTGCGAGAACTTATTTCGAACTATGAACCAAATAAGACGAAGACAACAAATGTAGAGATGCGCATTGTAGTAAAAGATGAGGCACCAATATTTTCACGGCCGCGCAGATTGGCGTTTACGGAAATGCGTATTGTCGATGAGCAAATTGATGAGTGGCTTGAAAATGGCATAATTGAAGAATCTACATCCGAGTTTACTAGCCCTATAGTACTTGTTAAAAAGCGCAATGGTTCAACCCGGCTATGCATAGATTATAGAAGAATCAACAAGGTAATTGTTAAAGACCATTTTCCTTTACCACTAATCGAGGATCAGCTGGATCGATTACAAGAAGCGAATATTTTTAGTACAATTGATCTAAAAAATGGATTTTTTCACGTACCAGTGGCAGAATCAAGTAGAAAATATACTTCGTTTGTAACACATCAAGGACAATATCAATTTCTGAGAGTGCCGTTCGGATTTTCAAACTCACCAGGTGTTTTTCAACGCCATGTTAACGCGATATTTCGTCACCTGTCACGCAGAGGAATTGCTTTGCCATATGTAGATGATATTATCATACCAGCCAAAAACGAGCTAGAAGCGGTGCAACATTTAAAGGAAGTTATTGGCACATGCAAGGAGTATGGGTTGGAGCTTAACATTAAAAAATGCAATTTTTTAAAGAAACGTATTCAATTTCTTGGTCATGTGATCTGTAATAAAAAGATATTCCCATCACCAGAAAAAATTGAAGCTGTATCTAAGTTTAAGATGCCACAAACAATAAAGCAGGTAGAAAGTTTCTTAGGCTTGACAGGCTATTTTAGAAAATTTATACCAAATTATGCTACAATAGCTAGACCTTTAACGGAGATGACCAAGAATAAAGCGAAATTTAGAATTGAAATAGCAGAAGAGAATTCGGTTAACATATTGAAAAAGCTTCTTACTGAAAACCCTGTGTTAAGTATTTACAATCAAACGTATGAGACAGAGGTACACACAGACGCATCGATTGATGGCTTTGGAGCAGTTTTATTGCAGAAAAGCCCCGAAGATTGTCAACTGCATCCAGTATACTTTATGTCAAAAAAGACTACAGATGCCCAACGTAAATACAGCAGCTATGAGTTAGAAATTTTGGCAGTCATAGAAGCATTGACGAAGTTTAGAGTGTATCTTCTAGGTATTCATTTTAAACTTGTAACAGACTGTAATGCATTTGCAAAAACTCTAGAGAAGCAAAGTTTATGCACCAGGGTGGCACGCTGGATTATGTTCCTACAAGAATACGATTATACAGTAGAACATAGAGCTGGCACAAGAATGAAGCACGTCGACGCTTTAAGCAGATACCCAGCATTTATCATTACGGATAGGGGCTCTGCCTTTACTTCGCAAGATTTTGTTAAATACTGTGACGACGAAGGCATAAAACTAGTTAAGACAACTACAGGCCTACCAAGAGTGAACGGTCAAGTCGAGAGGCTGAATGCTATAATTATTTCAGTACTCTCAAAATTGAGCATTGATGATCCAACAAAATGGTACAGACACATCAACCAAGTACAGCAGGCAATTAATTCGACATTTTCCAGAAGTATTGATGCGACACCTTTTGAGCTTTTAGTTGGTGTTAAAATGAAAACAAAAGAAGATCGGAAGATTCGAGATATAATCAATAAAGAAACAATAGCTTTATTTAATGACGATCGAACCGAATTAAGAGCAAAGGCAAAAACACAAATTTTAAAAATTCAAAATGAAAATACGTACAATTTGAGACGAAAGCATGCAAGACGTTATAATGTTGGCGACCTTATTGCCATAAAACGCACACAGTTTGGTAGTGGCCTAAAATTAAAGCCTAAGTTTTTGTGGCCCTATCAAGTCGTTAAGATTAAGCATAACAACGCGTATGATGTCCAGAAAGTAGGCAATTGCGATGGGCCGAAGAATTCTGCAACGTGTGCCGAATATATGAAGCCATGGTCCATTGACAGCGATGATGAAGATGACGAGGAAGCATTCGGGCCGAACGCTTAGTCAGAATGGCCGAATGTGGGTTGGGTAAATGCGGTATACCCAAATCCCACTGTGCACAACCAACAGCACAAGAATCCCTAGACAACGAACACGCTAAAAGATGAACGACGAATACACGACGCGTAACAACGAGCAAAGAAGACGGCGAATTCGCAGACGGCGAGCTATCCAAAAACGACGATCAACGAGGACAGTACAAAGCCACGAGGGCAACGTACTGGACGTCGAGCAGAAGATGTTTGCTCGTTAAGACGAAAAGTTCAACGCTGGACCTGTGTGGTATGAAGGCTGAGAACAAAACGACGAAACGACGTGTTACTTTGATTCGAATAATAATCATCCTAAGCAATACAATTTGTTATATCAACAATACACTTGTTTATAATAAACTTTTAATATAAAACCCCACATATATATATATATATATATATATGGATAACGACGTATAACCCTTTCAATGTTGTCAAATCACCGTCTCTCCATCGAAATCAATGAATTATTTATTAAACGGCCTAAATAATACATAATAAGGTTAATACAGGGGTGAAAAACAATCGGGTTTCCCCGGATCTTAAAGTCAAAATATTATTATATTAAAATAATATAATTTTCTAATCCTAAATTTTACAGTTGCTAAACTTATATATTTATATATTTATTAGCGTTCAGAAACAGCAAATCTTTTTCAAATTGGGAATGAGATGCTTAGTGAGTAACTAATAAAAATCCAGGCTAACCTCAGCCAAAAAGTACAAAATATTGCCATATTTAAAATATTAAAAAAAAAAGTTCACTTTATATAAGTGTTTCACGTATTTTTTATATAAAGTTTGTATTTAAAAATAGATTTGGTAACAGTTATTTAATTTGGTAACCTAGTGTTATCAGTCCCAAAGTAGGATGAAAGAGGTTTTCAGGGCGAGAATGTAGATCAATCCTGTGCACAACACTGTTAAAGAGATGTATCTTTTGAGTAACGCAACTCGTGTAGGGAGATTGATGGTGAATTGCGGGCGTTTATGCGCCAGACTAGGACTGGCTCCAGGTGTCTGTTTGTTGGTTTTCGCAAACTAAACGATCAGCTCATAGCGCTAGATACCCAATTCAATAGCCTAAAACTGTTAGTTAAGTCTCCAGGGCCAAAAAAGTCCACTCCCCGTGACTTGCAGTTGCCGAATACCCCCAGCCTCCTAAATGCAATTCAGCAGCCAACTATCCCCATCACACAGCAGCTCATATCTTTTGCTACTACGGTAGCAGTGAGATCTACTGTGGACACTATTTCTATTCCAAAAACTTGTGACATCAGTACGAGAAAAACCAATGGATTTATCCGAGTACTCCGCTTCCGAAGAAGTTCCGAAAGAGCGTCAGCAGCAATTAAACTTACTGCAGCCGCTAGATGGTTCGTCGTCCGGACTAACAGCTGTTTCAGGTCCACAGATGATAGTGTTCCCACCTGTGGCGCCTAAGCCTCTAGTGGGCGTTCTACCGAAGAAACCTATTTTTATTTGCGTGCCCCTCACTTCTCATCAATTGATGTTAAAGCCTTTATACCAGCAAAAATCCAAGCCCCAAGCATAACGGTGGGCAAATTTAAGCTTGCATATGAAAGAGATATTTCCTCCTTCAAAATAAATGTTCCGCCAGAAATATTTACACACATTTGTTGTAAAGAGCGCCTCAACTTTAGTTGCTGCGTCAAAAAACCAAATTCTTCTCTTGTGCTTGCCTATCAGAAAGTTAGAGGTCTTAGATCTAAGCTTGTTGGCTTGTTGTATTTAGATTCTCTTGCATTAAGTTTTCACATTAAATGCTATTATTACTAAAAGTTCGCTTCTCAGCGACCTTAACACAATCAACCCGCTATACTCACCGGGCCCCGAAGTTGTGCTGCAGCATTATGTAAGCCTGTCTTAAATCTTTTTGAATTGTCTGAAAACGCTTCATCTTTTCCAACTATTTGAAAAAAATAAAATTATATATATCCCTCTCCATTTAAAAGGGAGTAAGTCCAATGTCGAAAACTACAGAGGTACTTCCAAATTATCCGCTATACCTAAAGCTTTTGAGAGAATCAGAACATCTCAACTGTAACATTTATGTAGTTCTATGATTTCACTATTCCAGCATGGGCTCGTGAAGCGCATATCTACAACCACTAACCCTTTTGAGTTTACTTCGCTAGTAATTGATGGAAAAGAATGCAGACTGACGTCTGCTGATATACTATATTGACTATACTGATTTCACTAGGGCTTTTGACTCTGTTAACCACTCCTTACTGCTTCATAAATTATGCCTTCTCGGCATCCCAGTCAATCTTTAAAACTGGATCTCAAAATATTTGCGTATCAGAACTCAAAAGTTTCTTTTCATAAACTCGTCTTCTTAAAGTATTATTGTCACTTCCGGTGTTCCTCAAGGTAGTCATTTTGGCCCGCTACTCTTTACTCTTTTCATCAATAATCTTCCCTTGATACTGTCTCACTCTTGAGTATTAATGTATGCTGATGATGTGAACATATAAAGATATGGCATCATGTTATCTTTTACAAGCCGATATTGATGCGTTTCAGTCTTGATGTCTAGCCAACTTGTTCAATTTGAAGTGTTCTAAATGTAAGGTAATGGCTTTCTATAGATCAGAACTTATAATGAAGGTGTCATTCTTGATAATAAACTTAAATTCGACACTCATGCTAATTATTTTATTTACATCTTTGGTACGGCCTATACTAGAGTGTGCCTCATGTATCTGAATTGAATCTGTACAGAAGCAATTCCTGTTGTTCGCCCTTTGTGGCTTAAATTGGGATCCGTGTGTGTGTTACCGTCATATCCAGTAGACTTTTGATGATTAATCTTCCTCTTCCTCGTATAAAGTCTTCTTTTCTAAACTATTTAGCAAGTAAATAGTCTTGCATATAGTCGTAGTTTGTATTCCCAACAGCCGGTTGGGCGGGAGGTGGAATGCAGTACATTGGGTTTCGCGCGAACAATAATAATAAGAACATCGAACTAAACTCTTGTATGAACAAATTTTTTCTTTTTCAAGATATCTTGACTAAGCTCGGCACTTGTAAGTAAAACTATGGTCCCTACGTATAAATGAAATCGTATCAACATCGGACTACTATTTAATATAGCTGCCATAGGAACAACCAAAAACCCGACATTTATAAGTTTCATTATTCTCCCTATATATATGCAAAATATATCATATAGCTCCTTTATGAAAGTTTGGTCAAAAGTAGGTTCTTTCGTTGCAAACAATTCTGTTTTGCAAGATGTTTTCATCAAAATCAGCTGCAAAAGGGGAAAAGTCTACAAGGGTATTAAATCTAAGGCATGCCGAAGGTATCTTAACTATATAATTCTTTTATTAAGTTTTCTATTTTGAAATTTCTTTTTAATTTGTCTACAAAATTTTATCATCAGTAACTTTAGAACTTAAAAAAGCATTGTGGCCTGTTGTGGACCTGCTTCATTAGTTACATTTCCCTTTAATATTCTTTTTGGTAAAATTAGTGTTGGTTTGTTAGATAGTGATAGTTTATTTCACTTCGATAAAATTGATTGGTAAATGATCAAATGCCATATTATTGGGTCATTAAACAACGGGACTATTCATATAGAATTAACTTAGGGATTTAATTCAAAATACTCACAGTCGAGCACAGTAGCATGCGGGATGTGGAGTGCGTCTAGGCGTGTATAATAGAGTTAAAATGAATGATGTAACATTCATTCAAGCTGGTTATTATAACCTTGTAGACAGTACTATAATTTTGTCATGAAATGTGTAACACATAGTAGGAGACATCTATTTATCTATATCTATATCTATATCTATATTTATTCTAGACCATGCACTCGCGACTGAAGCACTCTTTCTTGTTAATTCTGTTAGTAATTCCAAACTCTGTTCTTAATTTTGCAGCAAGCATACATACTTAAAATGGAATTCGGGTAAATTAATCAATCTTCTTAACAATTTTGAAAAAAATAAGAAGTAAATAAAAAAAATGAAATAAATCGGAAGCCAAACCCAGCTGTCTACGGGAAGGCTTCAAATTAAGAGCACTAACCATAGCCCGAAAAAAGGCAATCAAGTGATCAAACTCCTTTTTAGAAGACAGCGCAGCCATGGAGCCGACTGGTAATCCATCACCAGATAGAGAACGGCAGATGGTTCCTTGCAATCCAGCTATTGCTGCTGAAACACCACTAACGTCGACAACTGAGCATCAGACACAGCCACAACAGCAAAAGCATGCGGAATTTGTGAGAATACCACAATGTGGAAATACGACAATTTCGCAGCAGCCTTCAGGGAAATTTCTGCCACCGACACAATTGAAAAATAATGTAGAGACACCAGCAGTATTAACACACAGCGCCAACAACAATTCAAATAGAGAAAGAAATTCTGCTTTGGTCTCCACTGCAACAGTTATAAATGCTACGAGTCAGGCAGTGGCAGCTTTGAGTGGCAGATCCTTGGGGCATCACCATCCGCAGCAACATTCCCATGAGGAGCAGCCGACGGGTGCAGCAGCAACTGCTTTGCATCAACATCACCACCATGCGAGTGACAGTATGCTTCTTTCTGTAAGTGGCATCACCCAACAGCCTCAGCAGCAAACCATTGATAAGCTCTCCCGTCCAATGGCCTTTGATAAGGTGAGTACGGCCTTTTTTCCACTTTACTTTCATTCGTGAGAGAAGATTAAGTTTAAAGCTATACAACAACACCAAAAGAATAAAATGTATTATACAAGAAGTGTAAACATATACTTTTATTTATTAAGTTCAAACTTATAAAGTTAGCAAGGCTACAGTAAATACTATTTATAACTCTGGCTGCAATAGGCTGTGCAAATTTTCCAATAGTACCCGATACCGACAAACTAACACATACTGATATAAGACATGGGGGATTCTGCTGTTGATGCTTTTAAGAATATGTATTTATTTCATGGGTTTGGACTTTCGCACCCCATTATAACCATTATTTAAACAATTTTTTCAATGGGCATTGTGTAAATAAATTATTATGGGCAAAAAGAACAATCAAGTAAAATGGTGGTTTGAGCTGAAAGCTCATATCAACACGGCTTAAAGTTACTGTTTAAAGTAATAGTTTGCTGTATACAGGTGTGTAAGCCCTTTATACCCATGCCGAGTGTATTGTAATTTTGTCAACAAAATTTGGAATGCATTGAAAGAGACTGCAGACACTGTAATCAAGCATTGGCAAAGCCATACATACATTTATATGCGTGTGGTCTTCTTCTAATTTTATTGCGATTTGTGTTGTTTATTTGTAAGCTGTTAATTTAAATCATTTTAATAAGCTCAAAATCCAAATGGTACCATAGCAATAGGGTCTGAAGAGATGTCATTTGTTCAAGCCCATAAAAATGTATGAAAATGGTGTATTGCTTTTGTGCATATAACATGCGTGTATATAAAATGCAGCAGGAAGCCTCTCCAATGCCAATCATGGCTGTATGAATCCAATTCCTCGCCACGCCAAGGGCGGCAATAACTTCAGATACAACAGCACCACAAAATAAACAACAAAAAAGATGACAAAATGTTCTAGTCATTCTTTAAAGCCGCCAGGAATTCGACATTTAAATCGGCATTTACCCCAGTCCGGTGCGATGACGGCCACCCTGCTGTGGAGAGTGAGCCAGCGCTTGGAAGTGGCCCTGGCCCAGTAGTTGGACGTGAAATCGCAGCTGCAGCATCAGCTCAATCCGATTCTTGTGAGTTTGACAGCGCCAAATATTTTGCTCTGTGTGGTATCGGCGGTATTGTGAGCTGTGGTACCACGCACACCTTTGTGGTTCCATTGGATCTGGTCAAGTGTCGTCTGCAGGTCGACCCAGCCAAGTATTAGAATCTGATCCATGGCTTCAAGGTCACCGTAGCTGAGGAAGGCGCTCGAGTCCTGGCCAAGGGTTGGTTCCCAACTTTGATTGGTTATTGCACAGGGTCTGTGCAAGTTCGGTTTGAACCAGGTGTTCAAAGTTAAGTACGCCGACATTCTTGGCGAGGAAAAGGCGTATTTGTACCGTACCTATGTGTGTCTTGCCGCTTCGGCTTCCTCTGAAGTCTTTGCCGATATTGCGCTGGCGCTATTTGAGGCAGCCAAGGTAAAGATTCAGACTGTTCCCGGATTTGCTAACACATTCCGTGAGGTAGTGCCCAAGATGTATAGGGAGGAGGGCATTACAGCCTTCTACAAGGGTTTGGTGCCATTGTGGATGCGTCAGATTCCGTACACCATGATGAAGTTTGCATGCTTCGAACGCACCGTCGAGCTGCTCTATAAATATGTGGTACCCAAGCCACGTATTGAATGCAGCAAGGGCGAGCAATTGATTGTGACCTTTGCCGCTGGTTACATTGCTGGCGTCTTCTGCGCCGTTGTCTCGCATCCCGCTGATGTGGTTGTTTCCAAGCTGAACCAAACCAAACTATCGGCTTACAAAAGAAAAAAATTAAAAACATCTAAATTAGGTCCAACTCAAAGTGCAGATCAAGAAAATAGCAGGAAACGGAACGGCAATATCCATTAGTAGCATAAATGAACTGTCAAAACAAACAAACCAAATTTACTTTTACATATCTGTTTTCAACTGATTTTACCTGTTCTGACTCTACACGCGTATTTTTCGGTTCATAGCCATTCCAAGGTAGCTAATAACTACTAATGCATTTTTCAAACTGTTCTGAACAATATACAGTATGTCAAGAAATTGTTTTCACATTAGAAAAAAAAACGATTTTTCGACTTTCTTAGCAAAAATAAATACTTTCAAATATTGCAAATATTTTTTTTTAAATTTATTATAGTTGTATAATATTATTATAGTATGTAAGAAATAATACAAAAACAAAAAAATAGTCGGTTTTTTCATTGTCAAACAATTGTTTACACATTTGGCATAAGTAATAATTAAATTAATTTAAGGCACTGAAATTACATATTTTTCTTATATTTAATATTTTGTATGGCCACCATTGGTATTAATGACTTCGTTTAGGCGCTTTTTCATTGAATGAATAAGCTTTTTAAAATCATAATGGCTTGGCAACTGCTGCCACTCTTCTAGTATAGCAGTTTTAAGTGCAGTTCGGTTCTTTGGATGCCTTTTAGCCACTCTTTTCTTTAACAAAGCCCAGACATTTTCGATGGGATTAAGATCAGGACTTTGTGCAGGTGTATCGAAGACTTTACCGCAGTTATAAAGTAGCCACAATCGTATCATATGCGCCTTATGCTTTGGGTCGTTATCCTGATAAAATTTAAAATTCGGCATATTATTGTTTATAAACCCAAATTTATTCGCGCTGCTTGTCAACTGGTTCTTCAAAATGCTTAAATATTGTTGTGCGTCCATCGTGTTTTCAATAAAAGCCAAATCTCCGACTCCTTGGCTTGAGATGCACCTCCAAATCATTATGGACAGTTTGCCAAATTTGACTGTCGGAATGATGTTTCGGTTTTCTAAAGATGTTAAGGGCTTACGCCACACCCTTGTTGGCCCATCATTATAATATAACATCATTTTCGTCTCATCGCAGAAGATGACGTCATCCCAATATTCGGCAGGTTGGTTGTGGTACATTGTGGCAAAGGACAAGCGTTTTCCAACATTTACATCAGAGAGCATTGGTTTCTTGCGAGCAGCTCTTGATTTGTACTCGTGTCGTAGTATGACCTGACGTACAGTTTCGTGGGATACATCTAGATCCAACTCTTCCTTAAGATCTCTTGCAAGAGTTCTCGTCGAAATCATCGGATTTTGGTCCAGTTTTTTTACCAATGCGCGCTCCGCTCGTTTATTTATTTTTTGCTTCCGACCGGCTCCTTTCTTTGGCTCCAATCTTCCCTCGTTTTCAGCGCGGTTTATAATATTATAAATGGTCTTGCGGGTTACAGAAAACATTTCTGATAATTCCAGCGCACTTTTACCCAATTGGTGATTAAAATGCACTAACTGGACCACCTCAAACGATAATCTCTTGCCTGGCATTTTTAAGAGTGTCTAAATAATTTCTGACGCGCAACAAACAAAAATTTTCAGTTCATAACAAGCCAAATTTGTAGAACAGAGCATATGTAAGGCCAAAGTTACTGTAAATTTACCGCTATTCACTGCATAAGCGCACAGAGGAATGCAGAACATTTTTGTGTAAACAATTGTTTGACAGCGGCAAAGCCAACTATTTTTGGTTTTTGAATTATTTCTCACATATCATTCTACTTTCTATTACTATTTTTATGAATTCTTTTAGTAAATACTATAAGCAACTATAATAAATTTTAAAAAAAATATTTGCAATATTTGAAAGTATTTATTTTTGCTAAGAAAGTCGAAAAATAATTTTTTTTTTCTAGTGTGAAAACAATTTCTTGACATACTGTACATTCTTAACTTTATATATTCTATTCTATTAAAATTTATGTGTATGTAAACGTCGATTGCCGTACGTATGGGTATAAATGTCTTAGTTTACACTGAAACGTCTATTTATATGTTTTTTCTGCAACTTCAATGATTAGTGTTGAATTGTAGGGATGAGAATATAATAAGTAATAGATATGATACGACACTTAAATGCCGATTAGAAAAATTCCCAGACACTCTGAATAAACTAAATTATAAAAATCTAACCAATCCCTCAGTTTTAAAGCTTATGTCATAAAACTTTGCACAGCTTAAACCTTATGTTGCAGGCTGTGGATATCGTGAAACCGACCATAATATTATAAGCTGCCATAATAACGATTGCTCGAAAATTATGTTCTTGTATAAATGACTACGTTTCTTCTACATGAAAAGAGTCTAATTCGAAACTATTATAGCATTTCGCATTTATTTTTATATGTATATATGTATCTTTTAAATCAACTGATGGTTTTGGCAACTTTTCCATGTTTAAAATATTTGTTGGCTGTTGAAACAATTTGTATGCCCTGAGCCCATTGAAAATGGATGAAAAGGTATTATGTATTTGTGCAAATGTATATAACAGGCAGAAGGAAGCATCTCCGACCCCCTTAAGTGTATATATTCTTGATCAGCATCAATAGCTGAGTTGATCTAGCCATGTCCGTCCGTCCGTCCGCATGTATGAACGCAAGGATCTCAGAACCTATAATAGCTAGAGACTTGAAATTTTAGCTGGAGGTCCTCCTAGTGCCCGTGCAGATCAAGTTTGTTTCCGATATTCCATAATTTGCCCCGCTTCCAAGTATTCGATTAAAATCGATATCGAAATCCTGTTTTTTGAGCAATTTTGGTAAATAATAAGAGCTAGAGCCACCAAACTTAACATGTAGCTTCTAGAATGGTATATATATATATCAAGTATCTTTAATTTTATATCTATCACCACCTCCCCGCTACAGCCACATAGCTATAAAGTAAGTAAATAAACCAATTTATGCTGCCCACCAATATAAACTACAATTTAAATACAATTGACTTTTTGAGAATGTACAAATATTCTATAGCACAATAGAAAATTTCATAAAAATCGGTTAAGAAACACAAAAGTTATTAAAGAAAACGTGCTTTGGCTGGCAGCAAGCGCAAATTCCAAGAATTTCTTTAAACATTTGTACACACACACATTCATGCGCGTCTTCTTTGAATTCTATCAACAGGATTGCAACTCCGCTTGTATTGATTTCTATGCTGCTATTTTAACTGTTTTTTTTCTCATTAAGACTCAATTATTGGTTTGGCTCTTGAGTAGAGGCAGCGGCAAGTGGTGCGGTTAGATGCGAGTTCGAACACTGCCAAGAGAACAATATTCTTTTATATTTTCATTTTTCTTTATTACTACTAAAGCAAACGAGCGAGTAGCGCGAGCTGCATTTGGTGTTGGAAGAAGAGGATTCAGGGTATTCCCTAGTCGACTGATCCCGTCTAGAACCTATTACTTGTATTTAATGTTTTGCATTCCATTATATTTCTGTTGTACATCAGCAAACAGTGTTCAGAATTAGAATACCTTAAGTTAAAACATAATTTTGACATTTAACACACATTATTTTACACGTGGAGATTGAAACTGAGGCTGTTTGGTTGTTTAAGAGGTGTCTGCACAAGTGAGCGCAATTTTCTGTGTCTGTCTTGTAGTTTAGTCGTTTGTTGGTTGGTGTGCTAATTGTGTGTAGCTTGTAGTGTTATTATTGTTGTAAGATTGTTGTTTCAAAAAAATTTGGTGTATGGTTGCTTCTCATACAGTGGGTCATTAGTGCTGTTTTCTGTATATTATTTTGATGTCTTAACTTTAAATCCCATTTTTGTTGACTGATCCTTGTTATACCCTTGCAGAGGGTATTATAAATTTGTCGTGAAATGTGTAACGCATAGAAAGAGACATCTCCGCACCCATAAAGTATATATATTCTTGATCAGTATCAGCAGCCGAGTCGATATAGCCATGTCCGTCTGTCCGTCTGTCTGTTTCTATGAGAACTAGTCTCTCAGTTTTTATCTATCTTTATGAAACTTTGCAAAAGTCCCTCTTTCTGTTGCACGCAGTAAATATGTCAAAGCAAGATGGATTGGAACACTATATCATATAACTGCCATAGGAACGATCGGTCGAAAAGTAGGTTTTGTATAAAAAACATTTTTGTTTTTTACGATATCTTGAACAAAATCAGTATTTATTAGTTTTTCTATGCTCCTTATATATGTATACGCAAAATCCTCTTAAGATCGGACAACTATATCTTATAGCTACCATAGTACCGATCGGTCGAAAATTAAGTTGTTGTATGGAAAATTCTCTTGTTTTTCAAGATATTTTGACCAAACTCTGAATTTATTAGTTTTGCTATACTCCTCATATATTTGCAAAATCCAATCAACATCAGACCACTATATGATAAAGCTGCCATAGGAACTATCGGCCGAAAATTAAGTTGTTGTATCGAAAACTTCCTTGTTTTTCAAGATATCTTAACCAAGCTCGGCATTACCTATTTTCCCTGTGCTTCTTAGATACGGGCAAAGCACTATGAGCATTATGAAAAGGTTGGGTGTGCAAGGGTATTAAATCTTCGGGGTGCCGAAGATAGCCCTTATTTCTCGTTTTTATACCCTGAACCCATTAAAAAGGGTATTATGTATTTGTGCAAATGTATGTAACGGGCAGAAGGAAGCATCTCCGACCCCATAAAGTATATATATTCTTGATCAGCATCAACAGCCGAGTCGATCTGGCCATGTCCGGCTGTCTGTCCGTCCGTCCGTTAGCTGAAGGTCCTCCTAGTACCCGCGCAGATCGAGTTTGTTTCCGATATTCGATAACCTTCCCCGTTTCCAAGTAATCCATAAAAACGATATTGAAATCCTGCTTTTTGAGCAATTTTGGTAAATAATAACAGGAAGAGTCACCAAACTTGACATGTAGCTTCTAGAATAGTATATATGTATATATTAAGTATCTTTAATTTTATAGCTATCGCCACCTCCGTGCTTCTACCACATAGCAATCAATCAAGTAAATAAACCAATTTATGCTGCCCACTAATATAAGCCACAATATAATGCAATTGTTATTTTGAGAATACACGAATATTTTATAGTACAATAAGATGTAGAAAATTTCACCAAGATCGGTTAAGAAACACAGAAGTTATTAAATAAAACATTGGGGCAGCAAGCGCAAATTGCAAGAATTTTTGAATGCACACACACACATTCATGCACGTCTTCTTTGAATTCTATCAACAGCATTGCAATTGCGATTGTATTGTTTTCTGTGCTGCTATTTTTATTCGTTTTTTTTCTCATCAAAACTCTGGCTGCTATATGATATAGTAGTCCGATGTAAATAAGAGTTTACAAAAATGAAGGGAGCATAGTAAAACTAATAAATGCGAGTTTGGTCAAGATATCTTGAAAAACAAACAAATTTTTATACAACAACTTTATTTTCGATCGATCGTTCCTATATCAGCTATATGATACAGTGGTCCGATGTTGATATGATTTTGCATATATATGAAGAGTGTAGTAAAACTAATAAACGCCGAGTTTGGTCAAGATATCTTGAAAAACAAAAATGAATTTTCGGCTTTAACTTTTTGGTGTTTAATGTAAGCGGACGTGCTCGCGGAAAACAATTAAAAACCAAAACTAGAGTGCGCGCCCAAACGGCCAAAGCGGCTATTGCAACTCCGCACAAAGAGTGCAAAGCACCAAAAGTTTTACAAAAACGACAAAAAAATTTTAAAACAAAACTAATTTTTGATAGTTGGATCGAAACAAAATCAAACACAAAATAAGGTGGTCACAAATTGAGCAAGTCGTCTGCGTTGCCGTGCTGACATGCACCCAACCAGCGGCAATGCCAATAGAGCCACCATGCCAGTGAGTGCTGACAACAGTAATGCACCCACAATTAGTAACAAGGGGCCGTCTCGAGCTAATGAGATAGGTCAACTAAATGCTGACGCCGCTACGCCTCCGAGCACCTCAATGCTTAACAGCCGCTTAGCAACAGCTGTTAATAAATTCTCCGCGCTGATGTCTGGAAGAAGTACTTCAGTTTCACCTTCCTACCCTCTAATGGAATCCGAAGACCCCGGCAGCAGCCCACATGCTGGTGTTGGTGCAAATAGAGACCCCGTTGACGACCTTATGCGTATAATAGATATCATCAAACCCAATTCGCACGCCGCAGCCGCGGCTCGAATGATTCAAGCACAGACGAAAAAAACAAATGATAAGCGCACAGTCTTAGACAGCAGGTCCCCACCTGTCGAGCGGCGAAAACAGAACAAAACTGACACCAGTCCAGATGGCACTCATGCTTCCAATAGATATGCACTCTTGGCCCCACCCGATAACGTCGAAGACATGGATACTGACGAATCTGAGGCCGAGCAAGAAGAGAACTTGCACGCCTCAGCGACTCCTCAGGTTGGGGGCGGCAACCAGACCAACGCTGTCTGCCAGTATCAGCTCCTCCGTGCCTGAAAAAAGGGCCAACAACAATGCCCCCTCTGGAGGAAAGAAGCCACCCTTCATCGTCCTAAATCGCATAGACGACATCAACGACGTGCGGCTCATACTATCCGAAGTAGCGTATAGCTTGACCATCAAATCCAAATTAGGTAGGACTATGCGACTCCTTGCCAATGATGTGCCAACATACAGGGCCATCATACAGATACTGGAAAAACATAAAATTGAGTTCTGCTCATACCAGCTGCAGGAGGAGAAGCCCTACCGCAAAGTAACCAATGGCCTCCACCACTCCACACTTAACCAAGAGCTCATCGACGACCTGGGGAGCCAGGGCCATACCGTTCTCCACGTGCACAATCCGAGCAGCAAAGCTACCAAGGAACCCATGAATATTCACTTCATTAACTTGCAGCCGGCGGCCAACAACAACGAGGCTTCTACCATCAGGAAGCTGTGCAAGCAGGTGGTCAAGGTTGAGACTGCTCGAAGAAGTCAGGACGTGGTGCAATGCCATAGATGTCAGGAGTATGGGCACATGCCCACATACTGTAGAAAACAACACAAATGCGTTAAATGTGGGCTCAATCACTGCTCTGCTGATTGCACACGGCCCGACTCAGTACCGGCAACATGCGTCCACTGCGGTGGTAACCACCCTGCCAACCATAAGGGCTGCGAGTGGCTCACCGAATATACAAAGCGTGCTGGAGCCCCAAAGCCATGTCCATGGGCAAAGTTCATGGGCCAACATCTGTTGTCTTCCCCAGTACAGCACCCACTGCACAAGTAGAAGGGCTTTCATACGCCGCTGCCACCAGAAGAGGACAAGCTGCATTCAGCAAAGTGAACTACGTCCCCAGCGCTAGCCATCGAGGAGAACCAGCGCACGCTATGCTACATAGATTGCTGAGGGAACAGCAACAGGAGAGGCTGACTGCGCAACAACAGCAACAGCAGACGTCTGGAAACGGGGAAGGACTTTCCTCTGCCATCAAGGACATGAGCCGAGCTATCGAGAGGATGACAGAAAGTAACAGCAGGTTTTGGGTATGCAACAGCAAATCCTTACCCTTCTAACCGCGTTGCTATCCAAATGAACACACCACTGAAGGTGCTAATCTGAAATGCCAATGGCATTTCAGGTAAAATACTAGAGCTGGAGGCCCTAGTACAAAAACACGCCATCGGAATAATTCGGCTGTCAGAAACTAGAACCAACGGTCCAACTTATCCCAAAATCTTTGGCTTCGAGGCATACCCTGTTCACTGGACTCAAAATCGCTCAGCTAGCGGTGGCTGCGCTGTCCTCGTCCGGAGTAGCTTGGTTAATTTCCCGCAATTGAATATTACTAATCGTGTTTACCAATACTCGACTGTGAAAGTCTCCACTGATGCTAGTAACGTGGACTTTGGAGCAGTCTATTGCAGACCAAATGAGCAGACGTCGACTGATGACTTCAACGTCATACTCAACTCTCTCACTGACCTTCAACTAGCTAGCAGCCTAGCGCATCGTCAAGCAAAGGTACTGGCCACAGGTTCTCCCACAAGATACCCGTACGGCAACAGAGGCACTCCGTCTTGTATAGACTTCGACATCTACCAGGAGATCCCTGACCAGTGCCTCTCAATCGCTGACGATTGGGATCTCCCCAGCGACCACCTGGCCCAGATAGTTACCCTGGAGAGCAGGACGGGATGTAGAGGACGTGATTGAGCTGCTCAACGGATTTCGACACTCCAAAACTTGGCCTTGCTCCGAATAACCGGTGCTGACTGGTACGTCAGAAATCCAACCTTGCACAGAGGCCTCAAAATGGAGACCATAGACAGCCAAGTCGGAGCATTCGCCAACCGGTACAACAGCTTGCAGCGACACTGCAACCGGGTAGCAAGAGACCTCGCTGGGAGGTGTGTAGTCAGGAGACTCAAGAGTAGATTGTTCAAGGACCTCCTCCAACCACGACATAGGAGACGCCCCAGAGTCCCCCGACTACCTACGTGACGATTCAGCCTTATTCAAAAAAGCCGCCTTTGACGTTTTTCCACGATAAAGCCTGAGGACTCAACCAGGCTTGGCGAAATATCACCGAAGCCAACTGTGTTGTAATAAAAACGTATGCTATTTTTGATTTAATACAATAAACAAATAAAACAAACAAAAAAAATTAAAAAGAAAGAATGCCCAATTTGCATTTGAGGGAATAATATCTCCACTCTGCTCAGCACCATTCGCAATAAATCCTAATCTTAAAAAAACCATTCATCGTACAATGTGACGCATCTCTTCATGGCGTATGTACGCTTTAAGCACAATCCGAAGAATCGGGATATGACGAAAAAGCTAAAAAAAATAGAGCCCAACCTATACAGTCACGGAATTGGAATGTCTTGCAGTGGTCCTGGCCACAAGAAAATGCCGTATTTTTATTAAGGGACATTCGTTCAGAGTAGTAACTATCCAGTCAGATTGGTCGGAGCCAGACCAGAATATAGATTGTATGCAAAAATGGATTGTGAATACTCTCTTTAAAGCAATCCAACCATTGATTTTGAATTAATTTGCTTAGGAGTATAGTACTGATGAGGTATCGGTGCTATTTCAGGTATTGACTTTTAAAGTTTTACTACATTGGCTTAATAAAATCGAGATATACCTATTACTTATTGTAGTTTCAGTAGTCTAATATATGATTTTTAATATCTATAAAACTTTGTGGTGTTATCCTAAATGATACTTGCTGTAACTACCGTATAAATTACTGTTTTAATTATATTAGCTAAATTATTATATCTTTTTTGTGCGTAAAATGTCTGTTAAGCGTGGCGTTGAAGATTTAGTCTCCATAGCAACCAAAGATAGGGTGCATTGCTCTATCTGCAATAACACGAGTACTGAATCGGAGTTGACCAAAATCACGTACAAGCACACATTTCATAGGTTGTGTCTTTTAACTTGGATTCATAATAATGAGGCCTGTCCAGTGTGTAAACAATTTTGTACGCGTTCGCAGATGCGAAGCAGAGAATCGTCGGTTGAGGAACCAAGAACCTTGACCACGAAAACATGAATAAATACTGTTACTGTTCCTAAATCTCGTCCAAATAAAAGAGCAAATACTCAAAATACACCTCATGTATCTTATGTTAGTTAAAACCAAAATATTCAACTTTGGTTTACAGAGAGCCACCACCAATTCTAATGATTTGTCAGAAGACAAAACACAGCATATTACTCCAGAAAGTTATCAGGCTTGTATACATTTTAATCTATCTATTCGAAAACTCCGGAAAGTTCCTTAACTTGAATGGGACAATGAGATCCCTCACACGCGTCCACATTCAAACAATATGCGCAATAGCTTTCCGAAAAATAGGCATGTTGTAGGTCAAGCTAATGTAAGCGACTTCACAGTCGATCGAACCAATAAGATCTCAAATATGATTTCGAACAGGCATTTGAAATTAAGTAGCTCGGCAAAAAATATTTATATTGAAAAAATTATTTATAGAGTAACTTGTTTAAGTTCGCAGTATCTTAATAGGAACTTTGAGTTGTTGTATCAATTTGCAAATCTTTTGTTTTCAGAAAATATGGGTTGCTTTAGCCTATGTAATCGTTTTACGGAAAGATATCAAGATCAGCGTTCTGATATACATAGGTATAAAGAATGCTATACGGCGTCGTAAACAGGGTGGCGATGAATCTTTTAAAGATTTTCTGGACGCAACGATTGTCATTGCTGATGCTTTAAGAGAGTCAATGCCTGAGAGCGATGTGCCCAAAGGCTCGTCGAGTGTTTTGTTATGGGTGTGGTGCTCCAAACACATACAAACCCACCTGTGTAAAATACCCTGTACACTGGTCTTAAAATCGCTCAGCTAGTGGCGGCTGCATTGTCCCCGTCTGGAGTGACTTGGTTCACTTCCCGCCATTGAGCATTGCTAATCGTGTTTACCAATATTCCTGTATTTGTGTATTGTGAAAGTCTCCACTGATGCTGGTAACGTGGACTTCACCCATGACTCAAGATACTCTCTTTTGCGAGCAACAAAAAATCTGAAGCGCCAACCCTGTAGAACCGTTCCCGTTCTTCACCACAACGGTTAATATTTCCTTACAGACAAAGTGCTAGCTGACACCTTCGCCAGCCACCTGGAGGAACGGTTTACACCATTCGCTTCGGCCTCCCCAGAAGAGCTCAACGAGACTACCCGAGCGTTGGAGACTCCGCTACAGATGTCATCCACCCGCGTATAGGAGGTAATCAACGTCGTCAAAGTCCTTCCTAGGACTAAAGCTCCGGGCCATGATAGGATATGCCACACCGCTCCGAGCCATATGCCACACCGGCCTAAAGGCACTGCCAATGTGCGCGCTCCTTTTCATAACGTTGATCTTCAACGCCATATTAAGGACGCAACACTTCCCTGCCCAGTGAAAGTTAGGCTTATGGATCACATGGCCGTCCTTCCTGATCATCAATTTGGGTTCTGGGGAGGGCAACCACGACATAGGAGTCGACCGAGAGTCTCCCGACTACCCACGTGACGTTGCAGCCTTATTAAAAAAAAACCGCTTTATTGTTTGTCCACAATAAAGCCTGAGGACCCAAACTGGCGTGGCGAAGCAACACCTAAGACAACTTTGTTGTTATAAAAATGTATACTACTTTTGATCCAATGCAATAAACATTTATTTAAAAAAAACCGTCAAGTTCAAGGCAAGGTGTTATATGTGGAATGGACTTTTGGAAAAATTCGGCATTTATATTTCCTATTCTTGTCACGTAAATGTACTTCAAACAGATTTGGAAGCGGGAGCTTATACATTAAGGCTGACTTCTATTCAACAATCAAAGTTACAGTCCATAATTGATTTCTTTCTTTCCTTCAAAAGATATGGTTTGCCCACTGTCTCCAGCGAACGAAAAAGTTTTATGCAAAGTGATTGATCGCATGATAGAGTTAAGTGTTATCAAAAAGGCCCCATCGTCGCCCTTGTCATCTCCGCTTACATTGATAATAAAACCTGGCAAGTTAAGAATTTGTTTTGATGCGCGTACATTAAATGCCGTCACCAATAAAGATATTCAATGCCAATTTTGGTTGGATTGCTTAGTCGACTACCACCTGTGTATTGCATCATGAAAATAGACCCCAGAGATGCGTTTAGGCATATTTGCTTAGATTTCTCGTCACAGTCATAAACCGCATTTACAGTTCCAAATCGACCAATATATCAATTTAGGCAACTATAAACATAAAACAAAGTCAATTCTGCCTCAAAAAGGTAGACTAGCAGGCATATTACGAATTCATCCCGATAAAATTCGGGCTGTTGCGGAAATTCCGGTCCCTAAAACTCATAAGCAGCTAAGCAGAAGATTGGGGATGATTACGTGGTACAAGAGATTTATTGCTCAGTATGGAACTAGCATTTTTTAAATCTCAGAACGTCAAGGCAGTAAACCACACGAGTAGAATGAAAAGGCCCAAATTGCAGTCGAGAGAATAATATCTCAACTCTGCTCAGCACCATTCGCAATAAATCCTAATCTTAAAAAACTATCCATCGTACAATTTGACGCATCTCTTTATGGAGTAGGTACGCTTTTAGCACAATCCGATGAATCGGGATATGACGAAAAAGCTAAAAAAGAGCCCAATCTATCTATACAATCACGGAATTGGAATGTCTTGCAGTGGTCCTGGCCATAACAAAATGTCGTATTTTCGTTCAGAGTAGTAACTGGCCATAGAAGCCTTCGTTGGATGTTTAATCAGTCAGACCTGAGAGGTAGGCTAGCACGGTGGGCGATAAATTGCAGTGATTTTGTTTTGTAATTGAGCATCGAGAAGGAAAAGAAAATGTAGTACCCGATGGTATCTAACGCTGTTTGAAGAGATAGCTAAAATCGCTACTGTTAATATCGAAAATTTTCCCATAATTGATATACAATCCGAAGGCATTTAATCACCAAAGTATTCGAGCTTGAAAGAAAATCGTAGCTTATCTATATAACCAGACTTTCAGGTAGTCGATGACAACATCTATCACAGAAGTTGTTTTCCAAGCACTGCGGGATAGCTAAATGTTTAGAGCGCAATCGACGTGGTTCTTAATGGCCAAAAGTAGTCACAGATGTGCAAAATTATATAAGAAAATGCGAACTATGTCAAACTTCTGAACATCCTACGTGTATTCTTAAACCTCGTATGGGTAGTCAAGTTACGAGTGAAAGCCCATTCCAATGATTATTCTTTGATTTTATTGGACCTTTTCCCCGCATTAAGAAAGGAAATATATATTTATATTCGTATATTTGTCGAGATCACTTCTCTAAATTTACCTTTTTTTTAAGTCAGTAAATAGGTTTAATTCGGGTGTCGACTGCATACCTGATACAAATATTTTCCTGTTTCGGTGTTTCTAAAATGATTATCAGCGACAATGGAACTCAGTTCAAAAGCCATGAATTCGGTTCACCAATCAATTATTTTGTAGTCCTTGTTTAACGTACGATCACCTATGGCCATAACTACAAACTGCTGAAAAATTTACATTTACTTAGTGAGAGTGTCATACAATTAACTAGAACCGATGAATTTGCAAAGATTCGTTGGTACATCGAAAAGAATTTACGAAAATCATATAAGCAAAATCAGCGAACATATAATTTCATGCAAACCTTGTTCGTTCGAAATCGTTCTCAAAAAATTTTTGTCTTTAGTAATTTAGCGGTAAATTATAATGTAATATAAGCATCGACTGCAATTATGGCCCGTGTGAAACAAAAATTGGGTCAGTCCATATATTTAATCGAATATATGAATGGAAAAGAGTTGAAAAAGTTCAAAGCAAAAGACAATTTTCCAGCTTATATCTTCGTCTCTTCGCCAAAGAACAAAACTGTGTTTGTGGAGGTTTGTTCTGATTAAACAGAAATTGAAAATTAACGCATGTGCGCTTTAAGCAGTATTCCTGCGATGACTGTCATTAGCATCCACATGGGCTTTCATGCTGCACGATCAAGAACACATGATATGATAAGGTTGTGGTTAGAGAAGCTTGTAAGCAGGTGTGGAGTGGAAAGTTTGTATGAATGGGTCATTAAACCACTCTCACGCATTGCATTTTTGAGCTGCCTATCTTTTCCGATTCTACTGTGGTCCAGTGCAGAAGTGTCACGATTCCCATTTAAGTTCCCATTTAACCGAAAACTTAATACGAGTGTCTTATTGAGAAAAGAAAAGATTTGTCTTCCGGTCAGAAGGGCGCATTAATATATATTTTCGTCCCTAAATTGGAGAAATATACTTTTTACCGAATATAACCTTAACCCAAGGTATGAAAGAGTGTTGTGTCGTATATTTTCGTTGGGAATGTGGTGATCGCTGCCGGCCCGAGGATAGCATGTGGCTAGATCTCTCCCTGACCTTAGACCAGTTATGAGCCACTAAGGTTCATATCATCATCATAGAAGATTAGGCCTTGCCAAAAATCTAGAAAAATACCTAAGACCATACATGCATATGTTTGGTTAAGTCAGCTATTGGCTTGTGTATTTCTGTCCCTTTTCTGTGTCTACACTTTATTAAGTGACGACTAGCACAAAAACCCACCCCTCTAGACCCAAGTAAGGCCGGACCCATTCTTAGACTGAGTGTTCGCAAAAAGAGATGCTGGTGTTCGTTACATAGCAAAGATCTCAGAAAATGACTTCAAAGCAGATCCGATGATTAAATAACAATCTTTATCGATTTAGCTTACATTGTTTTCACTTTAATATTTGGTACCTTTTTCATGCATCACAAGTTTCAAAACCTCGATAATTCTTCAAAGACGATCCGTTGAAGAGGACCAACAATCAAATAGATGAACGATCCTTGTTAAGTTTAATATGCTTCGACTTTTCGTGCTAGGAAATAGGGATCTAAAGGTTCCCTTGCTAGGCGACCTTTTACGACATCAGTCCACCAGCTATATGGTCCTTCTTTCTGCTCACCCTTATATACTGGCAAGAAGGCTTTGCATAAGAAACCGACAGAGACTTCGCTGGATCCACCCTATCGATCTGCCGAGCCGGGTACTTGGATAGATATAAGCTAAATCGTATAATAAAAAGAAACGACATATAAGACTTAATAATTAATGTTAAGTATGTTAATCCCCTTATTGTACATATAGATTAAGATGCTTCAGAATAGTATCAACAAGATAGCTAATAAAAGAAAAAAATAGCTTAGAAAATATTTAATGGGCTTGTAATACGTAGTTTTCATTGAAATATCTTAAAGAATCTGAACTGCGAGGGAACTAGGAAGACGTTAGTTGCATACATTTGCACAAAATCATTGTATCATTTTTACTCATTTTTAATGTGTTAAGGGTATAAAAAAAATGGAGCAGTTATAATTTTCTTAAGGGTGGCTTAAAAACTGCGCGAGCTTGGGTAACAGGTCATATTTATAAAAACATTCATGCGATAATTTTTGAAGCCCCGCATATTATTTAACTAAGTAACGTCGATTCAAGAAAAAAAGATCTGTCCTAAAATCTTTATTTAGTAAAATATTGAAAATATATAGAATCGACCGTACCGTTTAAGATAGCCTCATTTTATTTGATTAATATTTAGCCCGAACGATAGGTCTCGTCTATATAATGAGCTTCGTAATATTTGATATTTCACAATCCTGGCATTTCAGATGGAAGTCCTGGTGCGAGAGATGCAAGACCCGGAGCATGGTGTGCCAGTGCGTCAACAGAAGATGTTCCTAACATCCATTCCATATGCGTTTATGGGTTAGTAAGATCTATAAATAAGTGTGAAAAAACTTGAAAATTTTGATATAACACGTTAATTACCACACAGGGTACGATCTTATTGAGTGGCTAATGGACCATCTTCAGATAGAGGAGTCAGAGGCACTGAATATTGCCAATCAGCTGTGCCTGCATGGCTACTTTTTCCCTGTCAATGACTCCAAGACTCTCACAGTAAAAGACGACTCTTCTCTTTATCGCTTCCAAACACCTTACTACTGGCCCTGGCAACACAAGGCACCGGACAATGTCGAGTATGCCATTTATTTAGCAAAGCGGTCACTTCGCAACAAGCAGCGTCATGCACTAGAGGACTATGAGGCAGAGGCTTTCGCTTCACTACATAAGAACCTGAAAGGCAAGTGGGACTTCATTTCTATGCAAGCCGAGGAACAGGTTCGACTTGCCAAAGAGCGGAAAAAAGGTGACAAGATTGTTGGCGACTCCCAGGAGCGCGCTTATTGGCGCGTTCACCGTCCACCACCTGGCCTGTTTACGCCTCTCGAGCCTTGTCCGGTACCGTCACGGGATCGCCAGGGCCAGAAACCTAATAAAAGAAAGACTCCAGATGATATACAACGTGAGGTGGAATTTCTTATTAAGACTTTAAATCGAACACGCATGAAAATGTCACAAGCCTGTCAGTCTCTTGTTTGTTACTCGGAGACGTTTAATGAGTACGATTTCTTTCTGCAACCAGCGCTGCCCTCAAACCCTTGGGTTACTGAGGATATTGCCTTTTGGCAGTTAAACAGCACCTATGTAGATATTCCCACTGAAAAGCGAGTGAAACGCTGGGCCATTTCCATAGAAGAGCTCGTCTCTGATCCCACGGGACTGCATGAGTTTACAACTTTTCTGGAAAAAGAGTACTCTCACGAAAATATACGTTTCTGGATTGCAGTGAATCGTCTCCGCCGCTCCGCACACTCGCAAGTGGCGCGCAAGGTTAACGAGATATTTGAGTAAGAAAATAATTGTCATGATTACTTGTACCGTACTCGCACTGTATAATCATTTTTCAGAGAGTTCCTTAAGCCTGGAGCGCCGTGCGAAATCAACATCGATGGCAAAACCATGGAAAGCGTTCTCCGTGGTCTTAAAAATCCCTCGCGTTTTACTTTTGACTCGGCATCGGAGCATATATATATGCTGCTGCTGAAAAAGGATTGTTATCCACGCTTTGTCCGTTCCGAGCACTACAAACGTCTTGTTGACAGTGGTATCCAGCCTTCACACAAAAAACGATTCTTTTATTTTGGCGCTGTAAGTGGAGCCAAGAAAAAGATGACTGCTGCCCTTTCATGTCAACCAAATCAAGGCGAAGTGACTAAGGTCACAAATAACGCCGTCACAGCTAGCGGTTCCATTACCAATGTACCACCATCTGGTGGTACCCCGTTACGTCGGGGTAGTGATCGTAGCCTTACTAGCTCGGCACTTGAGCTAGCCGTCATTGCTGTCAATACAAATGCTGGCTCCCAAGTCCCGCACTCTCACTCCCAGAATAACCTACGTGATATTCCATACAGGTAAGATGCTAGCAGTTGTCTTTCTATGAATGTTTTTTATTGAATTCCACATCTTTTTAATTATCGGCTAAAATATCATAAATGTTGTGTGAGCGCTTGGCGCTTCCCTCATCAAAGGTGTTAGGTGAAATAATTAGATAAAATAAAACTCAAACGACGTAAATCTCAAATTGAACGACTCTGGTCATTAAAATAGAGCAACAAGTAGAGAAACGAATGTCTGGTACAACGATTTTTGCAAATGCCCACAGTTTTGGATTTACCAGTGAACCACTCTCGGCTTCCGGGATCGTTACATGGGTAGCCATTTTCCCAAGACCTTTGATTTGAGATTCGGATTTTTAGATAAACTTTTTGCTTAGCGAAAAGTCGTGTATAATCGAGAACCTTTATTATCGTGCTGGCGATATAAATAAGCAAATAAATTTCCAATACTGTGCATATTCTAAAAACAATTGTTTTTTTTCTAACAATGCAGGCAATCACCTAACACAAAGTTTGCCCACTTAGAGACTTCCGTGGATATCTTGGCAGCAGAATCTGGAAGTTCCGTGTGTCCAAGCGATGAGTCAACTACAAATGCCCTACAAGATCATACTGCGCTTACGCCCAATAAAATTGGTATAACAGTTTTACCTTTATCTTCATGCTCGAGTGAGGATAACGCCAAAGAAGTGTCAATGCCCCATACCAGGTAACAATTTTACCTAATAATTAGTACACTTACTTATTGACTTACTTTCAAAGCCGCAATCCGGTAGTCTGTGAAGTTAGCAAAAGCATGCAACGCAACTTGTGCGTAAGTCACCAGAACACTAGAGACAGTGAGGAGGTGGGCATAAAGTGTCAAATACGTAATTTAGCCGAGCAACGTCGTGTCTCTGTTTCTTTATCGCACAGGTGTCCCGCCTTATCAATATCCTCTAAGAAAGTCATTGAATTTAAAAAGCTTATAATTTTATATGCATGCTATATTTAAATCATTCGACTGAATTTACATATTGAAATGTAGCTTGCGTTACGCGCTCGCTTCCTTAACTTTATACATTAAAAAAATATATTTTTAACAAGTAAGAGTTGCCCGACTAGGAGGTTCCCTGAACCTTCTTTTATCAACACCAAAATCGAATCGCACTACGCGCTCGTTTGCTGTAGCATTAAAAATGTTTTTTTTTTTTTTAAAGTTAGTTCCCTGTACCGTCGAACTCGCACCTCCAATCAACCTTGCCACCCTCTCATACCCCACATCCATACAAAAAATGTAAAAAAAAATCGGCATGATACTATCGCAATTTTTTTTCTATTTGGATGTGAAAATGTACACAGAAATTCTTGCGCTTGTATCTCTCTTTAATAACTTACGTGTTTCTGAACCGATCTGGATAAAAATTTTAGAAGTGTGTCCTATTGACCGATTCAATATTCGTATATTCACAAAAGGACAACAGCATTAAAATTGTAGTTTAAATTAGTGGGTAGTGATTTAAATATTTAATTATTATACGTTATACATATACATACGTTATAATTATTATACGTTCATACATAAATACAGACGTACGGATAGGCGAATCTCTAAATCTAGTTGGGTTCTAAAACGATTTAAAGGGTTTTTGACGCTTCTATTGTATAGGTTAACGATGGTTCACTATAGATAGCGGCTACGTCGGATACTGCTGGTTCTGCAATCGACGGTAGGACTTACTGACAGATGGGTATGGCTAGATCGACTAGGCTATTGATCCTGATCAAGAATATGTATATTTTATGGGTTTCTTCTGCCTGTTACATACATTTGCATAAAAGTATTATACCCTTTTTACCCATTTTCAATGCGTTTAAGACAAAAAACAATTTAAACTCTCACCCTTTGCCATTACGAAAACCATACGACATCTTTAGTGTGAAAACCTTAAGTGAAAACTAAAATTAAAATTATCAACAGACTGAAAACTTATAAAGATGACTCATTTTACCCTCGACATACCCATCACTGTTTCGGTAAATGATACCCTTGATACCAGAAAAAGGTCATCTTCTTAAACAGTTTTGCGCGGTTTGGTCAAAGAGATAATTCAATCAGAATTACAAGACCAGAACGTGCGCAAAGTAGATGGAAGTTGACAGAAACAGTATTGCATATTATAACAATTCCCTCGACACACCTCACGGAGCACATAATGATGGATATGAAGAACTCAACATAAGTACCTATATTCCATCTCCCTTTCGCTGCAATAACAGTCATCGCCTTGGACATACCTCGACTGCTTGCAAATACGACACGCATACGCCAAGTGCAAGCATCACATAAATGAAGAGACCGAAACTGGCAAGAACAACAACTGCGATAGTTATAATGTAAGTAAGTAAACTAAAAACCAAATAAAATTAAAAGAGCAACACACATATTTCCACTGAAAAGAAGTGCCCAATTTACATAAAACAACAAGAAATAATCGCAAAAAAAACCGACTTGCAAGTTATTTAATATACTTACATTCATAAGCAAAAGCACATTAATGGTGGCCCAGCATACTCTGGAACAACGAAAGCGACTCAACCTGGCCATAGACTACGATGGTCTCGACGATGTCGTTACCTTAACACAACCAAGTACATCATTAACCCTCCCACCTAAAAATTGAAAGTGCAAATCTTACCTTGCAATACAGCAAAAAGAACTTATAGACAGTGAAAGTCTCAAACTTAAAACAACAAAAATAAAAAATATCTCCGATAACATGGAGTGTCTCTAAACACGTAATCGCTTGTCCCAGGTCCCTCAATGGTTGACAAGGAAGCCATCGCTTAAAACCCTTTTTAGTCAACCGGGGACTCTAAATAAAACAAACGCAGAAAATAATAAACTAAATGAAAAAAAAGTTTGCAAAAATACCTCATATTAATTTCCCTTTTATACAGCCGCTCAAAAAGGCAATGGCATTAAAATTGTCGCCTTAAGTAGTTCCAATTGCTTTATTTATTGATTGATAGCTAAGGGGCAGAGGCGCGGGGATGCGATAGCGATAAATAGATCGATACTTGATCTATATATTCAATTCCAGAAGCTACAAGTGGATATCGATTTTTGTTAATTGCTTGGAAACGAGGCAAGTTACCGATTATCAGAAACACACAAATACTAAAAGCTCTTGTAAGTTCTAAGATCGACGCGTTCATATATACGCATGGACAGACGGACAGAGAGATGGACATGGCTAGACCGATTTCGTTCGAAGATAGTTCCTTCCCATACACTTGCACAAGAAAAAAGTACCCTTTATACTCATATTAAATGGGTTGAGGTTATAATAAATATCATATATTAACCGAACAATGTCAAAATCACTCGATATAAACAGATTCTTTTAGGAAACAATAACAGTGAAAATGAACCAAAATATATTGTTATAAAAAGAAACAATTATAACTCTTTCTAATACATAAGGGTGTTGTGATATCCTAAAAAAAATTCAACACCTGCGGGGGGGAAGTTGACTTTTGTCAAACAACTAGAGCCGTACTCTTCTAACCAAAACCGTAAATACCTTATAAACTACTTAAAACGCAGAAAACTGTAGACCCAAATGTTACAAAAAGTGAGCATAGTTTTAGTGGCGCTTGTTTTTTTTTTTTTTTTTTTTTTTTTATTATTATTATTAAGTTTTGCTTTATTTTAATTTTTCTGTTATTATCAGGAACAACTTAAATTAAATTTATATGAATATTTACAAACTACTTATTCTACTGGTAAGTCTAATATACAAATTTACAGTGGCGACTATATAAATCGATCTGGGAGATCTATTGGGTGAGACCTTCGCAGTCTACTCCGCGTTCGGAGTCCTCCAATTCTACGCCTATTCAGAAGACGCCTAGCCAGACGATTAGGATGATTTCTCAGTCGCGCTATATAATTTGCGGCCTGTATATTTATTACGTCCCCGACTTTGGGCACTCCTAGGTCATTTTCCAGGTCGGAAGTTCTCATATACCAGGGGGCACCAGACAGATTACGGAGCGTTTTTGCTTGGAGCACCCTGATTTTTGTTAGACGGCACTTTGCAGCAATGCCATATACCTGAATACCATAACGCCAGGCGGGAGCTATGCAGGACTTATAAATGTTTACTTTATTTTTCAATAACAACGCATTTCTACTGCTCAGAAGCCATCTTAGTTTTCCTATTCTGTTCTTTAGGGTTACAGAGACACTTGTGATGTGCTTGTTAAAGTTCAAGCGTCTGTCTAAGTGCACCCCTAAGTATTTGTGGCTGTTGAAGTACGTCACCAATTGACCGCGCAAGAATACTCCCGGACACATGTCCCTCCGTAGCGCATAGGTCACATTGGCGCATTTATTTAAATTAATGCCAATATTCCAGCGCTTGGCCCACATTTCAAATTTGTGAAGATATTGCTGCAGGACGTCGGTAGCTTCGTAGACACATTCATTTCTTGCTAAGATGGCTGTGTCATCTGCAAAAGTGGCGATTGTAAGGTCGTGTGGATCCGCGACTTCGATTGTAGAGCCAGTGGGCATGTCGTAGGTAAAGAGGGTGTAGAGCGTGGTCCCTAGCACACTCCCTTGAGGAACGCCAGCCCCGATGGCCTTCATGTTGGACTCAACTCCATCGAGTACTACCGAAAATGACCGGTTTGTCAAATAACTTTGCACAATTAAATATAGTTGAGGTGGCAACAAGGGCTTGATTTTGCAGAGTAGTCCATCATGCCAGACTCTGTCGAAGGCTTGTTTTATGTCTAAGTACGCTGCCACTACGTACTCTTTGGCTTCGAAACCCTCGAGGATAAATTTAGCAATTTAACAGCACTATTTAGCTGTTCCGGTGTGCCATGAGATTTTCGGAACCCGAACTGAAAGGGGGGAATTTTTTCTTTAATTCTATCTAAAGACAGCAGTCTCGTAAGCAGACAACGTTCGAAGAGTTTTCCGATCATGGGCAACAAACTAATAGGCCTGTATGAGTCTAGGGACGAGGGGCTCATTCCAGCCTTATGGATCATGCATATCCTCGCCTTTTTCCATTGGCTTGGAACATGCCCCAGTCTCAATACCGCATTAAAGATAAACACTAAAAATAGGACTGCTCTGACCGGCAATGCTTTAAGTGTTATGTTGTCGATGCCATCATCGCCGGGAGCTTTTCTTGTCTTAAGTGCTGCTATGTGGTTTGATACTTCGTTGGCAGTGATAGGAGCAACTGGGAGGCTTAGCTGGCCTGGGCTCTCCAGTGTGAGTTGAACCCTTCTGTTCATGCTTGCCGAACTTGTATTAAAAGGCTTGAAGCGATCCTCCAAGTCTTCGGCAAATGCATCAGCCCGTTCCTTTGAGGATCTGGCCCAAGATCCATCAGGCTTTCTGATCGGAAATTTGGGGGACACTTGCTGTTTGTACCTTCTCGTCAGTCTCCATAGGGAGTGACTTGAAGATTCATCTGGAGAAACATTTTCCAAAAAACGGTCGGTTTCCCTTTGTCTATTCAGCTGCAGCAGCTTTTTGACACGGTTCGACACTCCACGGTAGATCCTGTCCACAATTGGATCTCCGGTTCGACAGTACTGCCTTCTAATCCTTCTCTTAATCAGCAGTAGTGTATGAATTGCTAGCGGAAGTCTCACTTGTGGTCGTGAGCTTTCTGATCGGCTTACTGGCGCAGAAATGAGGGCTGCCGAGTGAACCTTGTTCAGGAATAGCGCATATACATCTTCGATGTCTTCTGGTGCAAGTATATCCAAGTTTAGGTCTAGAGTTTCCTCTAGATCTCGTCGAAAAGCAGCAATGTTGGCTCCAGGAGGCAGCAGACGACCTTTAATTGTTTTGCCCTTTGGAATACAGTCGTAACCAACTACTAGTGGGATATGATCAGAGGATAGCTGAAACTCAGGCCTTATACTTAAGCCATCTGGGTGAAGTCCGTTATAAATAAAGAAGTCAATGGCACTCGGCGTGTAACTTTGGGCAAACTGGAAATGAGTGGCTTGTCCAGTCGCTAGTATTTCAGATGATGAGTTTTGCACCGCCTCCAGTAAGCAGGTGCCTCTTGCGTTAGCTCTAAAGCAACCCCAGCATCTGTTTTTGGCGTTAAAATCGCCTCCTATAAGGAACATTCTTCCTAATCCGCTGAAAAGTTGCTGGAACTCCATTGCTGACCACGACAGTTGCGGCGGGAGATATGCCGAAGCAATGGTTAATTCACCCCTGCTAGTTGCAATCTGGATGCTGGCCATTTGCAATTTCTCCATCCTTACCGGTTCATTTTGGAAATATTCGATCTCCTGCTTAATAAGCACCGCCGCTCCTCCTCTTGCTCTATCGCTAGGATGATCCGCTTTGTGAATTTTGTAGCCTGGAATAAAGATGGATACACCGGCCTGTAGCCAGGTCTCTGTAATTAGCATCACATCAATATTATGTTCAGTTAGGAATTGCTTAAGCTTTTCCACATGCCCAGAGATACCTCGAGCATTCCACAATCCGAGGCTTAGTGAACTGTGCATCATTTTTTGGCGTTCAATAGACTCAGACACATTTGTTTAAGGAACTGATTCGTCTCCTGAAGTTCCTTAAACATAGCTTGTAGAGTGTCGACTTTCACAGTGAGTGCTTCTATTGCAGCCTCCAGCCTTGAACTATTGTGGGGTGGGGTATCTTGGTGCTTGGGGGTAGGGTTCCTAATTGACGTCTCTTTATTGAACTTTTCCAGCCCAGTACGCAGAGTATCGGCGTACGAAAAATTTCCTCGCACTAAGGTTGCTGGAATGTGTTGCTGACGGTCTTTTTTGCTACTGAGATTACTTTTCAATGCTAGACTTACTTTTGGTCTTCTTTCTTGCGTTCTAGCTTTGAACACATTGCATCCCTTATGCCAAGCCTCATGGTTTCCACCGCAGTTGATACAGCAAAGATTCTCAACCAAAGTTTCTTTGCATTGAGCTGTTGGATGATTTTGAGCACACTTTCCACAGATATAAGGCCTCATGCAGTAGTTTTTTGTATGTCCAAATCCTTGGCATCTGTGGCACAGGATGGCATTTAAATTTTTCTTTGGTATTTCAACCAAGACTCTTTGTCGCCATAATTGCTTGATTTTCAGCGCGTCCTTATTATTAGGCTCGCGAGCCAAATCAATGAAAAAGAAATTATTTTGTATCAGTTCCTCAATAGCTTCACCGCTTTCCTGTTGTTGGGTCTTACGAGGACGAGGATTGTGGATACGAAGGACACTGTGTCCATATCGCATAAACTCCTCTTTAATGCTATATTCAGGGGTGGTGCTAGCCAAATTGCGGACGATAAGCCTGAAGGCCTTGTCTTCCTTCAGTTGGCATGTAAAGTGATGTGCATTATTTTCTTTGAGAAACTGCACTACACTACGATATGAATTCGAGTTTTCAACGTGAACTCTTACTTTTCCTTGTGTTCCAACGTGGAGGGTATAACTATCTGACCCAATGACTGCATCAAGCTCTGCCTCCATCTGGGTCACATTGTTTACATTTTCAATGAAGATGGGGGGTGGCTTCCTGGATCTGGGTACTCTGCCTTCTTTTTCCGCATTCAGCTCTACTTCCATCTCTTCTGCCAGTGCCTCGGCATGGGCTATTTCCTCCTCTGTAGGATCATCGTTCTCTTCATTATCCAGTAATGCAAATTGGTTTTTTGAGTTTATTGGGATCTCCTTTAGACGTCTGTCCATCGATATCTGAGATGCAATTAGCCTCCGTTTGCTTTTGGAAAGCTTGAAGGCAGTTTACGTTTTATTTTGGTCGTCATCCAGCTGAGTGATTTCACTGATGACTTTCCTAGTTCATTGATATTATTTTCTGATTCGCTTGCAACTACACTTTTGTAGTTAATATTTGGGATGGTGCACACTCCTCCACTTGAAGTTGTGACAGTGTAGGTAGACGCGTAGATGGAGTTTGTCGACGTCAATGTGCATGTCGTTGCTGCAAAATTGCTACTACTGCACTTAATTGCAGTATTTGAAGCACTTACAGTATTTAAGGAAATCATTTCACGAATTTCCGCAGGTGTAGCGCCAGCAATTCTCATCATTTTAGCGAATTCTGGTCGCAGCTCTCTCGGTTGAGAGGGCGTGGATGCACTAACATCCATGCCCAATGTTGTTTGGCTCAATGTTGTTTTTTTTCTTATTAATTTTTCACGAAAGATAATAAATTTAATGGTACACAATTTTTATTTTATGAAAATATACCTCTGCGTTTGACAAGCAGTGTTGTAAAAGAGTGGCGCTTGTAGAAAAGAAAATTTGTTAAAATTAAAATAAACAGCCCAAAAGTAGGCAATGTAAATCTAGTAAGGTCTTGAACTCTACTTACTCTAATATCTAAAAATATCTAAATATTGTTAAAATTAAACAATATCAATTTTATATATTTTTTCTTATATATTCCGTTCCACAATAAACCCGAGGATTGTTAAAACAGCATGTTTTTCTTTTATTTTTTTAATATCATAATATATATCTCGCCATCTATAGCTCAGCCTAGGCGTTCATATATCGTATTGAGGCATTAACAACCGAGACACTAGATGGAAACACTGAGTTGTTGGCTCGTAATATAAGCCATTTAATTGCGTGATCGATTGGTTCTACCATAAGAGTGTCCCAACTATTGTATATTTATGTATCGCTTTACGTGTTCAGTGCAAAGAAGAACGACAAGATGTTTACATACGTGTGGCAATCGATCGTCGTATACAAAAAGAGGATGAGTCCTTCGATGATTTTTATGACCCAATCATTATATTTCGATCCGTATCAAATTCCTCCTTGCTAGAATCGTTGTCCACAAATCAGCGTTTGCAGGTGTCGATTAAAATGGCAAAACTAAGTATAACAGCTGGATGCCTCCCAGAGTATTTCTCGATATTCTCGGCGGAAGCAATAGACATTCTTAAAGCTATACGCTCAAGAAAAATCTGGAATATTTATCATCTGCACCGACAGTCTGTCTACTGTCGATGCCATAAGCAACATTTCCAACTCTAACCCAACAATTGTCCGGATTCGGAACTCACTTATAAAAACCCCTGCAAAACTCCACAACGAGCTAGCCGATACTGCAGCTAAATCCATGTCCCACCATCACGCCGGAGACTCTTTTTGGGTCAAGGCGGCTATCTTTATAATTGTGCCCTCAACTTTGTTTGGCTTGATAAGTTGTATACATTCATATTATAAATAATACTATAGTTAATTACAACAAAAGAGCGCTAGCGTCCAGGCCTTCAGCTCTACTTCAAAATAATTTCTTTTAAATTTGACTGGTTAAGTTGCATTCTTTTATAAAGTTGTGAATCTAATGTAAGTTAGAGGGTGAGACTAAGGATAGGTAGGTCGATGGTAGTGAGTTAGGGAAGTGGGTTCTCCTTATCTTTTCCAGTTTTCGGCAGGTATTTAGAATGTGGGTGGTCCATTGCTCATGACCACATAACGGGCAATTAGGGTTGCAGTCTTCAGTCAGCAGGTGGGCGTGGGTGATGCTGCTATGGCCGATCCGGAGGAAAACGAAGATTGCACTTTTCGATCGAGAAAAGTTGACGGGGAAGCGCAATTTATCCAGATGTGGATTGACCTCCTTATACCTGTGCTGAAAAGATGACCAGCTCCAGCATAACATTTTGCATGTCTTTTTCAGCGGATAGAATTACCGTGAAGGTGGGATTTAGCTGCAGTATCGGCTAGCTCGTTTCCTATAATACCTTTGTGACTCGGTACCCAAAAAATGTGGAGTTTCGCAGGGGTTTTGTAAGTGAGTCCCGAATCCGGACAATTGTTGGGTTAGAGAGCAGAAAAGCTTTGGTATAAGTTTTGTTGTCGTTTCTGTAATTTTGTCCTCGATAGACGGCAGACCAGCTTTCGCTAGAATGCACCTTATCGATGATGTTGGGAAGGCATTAATCCTTCATTAATCCATGACCGGGTGTTTTACCCTAGGCTTTTTGCAGCGCAGTTACGTGTACAAGTTCTGTAAAGCCGTATTCGAGTTGCCTGGCTGACAAGCTAAGGCTGCTGGGAGAGTGCACATATTCAAGGGATATTTCTTTTGTCGAGTATATTCGTTATCAAAGTTACTGTTCTTGGAATAGTCTGACCAGATTTTGTCAAATTCGTTGGCCATATCAAAAGGTTAAACTGTTGTTCGACTTAACGCATTTTAGACGCGGGGCTGGGATTCCCACAAGTTATTTTATATCAGACCAAATTTGTTTTGCTGTGGACTGACGCGTTATATTGGATGTGAAAGTACCAAAGCAGTCCCTCTTGGCTTCTTTAACTGCACGCTTGAACAGAGCATTCGATCTTTTCTAGGCAATGAGATTAGCGTCGGTCATTTTATGCTTATAGGCTTGCTAGAGCTGTTCCTTTTATGCAATTATGATTTGCAAATTATGCTTTTAGTGCTGTTAGGTAAATGGGTTTCTTGAAGACATTTAATATCTGGGATTTTGCTCTTGATTCAGATTGTAAGCTCATCGTAATTATTTAAATAGCCTTTTAAGTTCCATTGTTTAACTTTAATAGTCATAAATAGCAAATGTGATATATGTATATGTCTTCAGAGTTTTTATGCCCTAAACCCATTGAAAATGGGTAAAAAGGGTATCATATATTTGTGCAAATGTATGTAACAGGCAGAAGGAAGCATATCCGACCCCATAAAGTATGTATATTTTTGATCAGCAGAAGACTGAACCGATTGTACCCTAGATTTGGGAGCCCCGGGCCATGGTACTTTGCTGGTCGAAACGTGCGAAACAAACGGTTCGTTACGTATTGTGGGCACAAAAGAGAAGATCAAAGCGAAGATGGAAAAAGAATTGATAAGAGCACGATTGATTAGCAACTAAGTGTTAGTCGGCGACTGAAGTTTTATTAGATCTTTGTCGCGATTTGGCCCGTGTAGCGTTTAATAGATTTTACTTTTTACGTGGGCTAGGTGAACTCGCGACTTGAATTTTGTTAGGCGATAAATTCTGACCACGTACTAGGCTCGGTTGACCAGCTGAGCGGAAAAGCGGCCGCATGCAGCGGCAGCGCTGCTTTAATAGGCAGGGGAGAGCGCTTTTTGGAGAAGTTGGGTGAAGATGGCTACGATCTAGGTGCATCTCGCTGCAACTCATTGTCCGAAGCTTGAAGAGCAACTCGGAAATACTCTTAAGAGTGACTGTCGGAACCAAAACAAGCTTACTAGTGCGGCTTGCGCCAGCAAAAGCTTTGAGGCTGTGAGAATGCGCACGCATGAAAAAATTGACAATTACGTTGTCGTGACGTTCAGCAGTATATCAACATGGGTCTGGGCAAAAGGTTGCGCACGTTCTTGTAATCATGTTGCCAATGCGCACATGCATACTTATATGCTGCATTAACCAGCAACAACAAAGTATTTTCTTTGCTTATTTAGCGGCAATACAATCTTGTAAGATCGCGACCATTACAAGGGATCAAAGGATATGTAATGCCCAGATGCTACCACTGAATTCACTACTGAGTATTCCAGGTTGTCCAAAAGATCATTTTTTTATATGAGATACTAATAGTTTCGTCAATTTACTGAACCTGGGATGTATTATCCTTTAATGGTTCACACATAACTGTTTATGTACTTAAAATACACTTTGACCTGGAACTGAATTGTTCTTGAATGGTCAACAACAACATTGTTTTATAGCGGATCTGTATTAGTGGACTAGCACCGACCTTTACATGAGCCACGTACGTTAAAAATCTCGAACACGATTGTCCTTAAGCGATTTCACTTGCTCACTACAGATCGTACCGGCTGCGCCAATTTAATAGTCGCTTAATTTAGTTTAAAAAATATATAAAATAATTTTTTTTTGGAGCTGAACGAAACTACCGAAAGACTTACCATAAAACAGATAGTATATTCACTTTGAAGTCCACAATATGACTCAATTATTATAATGTGGCTGTCGCTTATCAAACTTCGGCTGAAAGCTTAAATATAAACTTTCTCTGAGCAAAAGGTATCGATCGAGCTTACTTTGTTTATTTGTTCATATCGCCTCAGCCTGTATTGTGTGTGTGACATAATATCTGGCGGGTGTTTATCTTTGGATTGCCACAATCGTTAAATGTAATCTTTTATTCGAAGGTGGTATATAAAGTAAGTTGATATATGAAAATTAAAATTAAAACCGTTTGATTATTATTATTTATTAGCCAATCCGTCTGGATTGTTACGTGGGTATGAGAAAACTAATTTTACAATGATATCTTAAGTTATAATGAAGCCGCGACGTTTCGGCAGCGGCATGGGCAGATCGCTGACTCTGCTCCTCGTGCCATTGAACGGCCGGCACTGCACTGTCAGCGTCTTCTGCAAGTGTCGCAACATTGTTGCGACGGCATCCGGTTGCCCAATCGGACTAGCTGGTGATAACTCATCCCTCATGTGAAGGGCGTCCTTGGGCTGCCGTACGTTTGCGAGCACTTGTGCCACCAATGCAGTCTGCCGCTTGAGTTTTAGACGTTGACGAACCATGTGGATGGCGACCAGGCATATGAAGTCTAGGGCCAGGGTGTTACTGCTGCTGATAATTGGTCCTGACAGTAACTTGGATCGTAGATGACCGATGTATTGTAGGTTTGTCAAGCTTAACTCATGCAGAAATGGCAGACTAAGTACTCGGTAACATTAATCTGCGTGACGACAGACGCAACCAGAAATATATTTTTTTGCGCATTCTCAGACATGGTGACGGTCGCATCGTTGATAATGAAAACGGTGTCATCTATGATGGTAAGCGGGCTCAGATGGCCCCGTCACGTACTGCACTATGCCAGAGTTCCGGACATGAGCTGTTGAGCGCAGTTCGGTGATCGTAGCCTCCTGCAGAACGTGGTACTCACCGCCGCATCGCACTCACCGATGACGTAGATATTTATGCCGCAGTCAGAAACTATATTGCTGTCTTCAAGATCTAAAATTCTATTGGAATGTTGGACTGGAAAAATGTTGATTTTCTTACGTCAGGTTTTGGAAAATTAAGATTAAGGAAATGCAAAATTTCGTTGCTTTCGAAGGCCCTATTTTTGCCAAAGTGATGGCAAGGATTAAATTTTGCAAATCTGTAATTATCATTCTATTTTTTGCCAAAAGTGTCTCGTAAAGGTGATCTGTATCGGTCCCGTCAATTTTATGTATCGAGTTTAGGATCTTTGTTAGATCGTTGAGTCTCGTTTGTAGCTTCGTATTTATTTCTATTTGTCTGGTTTCTGAATCTATTAACTGCATTTGCCTAAACTTTATTTGCTCCCAATCGTCAAAGTCGGGAGTTGTTTCCAAAAGATTTATACTGCGAAAATGATTATGATTAACTTTTAGTGTTGCTATTATCGAAGACAAATGTCGCTTGTGAAGAAAACACAGAATCGTCTCGATACTTCTTTTTTATTCGAATGTTTGATCGCGACTGACACGGCGTTATTATGGCGTTATGCTTACAGACTAAAGGAGAATCGACAATAAGTTTATGCATGTATGAGCGAGACAAGGAGTATTTGGACTTGTCGACCTCTTCTTGCAAGAATTAGGGTACAAGAGGAATGGTAGAATTGGGCGAACTTGAGATAAAATTTGTAGTGGCAGCACAAAGAAGTACAGAATATAGCAATGTCCCTTTGTGGAATCTGAAACGAGGTGATGAATTCGAGACAATTGTTTGCTTATACGCCATGTGAGCACCGATTCCACAAAACATTTTTGTTAGAATTTTTATAAATTACTCAGTTATCCACTACTTGTGCATAACACTTTAGCAGCTGATTTGATCCTTACCGACTCAATACCTTACCGATTCAAAATAAGCCAAATGCATTCAATAGGAGAGTCATTGGGAAGAGACTTAGAGGAGCTAATTCTGAGAGAGGGGTGACGACTATATCCACACGTAGAGCACCGATCCTTGACCAGACTTAATGCAACATGTCTCTTCGTTCAGCAAATTTAGTTGATGGACTATATTTCGTCGTATTTAACTGAATCTATTAACACCTCTATTTAAACCAACCTGGTAATTTGCAGATTAAAAATTCAAACGGGATAAATACTTATACACTCCCACCAGCACCTAGAAGATTGATTGAGTAAAGCATATGTTAAAATTTGTAGAGAACGAGGCATCAAAAGCTTTAATGTTAATCCAGAAAAGGTAATGAGAATCATTCAGAATCGGCGAATTAAATTCGACGGCACTAAGCAAGACATACGTTTGGATCAATTTCTCCACCGAGTGCGATCCATAACCAAACAAAATTTGAGTAACGACTACCAGCTTCTTCATTACCATTTATCCATAGTTTTAATGGTAAAGCCGGTGATTGGATCTAGAAGTTCCATCGTGCAAATACAAATGGAAGTTGCTGAGTTCCGTAGGAGATTTGGAAACTCTGACACCGATTTAGAAATTAGGGAAATGATTTGGAAACGACGACAGAGCGAGAGTGAGTCTTTTAATGACTAGCAGTTTTCAACAGAAGGCCTAGTTGACAGATTGATACAAAGAATCTCAAAAATGCAAATACTTGACCTTCTGATTCCAAGCCCAGTCTGCACCATGAACTTCTCCATGTTAGCATTGAGAATAGATATCAACTTAGAGTTGAAGTGAGAAACATGAGCAGTTTTATGGCTAGATTAAATCTTTTACAGGCTGAACATTACGTTCATATGTTTCGGAAATATCAGGCATTGGTAATTGGAGATTACAAAAAAAAAGTATTATGACAGATCCAATTTGATGAAACTGCGATAAATATCGCTCATAAATTTGACTATTGCCTATTTGTTATGGCTTCGAAGCCAAAGAAGTTATTAAACCATGCTGAACAAAATGTAACGCATAAGTAATTGGCAGCGGAATGTTTGACGCAACACCAAATAGATACAACCCCAGGGCATAGTCTTTTATTTTTCTTATCTTTCTAAATAGCTAAGATCAATAACAGCTCACCAGCAGCTGCCTAGATCCTTACACAGTACTGGATATGCCAGCTTGTTGCAACCAAACCATTAAAAATAATACATTTTAGCTTTAACAATAAATTCTGCGTCTTATCTTTCTTAGTTTTTATACCCTGAACCCATTAAAAATGGGTAAAAAGGGTATAATGTTTTTGTGAAAATGTATGTAACAGGCAGAAGGAAGCATCTCCGACCCCATAGAGTATAGACATATATTCTTGATCAGCATCAATAGCAGAGTCGATCTAGCCAAGTCAGTCTGTATGTCAGTCCGTCCGTCCTTCTGTCCGTCTGTCCGTCCGTCCATCCGTACATCCGTCTGTCCGTATGTATGAACGCAAGGATCTCAGAACCTATAAGAGCTAGAGACTATCTGTAGGCGCTCCTAGTACCCACGCAGATCGAGTTTGTTTCAGATATTCTATAACTCGTTTCCAAGTAATCGATAAAAATCGATATCGAAATCCTGTTTTTTGAGCAAACTTCACATGTAACTTCTAGAATGGTATGTACATATATATCAAGTATCTTTCATTTTATACCTATCGTCACCTCCCCGCTACCACCTAAAAGCTATCAATCAAGTTAATTATCCAACTTGTATTGCCCATCAATTAAAGCCACAATTTATATGCAATTGAATTTTTGAGAATACACAAATATTCTATACGCTGCAAACAGGTTTTTTTTTCAAGTACCAAAAACAATTAAGCTCTTTTTCTTCGAATTTAAATACGCAATTATAGAAAAATCTTTAATAAATCTTTTAAAATATGAACAATGCCCAATTAAACTTTGAACCGCTTGATGTTAATCCATAATGGGAAAGTTCTTTACCGCCTCCAACCCTTTATCGGCAGCTTTTATACCCTCCTTTGATATTTGAAATTCTAAGTATTTAACTTTGTCTTGCATAAACTCACATTTACCTAATCTCAACTCTTATTTGTTCTCAACTAACCGCTTAAATACCTGTCTTAAGACTTCCAAATTTTCACATATAATCTTACTTACTATCATAGTGTCGTCCATGTATACAAGTTCTTTATTATCTTGAATCATATCTAAAAATATGCTGTTCTTAAATCTTTGAAATAGTTAAAAAAGCAAATTGTGGATGGATTCCTTGTCAATAAAAACATGAAAGTATCCATGTTTTAAATCAAAGTGTTGGTAACTACCATCTAGCCCACAAGTCTAACCAGCATATCATCATTATTTTGTTTAATCTTTTTAAATCTATGCAGATTTTTTTCTATATAGCTTTGTGGCGACATACTCACACAAACATAGACATTTTGCGCAGTTCAGCGAAATACACGAAAACAGCAAGCCAGGAGTTGCAGACAATGTAAATTCTACTTTCGTCAAGATGCCATTTCCTCAACTACACACGGTTTCAAACATCGAAAAGTTTTTTCACGAACCTGGAAAGTTGATTTCTTTTACAAGGCATATGCTTATGGATGGAATGAGAAGTATGCAGCCGTCATCACAGATGCGGATCCCAAATACTTAGATCAAGTTCACGATCTTGTTCAAAAAAAGCCTCAAATATATCCATACACTACACTCAAGCAGGCCATTCTTGCAAAGTTCGCTGAGTCAGTGATGACACGCCTCGATAAACTTGCCACTGGCATTTAACTAGGTGATGGACGTCCAAGCAATCTTCTCAGCCAAATACAGCAAACCAACGCTACTAACGACGAATCAGTTGTACGTCGTTATTGGATTAAACGCCTACCTCCTGCAGCTCGCGCCATCATCGCAACTGAGCATCTAATTGACAACCGCATCAGTAAGATAAAAAAACGTCTGGATGCCCAGGACATAATGTTCCAAAAGATCAACACAAAACTCGGTCAGCTGCTCAACAGCAATTGCAACAATGGAAATCGACGCACTCGCAGTCGATCACAAAGCAACCGCAGCAATATACCGATCGCACACGCCGATTTCAATCAAAATTGCTGGTATCATAACAAGTATGGCTGCAGTGCCCAGCACTGTATTGCACCATTTAATCAAACGAACAACTACAACTCAAACAACAAGCAAACACCGTAATGCAAAAATTTACAAGCTTAGTATAAACGTTCACAGAATAACAACTTCTAATCGACTATTTATTCAAGATACAAAGTTCGGTAAAAATTTCCTTATGGACACTGGCGCAGATTAATCAGTCATACCTTCTGCAGCCATAAACCGACGTTTCTTAGCCACCGGCGAAAAGCCTCTTTTTGCTGCTAACGGCATTTCCATTAAAAGATATGGGTCAACCCGTATCAATCTCGATCTTGGGTGACGTCGTCAATATACATTTAATTTTATCATTGCTGACACAAAATTTCTAATCATTGGATCAGATTTTCTACATCACTACAACATTCTTGTCAATTTCAAAGATGGCAAATTAATCGACGCTTAAACTTTGATAGCATGTCAATGTGTCTGCAGACTTCGATCTTCAACAACATTAAAAACGTTTTACGCATCCTGTGAGTTAGGCTGACTGCTGGAGGAATTCAAGGACATCACACAGCTCAATGCCCTAGAACCGAAGCACACAACAGCCAGTGTAACTCGCTGCATTGAGACAAAAGGCCCACCAACATTCGCAAGACCTCGGTGACTCACTCCAGACAAAGGCTGCCAAAATGGAATTTGAGTCCTTCATTAAAATAGGGGTGTGCCGACTACAAAAAGTGCATACGCATCGCTGTTGCACATGGTCCGCAAGCTAACAGGTGAATGGCAGCCATGTGGTGATTACCGTGCCCTCAACGCACAAACTGTTCCGGATCGGTATCCACTTCCACACATACAAGGAAATATTCTTAAAAATTGATCACAACCGTGCATATCCCCAGATCCCTATCGAACCGGGCGACGTCCTAAAGACTGCAATAACCACACCAATTGGATTATTTGAGTTTACACACATGACATTTGGATTGTGCAACGCTGTACAAACCATCCAAAGGTACACGCATTCCGCACTGAGGGACTTTCTGTTCGTCTATATAAAAGATACCGCCGTTGCATCAGACAATTTGGAGCAACACCAAATCCATATTCGGCAAGTTTTCGACCTTCGACCTTTTTATCTCAAAATCAACTTTAGCACATGTCGTTTCGGTTAAACATCAATCAAGTTTCTTGGTCATTTGATCGATCATAGTGGCATTAAACTATCATTGAATTTCCCTTGCCCACAGTCGTAAAAGATCTGAAACGATTTTTGGCAATGATTACCTTTTATCGAAGATTCGCGCCAAATCCAATCACTGATCAAGCACGACCGGTACAATTACAACTCCAATAACTTGGACAGGTGACACGCTAAAACACTTTGAGGTATGCAAGCGTTCTTTACCACACTTTTGGGACATCCTGCTCTAGATGCTCAATTATCGCTCAACACGGACGCAAGCGATACAGCTGTTGGCGCTGTACTGCACCAGATCGTCAAAAATGAATTTCAGCCAATGGGATTTTTTAGTATTAAACTTACTGAAGCACAACGCACGTACAGTACTTACAATCGAGAGCTTCTTGCAATTTACCTTAGTATCAAGCATTTCCGCTACATGATCGACGGTAAAATGTTTGATGTCCACACTGGCCATAAGCCAATTGTATACGCTTTTACTCAAAAATCTGAAAAAGTTTCTCCTTGTCAACTTTGACAGCTAGATTTTATCTGAAAATTCACGACATCTATTCTGCACATAGCAGGTGTCGATAACATTACTGCTGACACACTCTCTCGCATCGAAACTGTTGAAGCTAACATCATTGAGTACAATAAAATTGCTGCTTCACAAGCAAGTTGTCCGGAGCTAAAAAGCTACTTTATAACAACACCAGTACACTTTAAATCAAATCTATCAACGTACCGCAATCAAGTACTCCAATCTTACGCGATTTGTCTACTTCCACAGTGCGACCATTCATACCGCAGCTACAACAAAAAATGTATTATGCGCAAGATACATGGCGTTGCCCATGGAGGAGCTGGCTCAACAATTAAACTCAGCAAACAGCGCTTCGTGTGCGGATATAGCTCACTTTGTCAAACACTGCATCCCTTGCCAAAAATCTAAAGTCACGCGTCACGTTCATTCACCACTCCAACAATACACTCTGCCTTCACGCACATTTGAACACATCAATTAAGACCCTTTTGGACCATTACCTCAATCTGGTCAATTTAGATATTAGATGGCTAGATGCAGTTGCTATCGAGGATATCGAAGCTGAAACAGTAGCCACAGCACTCATCAACACATGGATTTCTCTCTTTGGAGTTCCAGCACGAATTACCACGCACGAAGGCAGACAATTTGAATCCAGGTTATTCAACAAGCTATCGCGGAACAAGCAAACGGAAACATTAAACGTCGGCACCGCACGACCAAGGCAGCCATAATGTGTCACAACAGGATCGGCACTTAGCATATAAGCCCGACATCCAAACAACAGCAGCACAGCTTGTTTACGGCACAACTCTTCGTCTTCCTGGAGTATTTTTCAACAACTCCAGCCAATTTAACCGCAAACCGATTTCGACAAAGATCTAATAGAGATGATGGGCGAAATCCGACCAATTCAAACTGCCAACCACGACCGTACGTGGATCGCTGCAGACGTCCTACGACGGACCATTTGAAGTAAAATCAAAACAAACCAAATTTCATAACAAACTTACCAATGGCCATAATACCAAAGTATCAGTTGATCGCCTCAAACCTGCTTTCATGGAAACACAGCTACAATCAACGACAACCAAAACAGATGCAACACCGCCAAGACGCATCCAAGGATACTCCCAACGCACCCATACTGCTTCAACAAACCATAAGGCCTCGCCGCACAATAAGACTTCGTTTCACAACTTGAAGTCTAGGAGGGGGTACTGTGGCGATCTGGCATCACAGAAATTGATACATTTTTAGTTTTTTGCCTTTAATAAGTTTGGTTACACTAATTTTTAATCTCACAATATAACGAAAAGTATGCACAACATATTCTAGCTCGAGCTCTCTAGCCTTCAGCATCTACGCGTCTTAATATTCACTTTTTTGGTGTATCTCTATATATAAAACTGTTTGTCCTGACTGACTGACTGACTGACTGACTGATTGGTGATCAACGCACAGCCCAAACCGTAAGAGCTAGGAAGCTGAAATTTTCACTGTAGTTACCTTATGTGATGTAGGTGCACGTTAAGACGGGGTTTCGGGAAATTCCACTCGCAAGTGTTTAAAGATCGCGAAAAACGTTTGTATGTAACTTTTTTGTTTACCATCCGATCGGCCCCAAACTTATTTTCAAAGATCTTTGTTCAAATTCATTTGAGGGGTGTTTTGCACTTTTCGGAAAAACCAGTCCTCCTTGGTGGAAATGGAGGTCAAAGATTTGGTGGGTGACGTTTCGCGCTCAAATTCATTTCCAGTGATCTATATGAAAAATCATTTGAGACGTGTTTCTCACTTTTCGCAGAATTCAAACTTCTTCGGGGGGAATGCGATTTAAAGATTTTTTGGCCGGCGTTTTAAGTTGTGTCCGATTTGCTTCAAACTTATTTTTAAAGCTCTTCATAAGAACTTAATAAGTACGTATTTCAGCGATTTGGAAAATTCCACCCGCAACAGTGGTAAATTGGCGGAAAAAGGTTGAATGAAAGTTTTTTGTTTACCATCCGATCGGCCCCAAATTCATGTTTAAATATCTATGTTTAAATTCATTTAAGAGGTGTTTCACACTTTTTGAAAAATCCATTCCTCCTTGGTGGAAATGGAGGTCAAAGATTTGGTGGGTGACGTTTCGCACTCAAATTCATTTCCTGAGATCTATTAGAAAAATCATTTGAGACGTGTTTCACACTTTTCGCAGAATTCAAACTTTTTCGTGGGAAATGCGATTTAAAGATTTTTTGTGCGAAGTTTTAAGTTGTGTCCGATTTGCTTGAAACTTATTTTAAAAGCTCGCAATAAGAACTTAAGAATACGTATTTCGACGATTTGGAAAATTCCACCCGCAACAGTGGTAAATTGGCGGAAAACGGTTGTATGAAAGTTTTTTGTTTACCATCCGATCGGTCCCAAACTAATTTTCAAAGATCTATATTCAAATTCATTTGAGGGTTGTTTCATACTTTTTGAAAAATCCATCCCTCCTTGGTGCAAATGGGGGTCGAAGATTTGGTGGATGCCGTTTTGTGTTCAAATTTATTTTCAAAGATCTATAAGAAAAATCATTAGAGACGTGTTTCACATTTCTCGCAAAATCTAAACTCCTTCGGTGGAAAATGCATTTTTAAGATTTTTTTGGTGAATTTTAAGAGCTTTCCGATTTGCATAAAAGTTGTTTGATTCCCGTCCGATCAGTTTTAAAATCATTTTCAAAACTTTTTTTATTTTATAACATACGTGCCACGGGCAAGGCCGGGTTATACCCGCTAGTAATAAATAAAGCAACTATTGCTAAAATCGAAATATTTTACTGTGTTAATGTATGTAGAATATTAACTTTTAAGTTCCATCTATTTAACCAAAATACCGTTCCTCTAGTATTCATCTAACATTTCTGCAACTTTACTTTTTCTGTGTATGGCTATCGCCTTGTCGAACAACAAGATGCTTTCGCATTTTCAACTATAATTTTCATCAACAGGTCTTCTCGCCTTTACATATGTGCCTTCGAGCAACTGTGTGAACTTTTTTCTATCATCATGTTTTACTTGTTCTCTAATGTTATATACCCTTTCTATCGTGTCTGTGACTAAATTGTTGATAAGCAACGTTCTCTTCTCAAAATAATTTTATAAAAGAACGAATGGACACAGAAACGGTTAATAGTTTCTGTTTCCATTCGTTCTTTTTCTAACAATTTGCTGCCTATCAATCTATTTTCTAACAATTTACTATCCAACAATTTATTTTCTAACAATTTACTGTCCAATAGTCTATTATCCAATTTATTATCAAGCATCTTTTCTGCCAGTAATTTACTTTCCAATAGTCTCATCCCACTATGCTCAAACTATGTTACAATTACAAACTTCACATTTTGGGATTCCATTAGCTACTGTCAGTTGTCGGTAACATATGAATGGCAATAGTACTGCTTCTCTTAATAAAAATCTGATCGGTTTGATTTGATTTACGTAAGCGACAAAAAGTTTTCGTTCCAAAGGTCAAATAATACTCTTTGAGGGATTTGGCCATCTTTAAATGTTAAAAACTGTGGAATAAGTAAAATTAAGAATTACAATTTAAAGTTACCGCTTGCTTTTGATGCTATATCAGCTGTTTGTGGTAATGATACGTTTATATTTTTCATAACATCGCTAGGAAATTCGAAAAATCATGGCAAAAAACACTAATCACTCTACCAACATTTTTTGCAAGTGTTACACTTTTAGCAAATATGTAAAATGTGGTTTCTTATGGGAAAACGTACAGGCAACATATTTCATATTAGCAAAAAATTGTACATTCGCAAAAAATGTTTGAGATGTCGACACTTGAATTAGGCTATAATACAATACTATCGAACATAAATTATTGCTTAGGCTTATTTTTTACATCTGGTGTCCAGTTTTTTTCTGTATTATTTATGTGTTTATTTATTTGGCTCCCAGTATACTCTACAGAAATCATTTTTAGAGCGCTCAGGTCATTATTTAAATCACAAGCCTCCATAAAATCTCTGCCCAATACTACTGCCCACCTCATAGGCTTGTCAGCCAATAGTATTAAATGATAATTGATTTTTATTAATTAAAAAAAAAATAACAATTCTTTTACAACTTCATTTAATCGGCTATCATTTAGCACAAAATACAAAACATTATGTGGCTGGAGCTTTTTTTATTAACGAAATGGCGCTGCCCGAATCTTTCTACAAAAATGGATCTGTTTATGTTATCATTAAAATGAAATTGTACCTGTCATTCATAATTATTTACACCCTTTCCAGCGTATGTCTTTCTTTGAGGGCAATGAGCTACTAGATGACTTATGACACCACATCCATAGCCATGTCTACTTTTGGGCTTCCAACAGTCTATTGCCCAGTGCCCGTTGTAATTGCAATTAAAACAACGACGACTTTGCGCCTCCTTTTCCACCAGAACCACCATGCTGCCGTAGAAGTACAGATGCGAATGCTGATTCCATCTTCACTGGGTCATCAATACATTGAAGTCTGGCCTGTAGCCGTAAATTTTTCTCGGAAATGCCTTCAATAACACGATCTACCAACTCCTCATCGTCCATATTGAGGTCTCCTGCCAAAATAGTTTTACTCTCGAAGAACAAAGTTAATTTTTCGGTAGGCTGCCAAGGCGCGTGATAAACTTGCGTTGCAGCCAATTTTCCGCCAAACGCCACCATTATTTGATCCAACAGCTCGTTTAATGGCTTCAGAATGCGTTAGGGATCCATAATCAACCACTGTAATGCATTTCCTTTTTGTTTGGTAACACACAAGACTTGATTCCTAATTCAGTTGATAAAGTTCAGCAACACTTTTAAGTTGCGCAATCCAATTGCGCGAATGTGGCCGAAGTCCATTCCGTTTTGTCGCTGGAAGCAAATTAATTTCATCACTGTCGTTGTTTTCGATAGCGTTGGTTTCGTTGGCGCTGTTCTCGTCAGCATCACTGGATGCGATACTGTCGTCCTTTCCTTCTAACTGCAATTGCTGATTGGCACTGACGGCTTGCAAGCGTAGTTGTTGGAGAATACTTTCTTTCTGCTGCATCCGCACAATATTTCTTTGCGATGCCTGACTGTCGATCGACTCCTCCTCATTGTGAGTCTCGTCAATCCTGGAAGCACACCCCTGTCGCTTCCTAGCACCGTATTTAGACGCGCCACTAGCTCAGCGTTGGACCCTGTTGTGGAGGCACCCAAAACTGCCAGCCATTTTTGAATGTAGCCACTGTCACATACTTAATGTTTATATGCCAGGCTTATATCCCACTTCTGAGATTGTAATAGTCTTTTATTTTTATCTGTATCTCTGTTATTTTCACAACCTAGTACCAGAGCACATTCAAATACATCCGTCTTTTATCAACTCTGCTCAAAAAGTGCCTCTTTCCTCCTTTTCTCAACAATGTCAAGCTAGGGATGATTAGATTCTTTTAAGTTAGTAACAAAGCCCAAGCGTTTTAGAAAAACAGTTACAAATGTTTTGGAAATTAGTACGTGAAAATCGTAGGAATATGATTTAATCTACTTTTATAAGTTCAGATGAACGACTGTACACTTCTGGTAAAATTGAAGGATATGATTATATAGGGCTTTTGGATTCAGGAGCTACTATTAGAGGAGGATAAGCAGTTCAGCAATTGCTAATGCATAGCAAATGGCACCGCTAACAGAATTGTTGCTAAGCTACACACGCAAATCACTTACTGATAGTTAATTAAAAGTCTCGAGTTATTTATTATCCCAGAACTTAAACAGGATATTTAGCTACGTATTAATTTTTGGCGGGAATTCGGCTTGTTGGGAAAAATAACTTAACAAGCAGAGATATCAGAATTACAGGTTGGAGCGCCAGTAGAACCAAAGCAGCTCCCCACACTTAATATTCCTTCTAAATAGGAACAGAAGCCGAAAACACTTCGTCGCCTTATACGTGAAGGTATTCCTGCACATTTGCGTACAGAAGTCTTCGTTTACTTGGACAACTTATAAGTGCCCTCAGACGATTTTGATTCCCACCTTGTTTTGCTTCAGGAGATTGCATTACAATTAAGTGAAGCAAACTTTAAAAAAACCAAGTTTTGCATGACAGAGAATACATTTCTCGGGGCTGTCATCGGAAAAGGCCAACCCAAAACGGATCCTAAGAAAATGAAGGCAGTCAGTGAGTTTCCTGTTCCGAAACAGTCAAACAATTACGTTGCTTCTTAGATGTGGTTGGGTGGTACAGGCGTTTCGTAAAAAACTATGCAGTCATCAGTTATCCGTTAACTAAACTTCTAACAAAATCAAAGTGTCGAGAATGGAATCAGAAAGCCAAAAAACACCCACTTTTTATTCCCTGGACCAATTAAAAATGAGTAAAAGGAGTAAATTGTTGTTGTGCAACTGTAAGTAACAGGCAGAAGGAAGCATCTCAGACGCCATAAAGTACATATATTCTTGATATATATCGACATCGAAATCCTTTTTTGAGCAAATCCCTAGGTTTTTAAAGTTAGAGTCCCCAAACTTGACATGTGGCTTCTAGAATAGTATATACATATATATCAAGTATCTTTCATTTTAAAGCTATCGCCACCTTCCCGCTACCCATACATAGCTATAAATCAAGTAAATAAACTCATTGGTAGTGCCCACCAATTAATATTTATTTATTTATACCCTAAACCCATTAAAAATTGGTTAAAAGGGTATAATGTTTTTGTGAAAATATATGTAACAGACAGAAGGAAGCATCTCCGACCCCATAAAATAAATATATATATATTTTTGATCAGCATCAAATAAATCTCTAAGGTTTTAAAACTGGAGTCGCCCAATTTGTCATGCATCTGTATAAAGTATCTTTTTTTTTTGGATTTAGGTTGCCACACGTGTCAAGTGTGGGGTTTTTTGGCCGCCCACCTTGCGGCGGAAATTGCCAAGTCAGAAATTCGCCGTAGTTGTAGTCTTATAGAACGATGTTGCTAGAATTTAGAAACTTGGTTAGTTCTTGGTATGCAGTGTTATTTTCTTTTTGGAAGAATTCGTATATGTTGGTGTGTCTGGTTAGTGAAGGAAAAGTTTGTCGAGTGGCTGTGTGTTTGCTGCAGCTGAAAATGATGTGTGAGGCGTTATCGATAGTATCGCATGTGTTGCATGTGTGTCGTGGTAGATGCGCATTTTGGCGAGTGTGTGTTTGTCAAAGGCGTTGCCACTGAGCAATCTGTTAAATAATTTAATTTCCTTTGGTTTTAGTGTTATTCCTATTTTGGTGAACCACGGCTTATTGAAAGTGGTTGGGAAAATTTCGCAGAATCCTCTGAACTTCGTGGCTGTGAATTCTGCATATTCTCTTTCCCATTCGCTTTTAATTGTTCTGTAAATGGTGCTTAAGGCGTCCTTGAGAGTCCAATTCACTGATATAAAAGCTCCACGTCCTGGAGCATTCTTGGCGGCTGAGTCCACCGTGTCATTTTGCGCGATGCACGCGTGGCCTGGGATGTAGTGAAATTCAATTTTTTGTAGGGCGCTGTCCTTCTGAATTTTTTCTCGGATATTTTGGGCGATGTAGCTATCCGGGTCGGGCTTGTCTAGCAGTGCAACTCCGTTTTTGCTGTCTGTTAGTATGGCGCCACGTGGGAGGCCCCAAGTTAGGGCGTGGTCGAGTGCTTTCTCAATTGCTATAAGTTCTGCTGAAAGTGATGACAGAACCTTGTTCGTGTAGAAGCTAGAAATTTGCCCTGTTCTGGCCTGTAGGAATGCTCCGCTGGTGTGATGACTAGTGACGGACCCGTCCGTATAATATATTTCAAACTCTTCAGAGACCAGCTTTTCCTTTTTTTCCCTATGGATTTGTAGAATAATTTCCCTATTGGTATCCCCCTTCCAGTTGGTTACGCTTTTAAAGAAGTCTGTGCTGGACTTGATTTCTATCTTTTGGAGTATCCCAGCGAATTCTCTATATACCCTGTAGTAGCTGCTATTTAACACCTTATCACCCTGAAGCGTTTCGCATACTGGTAAGTCGAAGGCGATGGCCTTTGCCAACTCTTTTGCCGTTAGAAATTTAACACTGTATTCGGGAGGGAGCTCCGCGCCAGGTGGTAGACGATGGGTATCGGAGTGCATTTTATGAGTCCTATTGCCCTTCTGAAGTGCGCATTACAGTGTGTTTTGATTTTTCTTAATGCCGCTTTGGATAGGTTATTGAAAGATGAACATGCGTATTCCAGTCTGCTGCGTACGAACGCTTTATACATAGTTAGACCCCTTCTGGAGTCCACTCCGAAGGTGCATCCACTCAGCAGATTGAGAAATGCGGAAGACCTGTTTGCATCCGAAATGGCTCTATTGATATTAGGACTTGCCGAATTGTTTGCTGCCACTGTTCTACCTAGATATCTTATCTGGTCTACCTCTTGGATCAGTACGCCATTATGGCTGATGTTAAGGGGCTCTCTACGCTTGTTAAAGTGAATGACTTTAGACTTTGTGGGGTTAAAAGAAAGGTTAAGGAAATTGCATTATTCCTCGAAGTTTCCTATTTTTCCTACTAGAGTACTACCATAACAAAAAGTATAAAATATCTTATATTATATTGCCATCGAAACCTTTCCGTCACCAATTTAAGCCACAGTTTTAATATAATTGTCTCTTTGAGAATATACGAATATACTTACTATAGCACAATAGGATCTACTGCTGCCAATTTCATCAAGATCGGTTAAGAAACACAGTAGTTATTAAAGGAAGCGTGGAATTTTTGTACACGTGTTTGCGTCAGCTATCGCAAATTGCAAGAAATTACTTATACAAATTAAGAAGTTGCCGGCCGCGCTGTTGAAGGATGTACAACAATGCATGTTAGCTTGTGTGTGATCCAGCGCAGTCGGCCGCTGTCCAGGGGATCTCGTTAGCAATATGCGAGGAGATTGTAACAAGTCTTCTTACGTTGATTATGTTGGGAGCTTCACTTCACTCTCTTATCGCTGGCCTTGTGGCTCAGTGATTGTATCAATAATAAGAAAGTATGTTATAACGGCAGAGCCGGAGCAAGTATATTTATTGAAAGTCAGATACAAACAAAGTAAACTGAATTGAATTATTGAATTGGATTGAATCCAAAGGCTGGGCGCATAAGTCTCAGCTCCTATATCCGGCAAGCCGAATCAACATATGCAACAATCAACAATCAACACTCATATATATGAGTGTCGCAATGTAAGCAAAGGGCACTGCATCATTCTTGCGTTATTATAAACAAAAGTGTGTTCTTATGACATAAATATGAAGTGCAATTCTTATGTGTTAACTACTCCCCTCTCAAGCTTCTGACCGTCCTCGGTTATTTTATAGCTGTTAATGGCCTTCTGTACCTCCTTCGATGCTTGTCTTCTCTTTACAATTTGCCAAACGATGATAAAGCCAATGCCAACGACACTGAGGATGATGCCTGCTGTATTCCAAATCTTATGTGACCCGGCGGCCTTCAATTCGACTTCGAAATTTTGGATGACGCGCAGATTGTGGTTGCTCATCCTCTAAAGTTGGGGCATGCTTAGCACTGGATCGTGGCTGATGATGCTGAGTAGACCCTGCCACGCCTGGCGATCTAGTTAATATCTCGCGCTGTTATACATATTGATGAGATGTGTCCCATTTGTAGTAATCTCTGGACCATCGTCTGTGCTGACCTTGGCAGCACTCTCGTTGATAATAATAATGCCGTCATCGACTTGTGTGATGGGCTTTAGGTGGCTTGGCTGCTGTGCGGCCGGCGTGCAGTGCTCGTGCGCAGGTGTCTTGCGCTGCCAATTTACAGACGCTGCTAGAATGTCATCGTCGCATTCGGCTATGGTATCATCTTGTAGCTGTAGTGTTACGTATTGGTGTGCCACCGGGAAGATGGTGACTTTCTTGCAGATGAGCTTGACCCTAGGATAAGCTATTAATATATGGACAATGTACTCGGACTGGAGGACCTTGATTTTAGACGCTTCGGTTAGGCTTATGGGAACTTCGACAGGGTGTTCATTTATAATTGATTTCAAACCATCGTGATCAAAAATATTGGGATTTAATGTACCACCTTTAGCTAGTGTAATTGTAAGTATCAAGTTCGATATTTGATTTATTAGTCTTATATTTCTTGCTAAAAGTGTTTCATACAAATGCGGTGCGTCAACCAATTCATTTCGTTTAGCTTTATTTATCTCGTTCACCGTGTCGATGAGTTTGTTAATTTGTGTCTGTGTTTGTGTATTAATGAATACCTGCATATTGTTCGCATTAATTAAATTTTACTCGGACCACCTTAATTTTTCGAAATCAGAGGCGTCTGGCGTGCTGTTTCATCTGCTTTGCTAGCGAGGTCTGATAAATTGCTTGAGTGCTTCAGAAAATCACGTTGCTCCCATACTAGTACCTTTCTGTCGATTACCGGGATATAGTTGGAGTGGGAGTAGTCGATAATCCGACCATGTATTACTCCTAACACTAATAGGCTTGCAAGTCCAATCCTGTAAAAATAAAAAAAGCAAAGAATGGAAATTGTTTTGAGCTTAAACTCTTAAAATGCTATTTTAGATCGTGTGATTTTGACTTGAGAGCAACATTGTCATTTGAGGTTGTCCTGCAACAGCTGAATGATGGGAGGTTTTACATCCATTATTGTGCGAGATGCCAGTGGCTGTACTACGGCGAATTTTGAGAACTTGTCAATGCAAGTAAGAAAAGTTTTTTGTCAGTTAAAAAGATATCAATGTGGAGTATTTCTCCAGCGTATGATGGAATTGGTGTCTCACCAAGTATTTGTTTTTTGGGGTGCCTATCGTACTTTGCTTTAGTGCATATCTTGCAATTTGTTACTATTTCGTTGGCCAACTTCATCATTTGTGGAAAATAATAATCGCGAAGGATTTGCTTAGTATTTTCCTGGGCGGCTCTGTGCGCGCGGTTATGTTCGGTGTTGATGAGTGGCCTTATTGTTTCGAATAGGGTATTTTTGTAGCTGAAGTTTAAAAGGTGGCGTATTTTTAGGATTTTCGCTTCTTCAAGAACAATTTGGTTTTTGAAACAGTTTCGATAGTGTAGGTCAATGACATGTCGCTGTGAATCGTTGCAGCGTCTGACTGTATATCGTTTTGTAAGGCGTTTACATTTTGACGAGACAGGGCATCCGCCACGTAATTTTCTTTGCCTGGTTTGTAGAAGACTTTTGACATGTGTTCAATCAATGAATGCCTTCCATCGTTTGATTTTTGCATTCGTCTTTCTATCTGAGACAGCAAAAGTAAGGGGCTAATGGTCAGTGAAAATATTTATTTCTCTTGCCCCATAGAGGTAATTTTGCAGTTAACCTAGAGCCCAGACAATAGCTAACAATTCTCGCTCATTCGTGGCGTAGTGTGTCTCGCTTTGCTTTAGCGTGCGTGAAATCATGGAAATATGTCTGCCCTATCGGGATAGGACTGCACCGATGCCATCCATTGAGGCGTCAGTAGTTAAGTATGACATCTTCTGATGCCAGGATATTCCTCAGTCTTTCGAAGGCACTACGTTGAGTTCCGTCAAATTCAATCGTGACCTTTTTGGACATATGTTTGCTCACCGAGCCATTTTCTCCTTTGAGAATATTGGTTAGAGGCCTTGCCATTGCTGCGAAGTCCCTCATAGTAACTAGTTAACCCCAGAAATGATCGCAGGCTGAACAGATTTTTCGGCTCAGTATACTCTTGTATCGCTCTGACCTTTTCAGGGTCAGTCTTTGCCCCGTTTTGGGCTACCACAAAGCCTAAGAATTCGACGCTCTCTTTAAAGAACTTGGTTTTCTCTTGTGGCTACTCTCATGTTGGCATCGGCCAAGCATTTTAAGATTGTGTCAATATGTTGCACATGGGCAATTTCGTTTTTAGAAAAGATTTTTACGTCATCCACGTAAACGTATCATATTTTTCCTATGTGTTCCCTCAGGATGTCATCGATGGCTCTTTGAAAAATGCTTCCTGCGTTTTTCAAGCCAAAAGGCAGACGGCAAAACTGATATTTCCAGCCGTTCACTGCGAATGACGTTTTCTCACGGTCTTGTTCCGCTAGATGAATTTGGTGATACCCCGATTTCAAATCTAGAGTCGTAAAAAGTTTTGATTTTCCTAGATTCGCTAGGATCATTGGAATATTCGGCATTGGGTATCGCTCGGCTATAGTTCGCTCGTTTAGCTTCCTAAAGTCGATCGCTAATCGTTTATTTTTGCTGCCATTGCTGTCAAGGCCTTTTTTGTCAACAACCTATGCTGGGCTGTAGTATGGGGACTTTGATGATCTAATGATGCCATCTTTAAGTAACTGATTGATTTCGTTATTGACAAAATCTGAAACTCCCATTGGGTAAGGGTACAATTTAGTGTAGATTGGCTCGTTGTCTACAGTGCGGATTGTAGCAATTACCGAGGTATTGAATGGCAACGCCTCGTTAGAGGTCGAAAACACTTTTATTCTTTTCAAAATAATGCTTCTGAATTCCTTTTTGACGGATGTAGGTACTATTATGTCATCCACATCTGTGAAGTTTACACTGTAACTGTAAAGATACTGCAAATGCTCGGATTTGTTTTTATACCCTGAACCCATTGAAAATGGGTAAACAGGGTATATTGTATTTGTGCAAATGTATGTAACAGGCAGAATTAAGCATATCCGACCCCATAAAGTATATATATTCTTGATCAGCATCAATAGCCGAGTCGATCTAGCCATGTCCGTCTGTCTGTCTGTCCGTCCGTCCGTCCGTCCGTCCGTCCGCCCGTATGTATGAACGCAAGGATATCAGAACCTATAAGAGCTAGGGACTAGCTGTAGGTCCTCCTAATGCCCGCGCAGATCGAGTTTGTGTCCGATATTCGATAACTTGTCCCGTTTCCAAGTAATCGATAAAAATTGATATTGAGCTAGAGTCATCAAACTTGACATGTAGCTTCTAGAATAGTATATGTATGTCAAGTATCTTTCATTTTATACCTATCGCCACCTCCCCGCTATCACCGAAAAGCTATAAATCAAGTTAATTATCCAACTTGTATTGCCTTTCAATTTAAGCCTCAATTTATATGCAATTGAATTTTTGAGAACACACAAATATTCTTTATTCTATTTTACAATAAGATGTACTGTCGAAAATTGCATTAAGATCGGTTAAGAATTTCTGTATACATGTACACACACACATTCATGCGCGTCTGCTTTGAATTCTATCAACAGCATTGCAATTGCGATTGTTTTCTGTGCTGCTATTTTAATTGGTTTTTTTCTCATTAAAGCTCAATTATTGGTGTGGCCCTTGAGTAGAGGCAGCGGTAAGTGGTGCGGTTAGTTGCGAGTTCGAACCCTGCCAAGGAAAAAAATTTTTTTTTTATTTTCATTTTTCTTTATTAATACTAAATCAAACGAGCGTGTAGCTCGAGCTGCATTTGGTGTTGGAAGAGAGGGTTCAAACTAGGGGATACCTAGTCGGGAGCTCCCGACTAGAAACTCTTACTTGTTTGTTTTTATCTTGGTGGCTGTTATTGCCCTCCTGCCTTTTGACGAAATAAGGGTTCTTCTCACCGCCACGTTTCGCGTGCGGTCGATTTCTATTATCTTCCCTCGCCTGTTCTCTCTTTGAAATGGCTTTGGCTTAGGATGCCGAAAACATACTGCGCTCTATGATCGATTCTGCTTCTCTGGCTAGTGTTAAGTGCAGACGCTAAGTCTTTCGGCTGTGCCGGAAGAACAATGGCCTTAAGGGACTCTCTCCAGAAATAAAGGCGTGGAGTGCATCTGCTCTGACATCACAGTTGAGCAATGTAGCCTGCTTCGCCTCGTGTGACATTACGATTTTGTTGGTACCTAGGGTCAACTTCCTTTCGACCTCATCATATTATTCCATGAGGCTTAATTCACCTTCCCTATCCATTGAGGTTTTGCCTCAAAAGGCGTAGCGAAGTTTTATCTGCATATGATTGCTCATACCCTAGCTATGATTGCGTCGAAATTAAGGACTGTATTGTGAAACACTAGCACTGCGCTAGCTGCACCGTTGATTTTATTTCTGATGATCGTTACCGCTGCAATGCGTGCAGCTGCCATGGCTGATTGTCTCCATGCTACATATTCGTCAGATCCCCCACTAAACTCGGGAACTGTTTTGATTTTATCGAGAGGAATATCGCATCTGATTTGTAAGTTCACCAAAATTCTCTGATAAACTTCCACTTTTGGCGCTTGAATGCACAAATTACTAACTCTTGCGCTTATCTCACTAAACTGTGCCTGGAATCTCTGTTCCTGCTGCGTCAATGCTTGGCTGACAGCGTTCTGCACAAGCTCTTGTACTTGATTTACATTCATTTCGCTTTGTGTGTGGCTACCACTAACTTCTATGTTCACTTGATAGTCGCTTTCCCCTGGATCCTACTCTGTTTCACTGTCGCACTCTGCTTTAATATTTTTAATCGCTTCTAACCAGCTCATATGCGCAATTATTTTACAACTAAATTTTGATGTTGCCGCGAAATGCACTAATTGACCTGGACCGCTTAAGTATGAAGCACATATGTAAATATTTATTTGTGGTTTTGTTTTATTTAGAATGGCTTGCTATATTCGCAGTACACTTTTGCTGTATTCAGCAGATTGATTTCAATTCAGGTTTCAATGATTTGAAAAAAATTTGTAATCTCTATATATAAAACTGTTTGTCCTGACTGACTGACTGACTGACTGACTGACTAATTGGTGATCAACGCACAGCCCAAACCGTAAGAGCTAGGAAGCTGAAATTTTCACTGTAGTTACCTTATGTGGTGTAGGTGCACGTTAAGACGGGATTTCGGGAAATTCCACCCGCAAGTGTGGAAAAATAGCGAAAAACTTTTGTATGTAACTTTTTAGTTTACCATCCGATCGGCCTCAAACTTATTTTCAAAGATCTTTGTTCAATTTCATTTGAGGGGTGTTTCGCACTTTTTGGAAAATGCATCACTCCTTGGTGGAAATGGAGGTCAAAAATTTGGTGGGTGACGTTTCGCCCTCAAATTCATTTCCAAGTATCTATATGAAAATTCATTTGAGACGTGTTTTTCAATTTTCGCAGAATTCAAACTTCTTCGGGGGCAATGCGATTCAAAAATTTTTTGGGCGAAGTTTTAAGTTGTGTCCGATTTGCTTCAAACTTATTTTCAAAGCTCTACATAAGAACTTAATAAATACGTATTTCAGCGATTTGGGAAATTCCACCCGCAACAGTGGTAAATTGGCGGAAAACGTTTGTACGAAAGTTTTTTGTTTACCATCCGATAGGCCCCAAACTCATTTTCAAAGATCTATTCAAATTCATTTGAGGGGTGTTTCACACTTTTTGAAAAATCCATCCCTCCTTGGTGCAAATGGGGGAAGATTTGGTGGATGACGTTTTGTGTTCAAATTAATTTCCAAAGATCTATAAGAAAAATCATTTGAGACGTGTTTCACATTTTTCGCAAAATCGAAACTCCTTCGGTGGAAAATGCATTTCAAAGTTTTTTTTTGGTGAATTTTAAGTTTGTTTATTTTATAACATACGTGCCACGGGCAAGGCCGGGTTATACCCGCTAGTGAATTTATATAGTACGAGAACATAAGTTTTTAATCCTTTCTAGGGGTATAGATTCTCGTTGGTTGGGCGCCGGAAGTTGCCGTCCCGCGCTGCTGAAGGATGCCTAAGAATACGTGTTAGCTTGTGTGTGGTCCAGCGCAGTCGGCCGCTGCTTAGGGTATCTCGCAGTATATATATTGAAAGTCAGATACAAACTAAACTGAATTGAATTATTGAATTGGATTGAATCCAAAGGCTGGGCGCATAAGTCTCAGCTGCTATATCCGGCAAGCCGAATCAGCATACGCCAACACAGTCGCTTGCGACATAGGCAAGTGTCGGGTTACCGCTGCTGACCGCAGTGGCCGGGCACTGAACTCATGCGTCAGCAGAGTGTCGCAATGTAAGCAAAGGGCACTGCATCATTCTTGCGTTATTATAAACAAAAGTGTGTTCTTATGACATAAATATGAAGTGCAACTCTTATGTGTTAACTTACATATACACACCCCTTTGAATTCTATAAACAGCATTGCAATTGCGATTGTATTCTTTTCTCTGCTGTATGCATGTGTTTATATCTTAATTCGTCTTTTTTTCGCCGAAAATACTTTGCTGTTATGGCTGTCGAGTAGAGGCGGTGTTTCGGACGTGTTTATTTTCTCGTTGCCTTTTAACTGAAGGGTTTGGGGTATTTACATTAACTTGTTGAAATTGTTTCGGATTATGGATTCTGGCTTAATTAGGTTTATATTGAAATTCTTTGTGTAGCTTCTAAGTCTCATCAGTATCTTTTTGTTGTATGTTTTGGGAAGAATAATTAGGGCTTATATCCTTGTTAGCATTTGTTGCCTGATTATTATTGTTGGGATTATTGAATTAGTTTGGTGTTGGTTGCTATTCTGCCTCTTGCTATTGGTTTTAGGTCTATCCGACGTTCTATTTTCATATATAACCCTTTTCTCTGCGCTAATTGCTTTATTTTTTGTACTGTAGAGATGTCATACCTAGCTAGCATCATAAATAAGCTGTCGACTTGTTTCCTATTTATTACAATGCATTTGTAAATAAAACTGTATTGCTTGTTATATTTTTAAAGTGAAATTATTCACCATTACATATTCGGAATTTTCTGCTTTTCAATTAGCAGTATACAAAAGGGTCAGCAATTCTTCGTATGCCATTTGAGTTTTGAATTCATTTATTAAGCCTGGGATCAAATACGGATATGTGTTTGCTTGAGCCAATTGTGATACTATTTTAGGTTTTGGTATATGGACCGTGAAATTGATATTTGATTTTACATTGGAAAACTGACTAATTAGTAATGTACAATTGTTATCGTGTGATCTAAGTGCTTTAGTGGGGTAGCGGCACTAACTATACAATGCATAGATATGTCAAACTGCAGAATAATCGGATGACGATAAATCGCAACGACTGAGCCCCATGGGTGCCCGCGACCATTTAGTGTGCCCAGATAGAGTAAGACTGCTGAGAGTGGCAGCCGAACGCCGGCCTCGAAAGCCGAACGTTCAGTATGAAGCCGCATCTCACTCAGCGCACAACGTTGCTGCGGCTGATGCCTTTTCATAATATAGTTTTAAATCCTTACAGCCCAAATACATATGTGTGTATGCATGTGCAGAGTGTGTCTCTCTCGCACTCAATGCTTTGCGCAGTTGTATGCATCTCTTTCTCAGAGCATAGCTTCTCAAAAAACCCCGAGAAATACAAACATGTTTGTGTTGTGTGGATGTGCGCACAAGTAGATCACGGCGTTTGTCGCGAGCCAGAGATATTTTCTTCAATTGTATTTTATTCAATTCAATAACCTAAATGATATATTTATAGTTTATATTCTAAGTTTTTGTTTACTGTAAGGACCTATTTTGCTAAAATTAAAAAAAAAAAAAAAAGTCGTATTTCTGCAAGGGTAATTCATCGTCGGCTTGTCGAATAATTCTAAGAAAAGACCCAAAATTGAAAATGTTCAATTTTTGCGAATTGCTACTTGTACACACGCACACTCTTTCGAGTAAGTAGTTTGGTGACATTGTTAAAGGGTTTGGTCTGTTCATGTGCAAAACTCCTATTTTCCATGCTTATTGTAAGGGTAAGGGTACCTGAACGTTGGCATATGAGCATAATAACTTTTTGGGCCTGGCGAGCACACACACTTACACACTTTTTTATATGAATGGAAGCATTTATGCGTTTGTGTGCGTGTTGGTTGTCTGCCTGCCTGCCCGATGCAATTTGACAAGATTTGAAGTTTTTAGCATTTCTGAATTTCGAGCTCTACACACACACACACACATAAATGTGTGCGAATTAGCCGATCAAGGGTTTGTCGTGAGACAGAGATATTTTCATCAATGGGTGCGTAAATTTGGGCGACGGTGGTCTTGCGGCCGCGGAAGGCACAAATGTGTGAACAGGCAACGAAAACAGGTGAACCGCACTTGTCGCTCGCTTGCACTTTGATATGGAAAAAATGCAAGTGATCTTTGATTTTATCTTTGCGATTTATCGTGATCCGATTATTCTGCAGTTTGACATATCTATGCATTGTGTAGTTAGTGGTAGCGGATATGTTTTTACATAAATGTATGATTGACATTGCATATCGATATCGAACCTATTGCTAGCGTGAACTCAAACAATACGTTTTCTACAAAAAAGGTTATTCTAGAAAACTTAAGTTATTTTGGAAACAGAAATTAGTTTATTATATAATCATGAATATATATAGATTGTAATCATGAATTCTGATTTAATTAATTTCGGTAAAACTTATGCAAATTTATATTTTATATATTTGATCTGGTTTGTTTCTGTATGCATACTTCGTGTCAGTGCTTATACGCAAATTGGGCCAGGAAGAACGCCCTACTATGGCGAGCTAATTTGAACAAAAGTATGAAATACGCGCTCCCGAACCCAACGTGCTGCGTCCGAGCGTGAGCCACCATGAAAACGCCATACATGTTCGCGATTGAACGTGTGCACTCTATGTTGACAGGCACCCAGTACACATGTGAGCACAACAAACGTTTTGTGACTCTAATCTACAAGTATATATGAGAAATATGGATTTCCGGCATTGGGCTAGCCTCTAGTGGACGATGGCAGAAATATATTGATAGATAATGATAGCGAGTCGGCTGTGTATGCTAAGCGGGAATATACATATTTTTATAAGATTGTACAAAACCATTAACGCGTGTGTTTGATTTCGTTACGTACAATACCTTTATTTTAGTTTTTCCTTTTCTCCAACGTATATAAAACACTATACATATATATATATATATCTCCTGCTTACATTTATTTTAGCAATGCCTGCGAAGATGAATGCGGACGCGCCAGCTGCTCATTGACTACAACGTTACCCATCGTTAGCTTACCACCGTTAAAGTCTCTTGGCTCCAGTTTTGTTAGTGATAGCAGCAGCAGTGTGCTTGTTAAAGATCTGTACAGTATCAGTGGCGCGGAAGGAGAGGAGGAGCTCCATCAATTGCCGCTATCACAACACAATAATGAGTCGTCGGCCCTTGAGCTACCGGTGTTGGTCTCTCCAGGGTATATTTCAACAGCCCCGCCCACCACAAAGATCACGACATCAAGTGAGGAGTGTGTACGGATTGTACCAGAAGCATTAGAAACCCAACATCGTTACTCCACGACTATGCCAATGAATCAATTGCCCAACGACATGCACACTCCTAGCATATTCGGTAACGCAAGTACCGTAGCAGCTGCCATCGGTCGGCAGCTTGAGCCGGACCTGGATGTAGTCAAGGAAGTTAAAATTCAGTTGATCAAGACTAACACCTATGACAGCAGTAACATGCAACTCGTCAATAAGCCTACCAACAAATTTCAGAAAGCATTTGTCCCTTTAAATATGCCTGATCTTTGCATTAAAGAGGATTTGCAAAGTGGATTAACGGTCAAAACCATGAGCGAGGCGCAAATAATGGTGGAAAGTGCCGATGCAGAGCTATCACCCACCACTGATGAGTATCAGGAAGGAATGCACTTCGGAGACGCTAGTAAGGACGCCGTTTTCGACAACGATATTATAGGTACGGAGAGGAATTTTGGCTATGTAGCGCCGGCACCGACACCGACACCTTCTATTGCGCCTCTGGCTGTACTGGAAGTCGATATAGTGGATGATGAACCCTACGACGAGCCGGTAGTCGTGAGAACACTAACACCGGCATTAAGTATCGATGAAGCTCCCCGACGGCGCAAAAAACGCAACTCGAGGATCAAAAAGTATAGCTCGCTCGATGAGAGAGATAAAGTAAATGAGAAGGCTTCCGACTCGGCGCGAACAGCACCTGACGAAACCGATCACAATACCGTATGTCCTTGGGAAGATGGGTGAGTATGTTCTAAAACTCCTGAGTGAAAGTGCTTTATTAATAGCCGAAATCACATTATCTTAGGGACGTTAACACCAACGATGGAACATTTGTAAAGACATACGCTACGCTAGGGTACCTATGAATAAAGGCAGGAAGAAAATAACGCCGCATTTTACATCAGTAACTTTCATACTATCGTGGGCAAAAAAATACATTATGCATATGTAAAGTTTATATTATTATTTGAATGTATATGTATGGATGTGATGAATGCATATCCGCTTCTTATGTTAAATAAAAAGACTAAATGACAGCGTTTGGGTAATAACAACAAATTATTATTACAAAGAGGAAAAAATACAAACGCTCCTAAAGTAAACTAAATTGTTTATTTACTTTACAATTTAACAGCAAATAAAAAACTAAACAAGTAAGAATGCCCGATACCCTGTTCTTAAATGTATTCTAAAATGCATTCTTAAACAACCTATTTATTTATTTTCCATACTTAATGAAATTTTTGATTTTCAAATCGGAAGGCTATTTCGATAAAAATTAATTTCTATTTGGGTGGACCCAGGTTTATATATGTCTAAAATGTTAAATATTAATAGTCCGTGTGTGCGGTAGGAGAACACATATACCAAATTTTATGTATGTAGCTCTTAAAGTCTTTAAATAATCATTAGCAAAACTTGTTTCAAAATTGTTAGAAGTGCGACTTGGGGAAACCTCGAACCATCTTCCACAACAACAAACGTAGCTCTCGTTGTGCGCTTGATTGAATGGTACAGCGATATATTAAAAAATTTCTTTTTAATTTCGTTTATTCTGTCAGTGCAAATTGCACTGACTGCCATCGCCTCATACAGTTATTTAAAGTGTAAAATATTTATAAAAAAAAAATTCTGATCTGAAAATAAATACACATACAGCTGTCAGGTGGCCTTTTAATGTTTTCATAAATAACTTCTGTGTCCCTAGTCCGATCTTTCGAACTTTACTGGAGCAGATCTTATGGCGAGAATAGAGATTTGGAATATTCACAAAAAGACAATAGCCTTTTATTTGTAGTTTAAAACTGTTGATATGTTCAGCTTTAAATTTTTTTTTTATTTGATTTTGCGGGATAAGGAGCTGTTTCGGAAAAATGAAATTTACTTTATCTATATATCTATATTAATATTCAAATGTGCACCCCTGTTATATGTCGGTTTGCCTTTCGAGGAACAGTTACTGTTCTCTTTAGGGGTGAGTATTGGCTGCAGATGAGGCAATCGATAGTCGATAGTTGGCCAGTTCTGAGAGAGTCGATGGTTTTAGGTTTTATGGTCCGTGGTCTGAGCATGACCGAATGCACGAGATGCTACAACGCGGGCAAAAGGCCTGGAAAAGGGGCCCAAGATTATATTCACGCTATGCGACAACTGGCGTCTAGATTACTGAAGCAACAAAAATATTCAAGAACGATCTGCGAGAGAAAGCAGCCAGATGTGTATACGCGATGGATAACTCAACGAAGTGAAAGCTAGCGTCATAGCCGACTAGCCTAAACCGCTCCTCCACAATATAGTGAAGGGCAAAAAGAGGTGAAGAGTGCAATTATGATTACAGAGACTGTCCATCTACTGAACGTAAATAGTTTGTTTAAAATGTGGCCTTGCAGGCACCATCTTTTCTGAATGTCCTGAATGCTCGGGAAACGATAAGGAGCAGGCTCCTCAAATGAAGGAATAGCTACGCTACAAGCAACGGTTTGTATAAATATAAATATAAATTTGATTAGGCTTTTACCTTCTTAGAAAAAGTGGTGGAAATATTTAGAAATATGAAATAATGACAGAGAGCAGTATAAAAACATACCTTTATTTGTCCGCCCTTACCTGTTTCAACAAGCCTATTTCTCGATTGTTTTCTGGTGAGCATTTAATCTAGCCCTAACCTCCACTAAAATGTAGGTGAAATAGCTACTGGCCGTATCGATGCCGCACTATAGGGAAAAATTGAAGTCTTAGAAAGTGAGCCGGATTCATTGGAGTTATTTGGAGCCAGAGTTTTTTCTCTTGAGCATCCCTAATTGGGAACAGCAAACTTAGAGAAACATACAATCGACTCAATAAAACCGTTCTAAGATTAATTCCACCTGTTATTGCCAGCTATGCAGAAAGTAGTGGATGATGAAATAATGAGCTTAGTGATAATAGAAAGAGTAACCGCACCAGAGTAGTGCGAAGACAGGATGAAACCCGTTTCTGCCTCGATACACGCAAGCTAAAAAATTTGACCATGAAATACCTATATCCGCTACCCTGCATAGAAGGCATCTTACCTTGAATTGACCAAAACCTAAAATATCTTTGGGGAAGACTTGAAGTTCGCGTATTGGCCATTATATCAGTTCCGAGTCACGCCATTTGGGATATGCAACGCAGCATAACGACTAGTTCGCCCGATTGACAAGGTTTTCCCCACCAAGTAGCGCCCAATTTTTTCGGATGTTTGGACGGCACGCTACGCTCCATATAATAGCGAATCCCAGCACGGATGAGGTGTGCAAGGAAGTCCACTCAGTTTTTAACATAAAAGGTTGGTACCGGAGCTTTATGCGAGATTTCGCTATCAGGGGCACACCAGTAACTGAAATGCAGAAAAATATTACTTTCAAGTATTTGTTGAGTGAAGCAGCAATACAAGCCATTGTTATGCATTGACCACATCACATGAGCTCATGCATTCGGACTTCTCCAAAACCTTCTTTGTGCAGTGCGATGAATCTCAGTTTGGGGAAAGAGTGCTCTTGTCCCAAAAGGATGCCGAAAACCACGAACAACTCGTTGCCTTCTTTTCAGCAAAGATGAAAAAATAATGGCAGAATTGTTCCGTCACGGAAATGTATACCGTACATAGAAGGGATGCCATTAACGTGTATCACGGACCACGCCAGCTGGGTCTGGGTAGAACGATCAACCGTTCCAAAAACATTACGTAAATTTTTTGGGGAAGTCCCAAGATCAAAAATGGGCAAGAGTTACCAGAAAAAAAACTAGTCCAGTGTTAAAGGTGACTTCCTTCTTGTGCCTTGTGATGTTACTTTTAGTGTTGGAAGGTTCCTCCAGTTCAAGATTATTATTAAGTCAAGAATTCAATGATACGAATAAAAGATTACAACCGCTTTGTGTTGAAGTTCAAACCAAACTGAAACTCTTTATTAACAGAAGTATGTAACTCTAGAGTCGCCCACACACTGAAGATTGGTTATGTTGGCTTGCCTCATAGAGGCTTAGGGGGTGCCATGCAGAGAGGAGCTGAGAAGGTAAAGCCTCCCCCTCTAGGGTGTGGTGAGGGCCATAAGGATGGTATGGTCGAGATGATTGATTTTCCTGGGTTTACATACCCATATTACGCCTATTAATCTAGAAATTATCGCAAATAGGGTGTAAATTATAAATATGTGGTTTGTCGCGGTGCTTTTCATTTGAATAATGTCGTTTCGGCTAATTAAGGCTTCCAGGTGGAGTTTGTGTAGGTTTAGGTCTTCGATGGTGTTGTTAATTTTCAAATCTTCAAATGCTTGTATTGAAAGTTGATTTGTTTCTTCGTACTTCAATTCTGAGTCGTCGTATATTAAGTTATTGATTTTCACCGTACAATCTTTGTATGTAACAATCGCTGATCCTTTAATCGTTCGAGGTCTGCTGCATGATGAAGTTATAGTGATGTTAAACGTATGAAATATACAAATGTGCCTTAGCTCCACTTCTCTGATGGTTTCTTTGTGACCGATGTCTATAAGATCAAACGTTGTTGTTTGGTCTGAGAGTATGCCTTTTAGACATTGATAGTTGATCATATTGGTTGTAGATTCGGTGTCTTCGCAGATGTAGGTTTGATGGACATTTGTTATTGTAATATCTATTATGACCAGCTTGGTTATAAGTAACATAGTTTGGTAAAATTAACATTTTTGATTCATTTACAGGTAATGGAACAATGTGTAAGAGTTCGTATTGGTTTTTGTCAAATATTGGTATCTTAATATTAAACATAACAATTGTTTCCTGTATACAAGCTTCTAGTGTTAGTAATCTATAGAAATGTTCTTCTGATTTTACTACAATGTCTTGTTCGGTTATTAGTTTATTGATTACTTCGAATTCTTATTTTGTTAAAATTAATTTGGGATGACTTTTAATTTTGTTAACAAGATACTTTCTGTGATATTATTAATATGATTGTATACAATGTCTATGTTTACGTTAATTCTGGATATATATTGTTTTGTATGTAATGTATTTCGTTACGTTCCTAATTTAGGGTCCTACATATATTTTTTTTTAAAATTTTTTATAAAATTGTTTATGACTTCTTGCTCTCAGTTAATATGTTCGGTTATATTTTTATATGTTAAAGCTATTTCTTCGCCAAATAGAGTTTGTTGAATTATGTTTTTCACAATTTTTTCTAGATTTTCTCTTATTACATTAAATCTTTCGTCGATATTCTTTGAATCTTTTGCATCCATTTTGCCTGTTACAACATTTATCATGCTACCAAGATCGTCTACTAGACCCCTTTGGATCTATTTTTTGGCAGAAAGGCATTTATTCTTATTTTTAGTTGGGTCAATTTAGTTTTTACTGTTTTAACAATTTCGCCGAAAAATTAAGCTTGATTAAGGATTAAGTTTAAGTTCGAATATGTTTACATTGTCTATAAATCTTGGCGTTGTTTAGATTAATTTGAGCAAGCTTGTCTTTTTCCGTTAATTGTTGCACTTTTAACATACGTGCACTAGTATAGCAGAATCTTTAAAAACATTTGTATGGATATTTTTATACCCTGAACCCATTAAAAATGGGTAAAAAGGGTATATTGTATTTGTGCAAATGTATGTAACAGGCTGAAGGAAGCATCTCCGACCCCATAAAGTATATATATTCTTGATCAACATCAATAGCCGAGTCGATCTAGCCATGATCGTCTGTCTGTCTGTCCGTCTGTCCGTCCGTCCGTATGTATGAACGCAAGGATCTCAGAACCTATAAGAGCTAGAGACTTGAAATTTTAGCTGTAGGTCCTCCTAATGCCCGCGCAGATCGAGTTTGTTTCCGATAATCGGTAACTTACTTCGTTTCCAAGCAATCGATACAAATCTATATCGAAATCAAATTGGGTAAATAATAAGAGCTAGAGTCACCAAACTTGATATGTAGCTTCTAGAATAGTATATATATATCAAATATCTTTCATTTTATACTTATCGCCACCTCCCCGCTACCACCACAAAGCTATAAATCAAGTAAATAATCCAACTTGTATAACCCATCAATTTAAGCCACAATTTATATGCAATTGCGCTACTCTAGAAAATTTCATTAAAATCGGTTAAGACTAGCGCAAATCGTAAGAATTTCTGTCTACATGTACACACTCACATTCATGTGCGTCTTTATTGAATTTTATCATTAAAATTACACTTTCCATTGTATTATTTTCTGTGCTTTGTTTATTCTCTACTATTTCTTCTTCAAACTTGTTGTGTCGAGTTGCTTGTGGGTTCGGATTGAGTTGCCGTCTTTGGCCACTGTTTTTACGATATATGAGTGTATTTCACTTTATTTATTCATTTCTTTTTGTCTTATTTAATATTGCTGCGATTTTGATTTCCTTTTTGTTTTTAAATTTTTTAACCACATTCGTTCCACCATAGCACTTTTTACTTTTTACACATTTTATTTTAACTTACAACATAATGATACAAAGGGTCTTCATGATCCGTGGTCCGACTGCGCCAGTTACCAGAGGAGAACCTAATCCAGTGTTAAAGGTGACTTCCTTTTTGTGCCTTGTGATGTTACTTGTGGTGTTGGAAGGTTCCTCCAGTTCAAAATTATTATGAAGTCAAGAGTTCAATGATACAAATAAAAGACTACAACCGCTTTGTGTTGAAGTTCAAACCAAACTGAAACTCTTTATTAGCAGAAGTATGTATATATCTTAATATCTAAAAGCTGCTAAGCTGATCGTCGATGGTGTCCCATTTCTATATGTGTCGCAACATCAGCATCAGACAGGATGTATCAACATAGTGCTACAATGTTGTATGAGCACTTTAAGTCAAGTACAGGGTGTCTAAGCTAGAGTCGCCCGCACAGTGAAGATTGGTAACTCACGCTTCGATCTTCGTTGTAGTTGATCATTTCACGAAGTTCACTTTTTTAAAAGCGAGGCTACGTCATTTAAGGAAGTGAACTTTAGTCAAAGAAGTTTTCTTTCAGTTTTGAATCCTAAAGTCATCCATTCTTATAACGGACGCGAACTCAAGAACAAGATCACCGCGAGAAGGATCTCTACCTTTCAGAAATAGAAGTCTCCATACACAATGTAATACACGCGGTGACCGGTGAGACTCAATTCTTTGAATTTCTTGGATATCCCATGTTCCTAAATGGAGCGAATCACAAATTGGCTCGCAAATGAGAGTCTCTGGATGATCATGAATTTCTTTTCTGCACCAAGCAGAAAAGATCGAGATCATTCGGCAGCGTGTCCAAGGTCATTTGCATAATACGTACGAGTGCAGACACAAGCATTACAATGCAAGAGTATTACAGGCGGAAACGGACCAAGAAGTTTACAGAATTAACTAACTCTTACTTGCTGGAAGACTTTTAAGAGAAACCCATAGGCGTCTATCATGCAAAGGATATAAGAGCATAGGAAGTTACAGATGAGCTCAGGGGAGGAGGAGAAGCTCGAGCGAAGACCCCATTCGCCTTAGGAATCGTTGGGTGATGTTGCATGTGGGAGTCTTAAGGGCAATCGATAGGCGGAGATGAGACGTAGTATGCGCATATATCGAGGGTACACTGTACCAAGAACTCAGCATAAATATAACAGCAACACTTTGTTGCATTACATAAACAAAACCAATTCAAGTGAGCGTGAAATATGATCACCCACATATGAACTACGCTAAGTCAGCATTCCCACGCTGACCGCCAATAACATATATATATATATGCGCATTAAACTCTCTCGCTCTCTTATACTGTTAAGACATATACATATATGCAGCCGCTCCGCTGCTAGCGTAACCGGCAGCGCAGCTACGCGGCCTTATCCTAAGCACTTATGTACATAGGCTAAGCGTACTTAAAGAGATATTGAATAAAGCATTATCAAAACCGAACTCAAACGGCTAAGACGTGGCAGATCCTTTAACTCGTGCGCATCGAGTTTACAGAGATATCGATGAGGGCCCTAAGTTACTTGAGAGTGTCAACGAGGAATAATTATTCAAGATCCGCTGCTCTCACCGAAAACATGAAAAATGGAAAAGCAAATTGGTGCCCTTTAAGATGCCCTTAGCCTTCCACGGTCGCTGGCCGATATATGCAGATGTGCCTTTCGGCAGCAACAATGACGAATATTGAAATTTACCTATATGCACATTTTGGAATTAAGACTTGAAATTTTAGCTGTAGACCCTCCTAGTACCCGCGCAGATCGAGTTTGTTTCCGATATTCAATAACTTGTAATCGATAAAAATCGATATCGAAAACCTGTTTTTGAGCAATTGTGGTAAATAACAAGAGTCACCAAACTTGACATTTTGCTTCAAGAATAGTATATGTATATCAAGTATCATTTATTTTATAGCTATCGCCACCTCCTCGCTATTACCACAAAGCTATAAGTCATGTTGGTAAACCAACTTGTATTGCCTACCTAATTAAGCCACAATTTAAATGCAATTGTCATTTTGAGAATACACGAATATTTTATAGTACAATAAGATCTACTACTGAAAATTTCATCAAGATCGGTTAAGAAGCACGAAAGAAAATGTGTTTTGGCCTGCAAACACGTGCAGCAGCAAGCGCAAATTCCAAGAATTTCTGTATACATGTACACACACACATTCATGCGCGTCTTCTTTGAATTCTATCAACATCATTGTGTAGTGTGTATATGCCCTAACCGAACACCCTGTATTTAAATATAAAGTATGCAGTAAACCAGCCCAGAGCCACTTTATGTATTGGCTCTGTCTCATATTACGCAGCGCGGTTCATTAGCCTCACTTGCTGACCGTTTATGCTTACGCTGCATATCCCACGCTCCGTCTGAGCGCATTCCGTGAGCAATATATATGCTCACTTATACAGGCATATGCTAGCTACTCACTCTCCCTCTCTTTGTAGCTGTTAACCAATAACAGCATAAGTATATACATACATGTATCCATAGGCTAAGTGCATTATATTGACTCTGAATTACAACGCAAAACAGCACTGACGTGCCTTCATCTATTAGTTTAAAACAATTATAAGTGGAACACATATAATACTATACAAGTGGAAGATATCACCTCTTACAGTTTCTTATACCATGACATATTTTCTACCAGCGTTAAAAGTTAAGCAGAAGTTGCGAGAGCGCAGAGCGAAACGAAAATCTGTGCACTAAAATAGAGCAAAACAAACGCTCAAAAATTTGTCGTACACAAACAAATTGTTTGGCGCAAAAGGCAACAGCAAAAATTTGTGACAGCGCGATGCACAAGCAAAAATATGCAACAGCAAACAAATAAAAATATATTTTTTATAATTCAGTATCCTTGAATTGGTTAATTTATATACTGGATATATAGAGATAGGATTAAGAGATAGTGATGGGAAATCACCGATCACCGGTGAGGGAAAATTTATAGCCTGTGTGGCAAGCTCTGCCTTTACTTATAGCTGCGAATGGTCAGTGAGTTTCCGAAGGTATCCTGAAAGAAACGATTTTATCAGGGGTAGATAAAGTTCGGTAGATAAAACGTGATGCAAACTATTGTAATTTTTACATAACACGCGAAAAGGATTGTGCATAGCGTAGTCTGTTGTGCACGTTGGTAGGAAAAACTTATGTGGGAAGAAGACACCGAGAATTGTACTACGGTTGCTGCTGGAGTAGGATTATAACCGAAGATTGGGGTCCAAATTATACCTCGTAAGGCAAATAGCAGAAATTGCTTCTGAACAGATTCAATACGGTCCTGGCTTTTGTTATACTGCGGAGACCAGATGCAAGAGCAGGATTCAAGGATAGGGCGAACAATAGAGATGTATAGGTGATTTGTTACGAAAGGATCGTTAAATTCTTTAGACTAACGTTAAATGAATCCAAGTACTCCTTTGCCCTTAATAATGATGGTATCTATATGAAGATTGAAGCAGAGTTTAGAATCAAAAAGAACGCCTAGATCCTTACCTGTAAGTATACGTTGCAATGGTGTATTGTCGATTGTATAACTGAAAAGATAAGGTGTAGTACGATTGAAGATCATAAACATACATTTTGAACAATTAAGACGCAATTGTTTGGCCGAACTCCAAAGTTGATATCGAAATCCTGTTTTTTGAGCAATATATAATATATATAAAAAATAGTCGTACACAAACAAATTGTTTGGCAAAAATTTGTGAGAGCGCGACGCACAAGCAAAAATATACACCAGCAAACACACGCACAAATAAGCATATACACAGGGGAGCGCCAAAACACAAGAATCAAAACAGACACTAACAGCAACATGGACGTCACGTTCAATAAAATGCAATAATTTATGGACTTACGCTGCACAACAGATAGCACTTTGCACAAGTAATTAAGGCTTTTTGAATGAAGCACAAAAAGTTAAAAATTAAGAAATAAAAGCAGAATGGAAAAATATATAAAAATCTTGGAGCACAAGTAAAAACGCGTCAATCACTCTCAACTGAGAACGCTCTCTTGAACAGCAAGCACAAATAAATAATCCTTTAAATCACATTACTCCAGGTATGTAGGTATATATAAATCAATCGTACAAGCGTATGCGGAAAAATGTTAGTGGCTCCCAAATGATGATGAACAATCATCAATATCAACAATCAGAAAGCTATCAGGGTAATTATGCACAAGAAGAGTATGGTTGTCAGAACAACCAATATGAGGAGATTCAGAATAATGAAATAAAAACTAAAAATTTTTCAATTATAGCCTCGGGACAAACCAGTACATAGAAATTACAACAGACGCTACAGATGTCACATTGACACTGGGTCGTCAATAAATATGGGAAAATTTCCTTAATATATCAGTTTACAAAAGACCTTCTTCTATTAGAACTCTGACAGGAGTCTCGAAACTAAATCATTACCGCTCCTAATAAACTCTTTAGACAAGACCTGATATTTTACATACACGATTTTATTTAGGCAGAAATTTATTAAAGTCAAACGATACCATAATTACGCATAGTTGTTTGTTGTTGTTTGGGTTGTTGTTTGGGATCCAAATTCAGAAAAAAAAAAACTTTGAAGCACATTGAAACCAGAAAGTTATACACAAGAAATTAATTAAGCAATAAGTAATGAAATAACATGTGGACAAGATTACCGAGTTGATCATCTAAACTATAAAGAAAAAACAAAACTATTAAAAATACTAAAAAATTTCAGTGACATTCAGTATCGAGAATGAGACAATTTGACATTCGCGAGCATTGTTACCATGAAATTAATACACATCATTAAAATCCAATTTACAAAAAACCATAGGTTATCCTTTCGCTTTCGAAGAAGAAGTCGAAAAGCAAATTAAAGATATGCTAACCCAATGTATTTTTCGGCATAGCCAGTCGCCTTATTGTAGTCCCTAATGGATAGTACCAAAAAGGCAGACACCTCAGGAAAATCAAAATTTAGATTAGTGGTCGATTACAGAGGATTGAACGTAATTACAATTAATGATAAATTTCCCATTCCAAAAATAAACGAGACTTTGGGAAAATTAGGAAGATGCTCTATTTTACAATAATACATTTAGCAAAAGGTTTCCATCAGATTGTGATGGATCAAAAATCAATCAATAAAACAGCATTTTCTACCAAATGCGGACATTACGAGTATAATCGAATGCCATTTGGACTTAAAAATACACCAGCAGCCATCTAAAGGTTGATGAGCATTTAAATTCAATAAACAAAGGTTTTTGAAAATTTAAGACAGGCAAATTAGAAATTCCAATTATATAAGTGTGGATTTTTCAAAAAGGAAACAGAATTTTCAGGTCACATTATAAGTCCAGAAGGCAATCCAAGAATTTCCTTTGCCAAAAACATCAAAAGGAAATTAAATTATTTTTAGGTTTATGTGGTTATGATCGCATGTTCATTCCTGATTTTGCAAATTTGCAGAACCCATGACTCTTTACTTAAAGAAAGCTGCAAAAATTGATACTAAAAATGAAGAATATAATAAAGCGTTTGAAAAATTAAAATTATTAATCATGAACGACCCAATACTAATGTGTCTAGATTTTACTCAGAAAATTCAGGTAACAACTGACTCAAGTAATTTTGCAATAGGAGCTGTGTTGTCACAAGATAACAAGCAAATTAGTTTCTCAAGTAGAATGTTAAACAAGCACGAACAAAATTACAGTTCAATAGAACAAGAGCTTTTAGCAATAGTGTAGGCAGTAAAATATTTTCGCCCATATTTATATGGTAGACCATTTGAAATTTTAAGCGATCACAAGCCACTTGTTTGTCTAATCAACATTAAAGAACCCAACATGAAATTACAACGTTGTCACAAACTTATGTCACAAAATATATTTATTTGTTAGGATGGCTGTTATTATAATTTATATTTCATATAAATACATACATATATACATTAACTTAATTCTTTCCTGCTGTTGCGGGACGAATTAAGTTATCGATTGTTTAGTATTAAGTATATTCTGAAAGTATGTATTTTTGCCCTGTGATTGTACGGGCACTTTGTATTTGGCTTGTTGCCGCCATCACTTAAATGTTAAGCTCATTATTGTCGTGAGTTAGAAGGCCGTAGGAGGGAAGACTGCGGTAAGATTCTGAGGGTATATATATTTAAGTTCTAACCTATATAATCCGTTCAGAATAAAACACTTGCACTAGCACGTTTTGCTTTACGCTGTCTCTATTAACATCGGAGTAACATAGCCAGGGGCCAGGCCTTAAACCTTGCAGTGTTCAAATTGCAACTCCACCTTCGTTTGGCACGCGACATGATCTTTTATTCGCAGTTCTTATTGTAAGAAACTGCAAGGGCGACTTGCACTGGAGACAAGACGTGGTGTAACTTTGGAGTTACAGTGCGTGTAGATAGACACAGCACAGGCAGGGCCTCCACCCCAGTTATAGAGTTACCATTGGTACGCAGCCAGCGTAAAATATAGTAGAAGTCATCTCCGAGCTGAACAGGATGACACAACGGTCACCCAGGAAAAGCCCACGCCTGAATGATGGCCAGGAGATAACTACCACGGCGAGTGAGGTGCAGCCGAAGCGGACAAGTAGAATGGTGAGCACTGTATCACAAATGCAAGTTCCCGCTGTGAGCGCGCCACAAAGCCCCAGCACCATGGATGTGGGCACAAGTGTACAACCTGCCGGCACTGTGGCCGCAGGAGTGAGTGCACGAGCCAGCATATTGACAGGAGCGCCAAGCCCAAGCACCCAACTCTCAAGTGCTCAAGTCTTGGATTTGATAAAGAGAGTCGCTGCGCTAGAGCACGAGTTGCAGAGGTCAAAAACTGGTCAAGCACATGTGAGTACAGTTACTGATCCCGTTTAATTGAGTGATGCTGGCGTGGGTCGTACAGCTAACCTGCCGCCATTTTTGAGTGGAGAGCCATCGTCGAGTGGAAGTTTGAGTGAAACTGCAATTATGAGTGGAGTCCCAAATTCAAGTGTTAGTTTGAGTGAAACTGCAATTTTAAGTGGAACTGCCATTTTGAGCAGATCGCCATCTTTGAGTGAGGCATTGCCTACTTCATTGAGTGGAAATTTGGGACCACAGTTGCAAACGGTAGAACGAGCTACAGTTATGGATAACTGTTCTACAACATCAAGCCGCTCGACGCCATATTGTTCTACAGGCATTGCGCAGTCAACGCTCAGCCACACGCCGGCACAAGAGAACCAACCTGTGATCATTTTGGAGCCAACGCAGGCAACTGGGAACTTCGCATGGGCGACACCCAGGAACGATGTATGCCTGCTACGCAAATTACCAGATCTACCCGAGTTTGGAGGCCAACCTGAGGATTGGCCTATATTCTTCTGCGCGTTTACGGAAACAACTTTGGCGTACAACTGTACGAATCTGGAGAATAACCAGCGATTGTTGAAGGCACTCAAAGGCGAAGCACGTGATACTGTAAAGTCGTTGCTCATACATCCCAGGAATGTGAACAACGTGATGGAACAATTACGTTTTAGATATGGCCGCCCAGAACAACTAATACGCAGCCAGCTAATAAGTATTCGAGAGGTGCAGCCAATTCAAGAGCACAGCATAGCGAACATCGTGCCATTTGCTACACGAGTGAGTAACCTTGCCGCCTTTCTACAATCAGCTAACGGAGAACAGCATTTAGCGAATCCTACACTGATGGAGGATTTGGTCGCTAAGCTACCACCAAGCAAGAGGGTGGAGTGGGCCAGACATGCAGCTACGATTAGGCCTTTCCCGACTGTCGTACATTTTAGCGCGTGGTTAACGGACTACGCCAATTTGGTATGTACGATTGTGGACGTCGATGGTAAGGAGCAGAAGCGTAGAGTGCTGCATGCCAGCATTGACCAGAATAATGAAGGGCGACACCGAGGTCGCACCAAACAGTGTCCAATCTGTAATGGACAACACGCAGTCAGGGACTGCAACGAGTTTAACTTAGCCTCTCCGCTAAAAAGGTGGACGTTTGTTAAAAGGCACCGGCTTTGTTTCTCGTGCCTACGAGATGGCCACATGGCAAGAGTCTGCAAAAGGGCAAACGAATGTCAAGTCAATGGATGCCGGAAGAGGCATCATCGCCTTTTACATGATCATGATGCTATGAGTCACAATGCACCGCAGCCAGCAGGTGATAAAGTGATGAATACTGGACGGATGCCGCAGCCAGCGGATCCGCACACAAGGGCACCGCAGCCAGTGGATGCTCAATTGACGCAACAAAGGAATTTAAGTTGTGTCGATTCGGATGGAGAACGCCTACTATTCCGCATATTGCCAGTGACATTGCACGGAGCCAATAAGCGGATCGATACGTATGCGCTCCTAGACGAGGGCTCGTCCGTAACTATGATAGACGACGAGCTACTGCGCGACCTAGATGTCAAAGGGGAACGCAGGCAACTAAATATACAGTGGTTTGGTGAAAGAGCGACCAGAGAGCCGACCACAGTGGTAAGCATGGAAATTAGTGGAGCGGACAAACGCAAAAGTTATGTGCTGCGAAATGTGTACGCCGTGTCCAACCTGAGCTTACCAATGCAAAGTCTGCATCGACGTGATGTACAAATGTTGGACAACGGTGCACGACTTCCAATGAAACCGTATCGCGGGGCGGTACCAAAACTTCTGATTGGACTGGACCATGTGCATCTTGGACTGCCAATGCAAACAAGAAGGTTTGCACCACAGGGACCATATGCCGCAGCCACCGAACTTGGATGGGTGGATTTTGGGCCGGTAAGAGGTCAACCGACGGCAACGTCAACAAAGTCATGCCTCCTAGCAGTGTCGCAGGAGGATGCAATCCAAAAGATGGTAAACGACTATTTTGATATCGAGAACTTCGGTGTGAAGCTTACGTCACCAGTCGCAGCCAGCGACGATGCACGAGCACAGAAGATACTCGAAGACACCACGGTGAAAATAGGGGAACGTTACCAGACAGGTTTGTTATGGAACCGTGATAATGTTGAGTTGCCACGAAGCTACGATATGGCATACAAAAGATTGGTCAACATTGAGAGAAAGATGAAACGTAACGATCAGTTTAAACGAGCCTATATGAAAATTATGGACGATTAGGTTCATAAAGGATATGCTCGACGCTTGAAGCGTCATGAGGTCGCTTTAGCCAACAGCGACAAACTTTGGTATCTGCCGCACTTTGGAGTTGAAAATCCAAATAAGCCCGGTAAGATAAGACTGGTGTTCGACGCGGCAGCAAAGGTCGGTGACATTTCATTGAATTCGGCATTATCCAAGGGGCCGCAGCACTACAAGTCGCTGCCGGCTGTTCTCTTCCATTTCCGGGAAGGTGCGGTTGGCGTTTGTGGAGACATCAGAGAGATGTTCCATCAAGTGTTGATTCGACCGCAGGATAGATGCGCCCAGCGATTCTTGTGGCAAAACGGCGATGATCGCCGGGAGCCTGATGTTTATGAGATGAGGGTAATGACATTTGGAGCAGCATGCTCGCCAAGCACCGCGCACTATGTGAAAACCTTGAATGCCCTGCAGTATCAGGATTCAGACCGTCGCGCGGTTAAAGCTATTCTTGAATGTCATTATGTGGACGACTACATATGTGGATAGTTTTGATAGTGAAGGCGACGCCATCGCCATATCAACAAGAATAAGAGAAATACATGCAAATGCTGGATTTGAATTGTGCCAGTTTACTTCCAGTTCGCCAACCGTAGTTGACGCCCTGGGCCAACATGGGGCTGCTAGGAGCATCGGATGGGGCGAAGCTGAAGAAAAGATTCTGGGCATGTGTTGGCAGCCAGCCACGGACGATTTCAAATTCAATATGAGGTACCACAAAGTACCCCGATGTGTGCTAAATTTGGAGCGAGTACCTACGAAGAGGGAATTCTTGAGCTTGATCATGTCAACATTTGATCCTTTGGGATTTCTTAGCTGTCTCATGATAACTGGAAAGTTACTTATGCGTGAGATCTGGCGACGAAATGTGCAATGGGATGAACCCTTACCAGATGAGATCGCCCGCGCGTTTAGTAAATGGCTTCAGGATATGAACAATGTGGAAGGATTTCGAAGCTCGCGCCATTACTTTGGCCCAATACCCGTGCGGGCAATACAACTGCACGTTTTTGTCGACGCTAGCCAGTCAGCATTCGCAGCTGTGGCTTACTTAAGGGTAACCTACGACAACAACGACGTGCGAGTATGCTTCGTATGTGCCAAGACGAAATGTGCCCCAATGAAAACGATGTCAATTCCACGACTGGAATTGCAAGCTGCTGTGGTAGGAACGAGGCTGATGGACACTGTCAAAAAGGAGCACAGTATAGCGATCAGCGATGCCATACTATGGACTGACTCAAAGACAGTGCTGCGTTGGATAGGCAGCACCCACCGTCGATATAAGCAGTTCGTCGGAAATCAAGTGGGAGAAATTTTGGAGTCAACAAAGGTTACCCAATGGAGATGGGTACCCACTGCTGAAAATGCAGCAGACGACGCAACGAGGCCGCACTGCCACGTAGACCTTAGCCAACGGTCACGATGGTTAGACGGGCCAACATTTTTGCGGCAGCCGGAAAGAAGCTGGCCGCAGCCCGAACCAGGCACCGAACACAAATCCTGCGATGATGAAGAAGAGATGCCGAGTGAATTTGCCTTAGTTGCAGCAAATAACTTTTTCATTTCAGAGATTCTCTAGCTACAGTCGGCTGGTGAGGACGACGGCTTGGGTTCTAAGGTTCACGCGCTGGTGCCGTGGACATAGGACTGAGCTTGAGAGATTCGGCCTCACCGCTACGGAATGTGAGGACGCTGAGAACTTGCTGATACGGCGAGCGCAATGCGAAGCATTCCCTGACGAGGTTCGAGCCTCGTACAATAAAGAATCAGTCGGTCATCGAAGCGAAATAAGAGGGCTGGCGCCCTACTTGGATGACAATGGAGTCTTGCGTTCGTATGGCAGGATCGATGCCGCACTGTGTATAACGCATAGTGCGAGAAGGCCAATAATCTTGTCACACCGGCACGCACTGACGGAACTGATTGTGTATCACTACCATGTGAAAATGAAGCATCAAAACGTGGATGCAACGATGGGCGACATCAGGACCAGGTTTTGGATAACAAAGCTGCGTCGAGTGTTGCGTACAGTAATATCTGGATGTAGTGTGTGCAAGCTACATAGAGCGCAGCCAGCGCCACCTATAATGGGTCCTTTGCCAGAGGACAGACTGGAGGCCAATGGATGGCCATTTAAGTTTACGGGTCTGGACTACTTTGGACCACTTCTTGTGACGATCGGACGTCGAAAGGAAAAGAGATGGGTTGCCTTGTTTACGTGTCTGACAACAAGGGCCATACATTTGGAGTTGGCACATGACCTGTCAACTGATTCCTGCATAATCGTGATCAGGAACTTTCTTTGCCGTCGCGGGCCTGTACTGAGGTTGCGCAGTGACAACGGAAAGAACTTTGTTGGGGCCAATAGAGAAGCCAAAAGGCTCATAGATGTATTCGAGCCGGAGAAGATTCAGGGTGAGCTATCTTCTAGGGGCATTGAATGGATTTTTAACTGCCCAGCGAACCCAGCTGAAGGAGGAGCCTGGGAAAGGATGGTGCAGTGTGTCAAGAGAGTGCTTCGCCACACAGTAAAGGAGGTGGCACCGAAGCAACATGTGTTGGAGAGTTTCCTGATTGAGGCCGAGAATGTTGTGAATTCGCGCCCGCTTACTCACTTGCCAGTATCTGTGGATCAGGAAGCCCCCCTAACACCGAACGATCTACTCAAGGGAGTAGCCAATCTGCCTGACACACCCACTATTCATGAGCAGCCGGACGAGAGATGCGCCACAAGGAAGCAGTGGCGCATAGCGCGGCTATTACGAGATCGTTTTTGGAAGCGGTGGGTCTTGGAGTACCTGCCTACACTTGTGCGACGCGTGAAATGGTGTGCGCGCGTTGAGCCGATACGCCATGGTGATGTGGTGTTTATATGCGACCCAGCCGTGCCACGCAGGGAGTGGCGAAGGGGCATAGTGGAGGAGCTCTACCCTGGACCAGATGGAGTACCTCGACGCGCCAGCGTACGCGTGGCGGACGGCAATCGAGTGCGACTGATGACTCGTCCCGTGGCTAAACTAGCCATATTGGATGTGAGTGAAGCAGGGCCTTCACGGGGGCGGGGATGTTGCGGGACGAATTAAGTTATCGATTGTTTAGTATTAAGTATATTCTGAAAGTATGTATTTTTGCCCTGTGATTGTACGGGCACTTTGTATTTGGCTTGTTGCCGCCATCACTCAAATGTTAAGCTCATTATTGTCGTGAGTTAGAAGGCCGTAGGAGGGAAGACTGCGGTAAGATTCTGAGGGAATATATATTTAAGTTCTAACCTATATAATCCGTTCAGAATAAAACACTTGCACTAGCACGTTTTGCTTTACGCTGTCTCTTTAACATCGGAGTTACATGGCCAGGGGCCAGGCGTAAACCTTGCAGTGTTCAAATTGCAACTCCACCTTCGTTTGGCACGCGACACCTGCAATAAATTCTTGAGTCTGCGGTTTTCTCGTTATCCACTCTGCTTAACATCACAAATCAGACTATCGATAATTCCTTATTACTAGTAATCAACATGTGTCTTATACTTCTACTTATACTACTTTCCATCTGTCTTTTGACATTCGGCCACTCCTGACGCGTCGCTTTCGTAGTTATACACCTCCTGGCTAACATCCAAATTTGGAATTAAGGTACACCATGGCTTCATGTGATCACTAGACATCACGTTGCAGTAGCGTCGTTGTGAGACAGTATGGTCGGGCAGATCCTCAACTATGTAACGGTCGTTGCCGAGGACCTTGGTTACAATATAAGATCCTTTAAATGCTGGATCTATTTCATGGCTATCTCCTGTGCCCATTCAAACAAAATCAATGACTACTAAATCATCTTTTTTCTTCTTCTTTTTTTCACTATATGTTTTATTTTGCGCTGGAATCGATCAGTGCCTTCTAATCTCTACCAATCGAATAACTAAGGAGAGGATGTATATTTACTATTATGTAACTTATATGATATTTACAATGAAGTTATTTACAATGATGGGGAAGAAGATGTTAAAATAATACGCCTCGTAGGTAGGTCGTCGGGGTGTAGCCTTCGGAGGCGCCTCTCTCTGATGGCGTCAACCAGAACCTGGCGGCCGTGTTCGGGTGGTACCAAATCATCTATTTGAAACTTGCGTGGCTTTGAATGTTTAAGGTCATAACGCTGCTTCCATTTTTGCTGCTCGCTGGATATGTTTTCAGCTGCCTGCTCTCTTCCCTTTTTAACATCTAGCTCTGGTTCTTTCACAACGGCTTGAATTATGCGATTGTACGATATGTCTCTCAAATTAAACTGCAATACTAAGTCGCTGGGTGTAAATTTTGTTGTCTAATTTACATGTGTATTCATACTCCAATGAATATTTCCCCCATCTTGATCCCAGTTTTTTCGCATTCCGTGCTGCTTTTTAACACGCTAAGTAGTGTTTAATTCATGCGCTCGGCTTGTCTATTAGCGCGGGGTGTGCGCACTGTTGTTTTGATATGTTGAATTCCGTGCCTTTTAATAAAGCTCTCAAATTCATTCGATGTAAAGGACGATCCTCAGTCCGAGATTATACGTATGGGGTGATCAAATACTGAAAGCATCTGTTTAAGCGCCTTCAGAACTGGATCTGTCTTTGTGTGTGTTGCGCACAGCTGCCATTTGGTTTGCCTCATTTTACTTTGTTAATGCAGCACTCGGGACAAGGTGCTTTTTATGATTTTTATATGATCTCATACGTGGAAAGCAAATATGTTTTTTTCATGTTATCCAAAGTTTTCTCAATTTCATAATGACCAACGTCATCATGATTGGCTTTTGTTATGCGCCATCTAATCGCTCGGGGTAAAACTAGCCTATTTCCGTCTGCTGTTTTGCGGTGCAAGTGGCTTGCCAACACTACATAATCTTCTTTGATCTGTTTCCAACCTGCATTTATATCTTTACTTTTAAATATTTCAAAAACTGCGTTTATCGTTGAATCATGTTTATGCATTGTATATACTCAATCCTCGTCAATTGGCGTTACCTTGAAAATACTATCTTTTTTTGTTTGGTTTCTTTCTGCTGTAATTACTGGTTGTCTGCTCAATCCATCAACATGTGGCATCTGCTCTCCTGGTCGGTGTTTACAAATAAAGTCAAATTCTTGTAGCTTGAGCCACCAACGTGCTATTGGAGGTTGCAGAGCTCTCGAGTCGTTTAATGTTGCTACTGCATTGCAGTCCATTGCATCAAATATTGGGACCCTAAGAGATATACGCTAAATCTTCCTAAGGTTTCTGTGATAGCTAAAACCTCTAGAGCATGGCTTGAGTAGCGACTCTCTGCGTCGCTACATAGGCGACTAAAGTGAAATACTTTACGCCTTCTTCTTCTTGTTGAAACCATACAAAGGACATTCAGAATCAAACAACAAATGGTTCACTTTTCTTAAGTAACTTGCTTAACGGTTGTGCTATTATGCTGTATGTACTCTTTTAAAAAATTTCGGAAAACCCTGTGATTCCGAAGAATCTACGCACCTCTGTATCATTTCATGCTCTTTGGAATTCATCGAAACATTTTTTTTTCTCTTTGCTTGGATAAATATCGTTGCCCGTAACAATGTGACCTAAGAACTTAACATTCGTCTGAATAACAGCTTGCAAAAGCTCTTTCAAGATGACTATTCCTTCGTCGACTGACTTTGGTGCAATAGTAACTTTATCCACATAGCTAATAATGTTGCGCTGATGTTTGAGTTTTCTAATATCCGTAATAAGCTCTTGAAATACCATTGGCGCAATAACTAAGCGAAAGGGCATAACATTGAATTCGAACAATCCGACTGGTGCCATAAAAGCAGTAATTTTCTTGCTTTCCTTGCTCATAGGAACCTGGTAATAACCTGAAGTCATATCCAATGTGGTAAAGTACTTATTACCAGCTGGTTTCGATAATTGCTCTTCTACAATCGGCATTGGGTAGTGTTTCTTTATAGTGCCTGCATTCAGCGTTCTATAATCGACGCACAATCGATGTTCCCCGTTAGCTTTTTGTACTAACAATGCTGAGCTGCATGAGGTGACTTTGGATGATACCATGCTTCTGAAGATCATCCAGCATTGTGTGTAACTTATCCCTCTGGGCAAATGGGACTTGATATCGTCCACCCAAGACTTTTGAAAGATCTTCGGCAAAATAATCTGAATACGAATTCAACAGATCGCTCACCTGATTGCGCTGGGTGATATTAACGTCAGCGCTAATATCAAGTTCTTTTTCCTCCAACCCTGCAACCCGAAACTCATCTGCGTCACTATTTAGCATCCGGCACAAAATATCTCTGCCAAGTAAATATCTCTGCCTCGTACGGCAACACCTTGTCCGGCACAATTGGAACTCTGGTGTACGCCTGATACTCACCGCTTTTAAACTCAGTTAAAATGCACTCCATCGATTCAACTATTGACCCGCCAAATCCTTGCAGCCGTTTTATCGACTGTTGTCTAACAGCTCCCTTGGGAACAGACGATTCTTTAATGAGAGCATAAGCACTGTATCCACAAACGCGGTATATTTGCGCCCTCCTATGTACACTGTTTTCATGATCGGTGGATATCCTTCATTGTTCGTCCGATTTAACTGAAATTCTGTTGAATTTTTCGATTTGCAGTCCTTATCGTCGTGACCAACTTGTGAGCATATTGAACATAGTTGTTTACGTTAAAGAGCCAAGCACTTAGTCGCAATATGCTCGAACTGATGGCAATTGAAACACTTTGGTCCTTTCGTTTTGCCCTCGCTGCCACTAATATCCTTTTTCCACCTTTGCTTTGTCGAACACTCCAGTGCCTTGCTGATACGTGCCATGTGCCGTCTTCATATATTCCAATGATTTGAACAGCTCAGAGCATGTAGCCAGATTCATCGCCAAAAACGGCTGCGTCGACTTCTGCTGATTAAGCCCGTTGATAATATACGAATTTATCGATGGCTCATCAATATAAGCTCGACGTCCTAATGCCAGCATTGCATTAAAGTACCCGATCGTTGACTCGTAGTACTTGCGTTTCCGCTGCATAATTTGCCTGTGCACACCTGCCATACTGACCTGACTAGGAAAATCCTTTATCAATGCGGCTTTAAATTGGCGCCATGTATGATACACTGTCTGTGCATCTAACCAATTTTTCGCTACGCCTCTCATTTTATGGTCCACCGAAAATAAAATAGTGCCGACACTCCAATTCTACATTCGTTGTAATTGTTCTACTTTGTCGATAAACTGTTCTGATGTTATGTGGCCCTTTATTGGATCAAATTCTGATAACATTCCAAGAACATCCTTAATGTTTACACCACTATCAATCGCCCCTGATGATGCGCTTTCGTCGAAAGTTGTGTTCGTGTCAATGGCTGATCCACTCCTTGGGATTGCCCAGATCATAATCGTTTAAGTCTATTTCATCAGACCCCAACAATCTTGCGATTTCCTCGACTTTTGCTAGTTTATTTCCTGTGATTGGCATGTTATTTTTTCTCGCAATAATATCCAAGTCGTACTTTACGTAATTTACTTAATTTAACAATTATTTTATTAATTTTCTTGCCAAATTACATGACAAAACTATTCCCAGTCACGTTTTCCCCTTTTTTCTTGAGTTTGCGGTTTTCTCCATGTCCGCTCTACTCAACATCACAAATCAAACTATCGATAATTCCTTATTACTAGTATCACTAACCAAATAACATATAGACTGGATAAACAGTACAATTAGTGGTGGCAAGCGTGTTCAGTGAGGCTGGTTTAAAGTCGCCTTCGTTTTTGTTCGGGTTCGAGACATGCCCGCATGTTCTCACAGCAAGAGAGTAAGAATACATATGACCTGTGTCGTAAAACGGCATCGCTGTCTTTTTATTTGCTCACTTTACAGGAAACTGCTTTGGCTTACTCTCATCCATTTGATTTGTGCGATAGAACGGCATCGCTGTTTTTTATTTCTCTCCCACTACAGGAAACTGCTTTGGCTTACTCTCAGTGCTCTTTCAATTTGTCTATGTACCGTTCTAATATTTGTGTGTGTATGTGTACGCACAAGAAAAAATGACTACAAATTCAATTTTTCTCAAAAGTCGGTAGCAATTCTTCTCTTTTGAGGGGACGAGTAATATGAAATAATGAAAGGGTTTGCCAAGTCGATGCGAAAGCGTTGGCATGTGTGCATTTAAAAGTTTTTGGACTTGCTAATCACGCAAACTTGCATATTTTGTATATGAATAGAAGCATTTATGCGCTTGTGTGCCTGTTGATCCCTGCCTGACTATCCGATGCAAATTTGACAATATTTTGTGATTTCTGAATTTCGAGCTCCACACACACACAAATGTGTGTGAATGGGCAGATCATGGGCGTAAAATAAAATATCATTATTGGCAGACGTCTGACGCGCGCCCTTCTTTTTTATGATTTTGAGTTTGACTTAATGAATGAATATTGACCCTTATTACCTGAAGCATAAAAAGAAGAAACTAACTGTTTGGTTAGTGATATAACCATTTTTCGCTTTCTACGACAGTTACTGGTGGAATTTTTAAAATATCTGAAACATGTGTTCAATAAATTCGTTTGTCCTTACGGCTTGCGGAATGCCAAAAATATCAGAAAATGTAATATGCTTGAAACGTGTAGAATTGTTTGTGTATGTTTTTGAGTAGCTCGGAGCTAGGTACAGTTATTTTTTTTTAAAACAGGCTATACAAATACACAAAAAAATTATAAATCTCAAATAACAATTAATCGAGCTCAATTTCCAATCCAAACTTGTAATCATTTTAAAAAAGAGAGGAAGTAAAAATATTCTGTAATATCTGCGGCAATTTGGTAAGGTCCATGCATACGTAGCTCTGTCCTACCGGCATCTCGGTTTTTATTCTGGAATAAGAGATGTTTCAGTTAGTTGGTACAGTGTTAATCTGGGTAAATCTGTATTACTTGTCGGCCTCTTCAGCTAGACTTCCAATAAAGATAACATAGCCCTTGACCTTAGGTTCACCGCAGCTAAGAGACAAAGCTAGATCCTTTGGTAATATGCCATATCGCGCTAGATTAGCATCGCTAAGAACAACAACAATGCCATTGTCGTAGTTCAACTCTGCGCCTAAAGTAGTGCAAGCCTCTTCTGCCGCTTTTACAGTGCTATCGCCGGACCAACAAAATTGTGAATGAGCGCGCATCATACGTATAATATCGAAGCGCTCCTTGTCGTTTTTAGGGACACTACCCAAGTTGACGAAGGGCAGATTCCAGCTTTCGCCGCTATGACCAACAATATCGTAAGCAATTTTTTTTTCGTAACCTTCGAATGCTTCCATGACCATTAATACCGCCTCTAATTCACGGTCCAACCGTCTATCATGGCCATTAAACCTTGGGATTAGTCGTTAAGTGAAAAGTTAAAACAACCACGGTTAAATCGTGTAATACTAACCTGTACATAGATCCTGAGACATCAACCACAAGCTTAAGGCGATTAGGTTTTGTCTGGACATAATCGGCCCAGGGATTTGCCTCGCCACGTCGCTTGTAAATATTTTTATCTCCGGTGATGCCTTCAATGAGACGCGTGTCATCTAGCTCGCCTTGAGTTTGGTACTTTTGCCACTGACGTTCTTTACTCTTAGTCTGCATAGCCTCCAAAATGGCCCTTAACTGCTGTACTGGCAGGCGGATGGGATCTTTTAATTGCGCATACAAACGATGATCGTGGGCGGACATTTTGATCTCTTGTAGTTTCTGCTCAAAGGCTTTTCGATTCATTTCACGTGCGGCTCGTTTTATTTTCTCGGGAATATCAGCTTTCTCATCGTCGCTCAATTGGTACACGTTATGCCCCTTGTCCAGGCGAAATGGTCCACCTTTGCCTCCTAGACCTGCTGTATCACGTCCACCGCTACCGCCCGCCCACGTGTTGCCACCTACATGTGGCTCATTTTTTGGATCCAATTTACCAAGTTTGGATCCTGACACATCCAACCCGCTGTGATGTTGGATGCTTAACTGGAGCTGCCGTTGATTGCGCAGTGACTGCAATTCGTCCTTTGCATATGCCTCGATTAAGAGACCATGTTTAGTCAACACGTGGGTGACCTGCTGCAATGCCTCCGGCTGGTAGCGATCAAAGTCTAGCACGTTTCCTATTAACTCGCACATGTCGTCTTGTGGATAACGCTCTAAATGTCTTACAATGCTCACAACTTCCCGCGTAGAGTACGGATAATTAAGCAGCCCCTCGTCCGCCAGGGTACGAAGCTCACCAAATGCATTTACTAACATTGTGAGCGTTTCATTGGGCACAGTTGGTCCATAGCGCTTCAATAGGTACATCTCCGAGTCGGGTGTGGGATTTTCGATGGCATGGCAACTAAAGACATCGCCTACCGCCGCAAAGAAATCGTTACCTAAAAACGGAAACCCCGGCCGGTTTGCTAGCACAATCAGTCGAAAGTCACTGTGAGTCTCGATGCAATTGGGTGTCGTTGCACTAGCCCCGTGTGGCAAAATCCGACGCCCATCTGATAGCAGCATCTCACCGCTCTCGCCTAGAGTGCGGAGAATGCAGGAAACATTAACCGGCGCTTTGTCCGCCTCGTCTATAACGAGCGTATGACCTCTTTTTACAGCTTTCACCAAGGCGCTGTCTTCAAAGACCACTCTGCCATCGCGTAGAGTCGATTGCACTGTTAGGCTGTGTACTGTTGTATCCCTATGTAGCTGCAAATATTCACGGGGCCGGCGCATGAGCTCTAGTAAACGATCGACGAGCTTGTTTTTGCCTACGCCCTGATTACCCACCAACAGCAAATGCTCACCTATAAGATAGTCCTGCAGAAGGCGCTCTAGCAGCATAACGTGCTGTGGCATTTCGTAGAACAGAGTGCTAGGCACCTTCGATTGCTGATCCGGTGATGTCTCTGGCAACTGCATCAGAGTTTCGCCAATAAGTAGTTTGTTGTTCACTACGCTGATTTGTTTTCGGTTCCAGTCGCAGGTTCGACCTATATTACCACGTAATTCAATTCCTGCTTGATTTATAGCCTGCTCCAAGGCCGTACGCGTAAGTGAAGGCATAAACTTAATCAGAAATATATCCTGCAGAATTTCACAAACGTTGTTTGGGTTGCTCGATGGGTATGCCTTTAGGCGTCGGCCCACCTTTAGCAGTCGACGTGTCGATAGCGTCTCGGCCAGACCATGAAGTAATGGATTTTTTGAGCTACGTAAGAGTTGTGCTAGTGTTAAAAGTTGTAGCATCTCAGGCGGCACATCGCCGTATAACTTCATTAATAGTTCTTGCTCTTCACTCTGCTGAAGTGGCCGCAACTCCTGATAGAGAAACATGCTTAACAATTCCGGTGTCAGCCAGTTAGACTCATTAACACCGGGTTTTGGAAGCTCCCCTAAAGCTACGATGCGAAAAGAATCGGGTATGGGCAACACATTTCGTTCAGTAAGCTGACCTTTGTTAAATCCCTGCCGCAGAAGCTCCTGGTAGCGATCTTGACGTAGTAAAGTTGTACCATCACATAACTGTAACTCGCGATCATGAACTATTCTGTGGGCAGTACAAAAAAAACGAAATAATCTTACAGTAATGTTGGCATACAATAATATAAAATAATTAAAGTTGCCAGTACTCACAAAACGCAATTTTTATTTACAGTCTAAACCATTGCACCCACAAAGTTAAGGTAGCGATCTACTTTTGACTCGACCCAGTATATAATGTATATGATAACAAATGCAAACGCGGTAGAAGGAGTGGCCAAATATATATTTAAAAGGGGTCATTTGTTATCTACAATACAAATTTGTGAATCTGGGTCAAAAATTCTGAAATGAGCATTTAAATGTTGTTAAACGTGATCGTCGTACGCTTTTAAATGGGGAAAATGTCAGGGTTCCATTTTGCGGTTAATTCTTGGAGATGGAGACAACAAAGTTAGCAACAAAGACAACATCGAACGGAATTCAATAAAGACGCGAGTGAATATATGTGAGTACATGCATACAGGAATTCTTGCAATTTCCGCTAGCTGCCGCAAACACGTCGCTTGTCAAGATTTATCAGCACACGTTTTCTTTAATAACTTATGTGTTTCTTAACCAATCTTGATGAAAACAGCAGTAGATCTTATTGTGCAATAGAATACTTGTACAGTCTCAAGAAGATAATTGCATTTAAATTGTGCCTTATATTGGTGGAGTCTTCCAATTACGTTATTTATTTGATTTATAGCTAAGGGAAATATCCGGTGGTAGCGATAGCTATAAAATGAAAGATACTTGATCTGCATACACTATTCTAGAAGCTAGATGTCAAATTGGGTGACTAGGGCTTTCGGATTTGCTCAAAACAGAACTGAGGTAACGATTTTTATCGATTGCTTGATAACAGGGCGAGGTATCCATTATTGTTAAAGACTTGAGATCCTTGCGTTCATACATACGGACGGACGGATAGACAGACGGCTAGATCCACTCGGCTATAATTGCAGATCAAGTACATTAATACTACATGGGGTCGGAGACGCATCCTTTTGCCTTCTACATTTGCGCAAATAAATTATACCCCTGTTTCAGGGTATAAAAAGGAGTTATATAGATTAAGGGATTACGACAAAACTGTAATTAGGACAAATATACAGGTTAACATAAAGTCAGTATGATACAATGAAATAGAGCTGACCAGGCTGCCTTTGGCCGGCGTTGCGTCATAGACTAGGGCTAGCTAGTAACAGTAATATATTATCAAATTAGTCTTTAACATATCTCGAGGTGACATAGTCAGCGTAGCAGAACATAATAAATAAAGTTAACTCATTAAAATAACCATCGCGTTATTATTTGGTAAGTCAAGCCAACTGCCATCAATCAATTTACTTATATTAATCAACAAACTAAATATTTGCCAAGGGTCTAGCGATAACAGGCGCCCAATTATATATATAAACAAAATCCACACGAAATTGTTTGTACAAATATAAGTACGAAAAGTATTTGTGCGTAAAACGAAAAGCAATCCGGGAGTAACGTTCCATTAGAAGAAAATAAAATAAAAAACAATAAAAGAATAAATTTACGTCACCGCCAATAATTCGATTTAACAATATTGTACGTGTTTTGTTTGGATATTTTAAGCAAAACCATAATAAATAGAAAATATGAGCGATGCGTTAAAAATCTAATATATCCTTATCCTCTAATATATCCTATAAAGAATTTAGAGCGAACGCCGATCCGTCAGCGTAACGGACGATATTGACGATTTACTTTTTAGCCAACAGAACTAAAAGGTGGCAGAAAGTTCCCAGTCTAATAAATAATAATGACAATAAACAAATTATGGACACAGCAAAGCTGCAAGCTATTATAGCAACGGCAGTGGGCTCTGCGTTGGAGGTCCAATGGGACGAGTATAAATGAAAAATTCAGGAGCTTACAAGCGGAATACATGATGGTAGCGGCAGCTGAGATAGGCATGTATGAAGATGTGACACTGGAAGCGGGTAATTTGGATAGTTTGCGTCACTACCTATATGGAGTGAACCACCTGAATACTTATACAGACCACCAGCCACGATATTCGCTGTATCGGATAGAAACCATAACGCAAAAATAAAGCGTTGGAAAGCATTCATCGACGGACATGATGCACAAATTTTGTTCAAGCCAGGGAAAGAAAACCACGTAGCGGACGCATTTTCCATGCAGACTATCAACGCGTTGAAAAACACATCGTGGGCCGATGCGGGTACGATTCACAGTGAGCTTTCCTCGAGTTACGCATGAGGGTTAATTGGCCTCGACCTGTTAACACAGGTACAGGCAACACTCGATTTAAAGGATGGCAAAATCAATCTCAGCACTGGCTCAGAACAAATCTTGTACTATGAGTTATGATGTTAATTTCACGAAATTAAAAGACATAGAGGTACCCTTCAATGTCAAGGCTAAAATTGAAATAGTTCTAACTGCCAAGGCCAAGGTTTTTTAAACCCAAACGAGTCGCTGCCTTACAATACCGCTGTTATTGCCACGACTAGAACTACAAATGAGTCACCTATTTATACAAAGTTGTACCCATATCCTATGGGTGTAGCAGACTTCGTTGCGAAGGAGATGGAACCACTCCTTAAAAACGGCATCATCAGAAAGCCAAGGTTACCTTATAACAACCAACCCGTTGTGGGTTGTAGATAAAAAAGGCGTGGACGAGATTGGGGAAAAAAAGAAAAGGTTAGTTGTGGACTTCAGGAAACTTAACGATCAAACGATAGCCGACAAGTACCCAATGCCGGACATATCCATGATTTTAGCAAATCTGGGTCGGGCAAAATATTTTACCACATTAGACTTGAAGTCTGGTTACCACCAGATAGTCTTGGCAGAAAAGGACCGTGAAAAGACTTCATTTTCTGTGAACGGAGGGAAGTACGAATTCTGTCGACTTTCTTTTGAATTAAAAAATGCTGGCAGCATTTTCAGCGCGCGATAGACGATGTTCTCAGAGAACACATAGGCAAATGCTGTTACGTTTACGTTGACGACGTAATTGTATTCTCAGAAAACGAAAATGACCATGTCAAGCACGTTGAGGCGGTCTAAGCGAACCTGTTAGATGCCAACATGAGGGTGGCCCGAGAGAAGACTAAGTTTTTTAAAGAAAGTGTCGAGTATCTCGGATTTGTCGTAACAGGAGAGCGTGCAAAAACTGACCCCGAAAAGGTAAAAGCCATACAAAAGTATGCTGAGCCTAAGAACTTGTTCGCGGTAAGGTCCTTTTTAGGACTCGCCATCTATTACAGATGCTATGAAAAGACATTGCATCCATAGCGAGACCGTTGTCCAATATTTTGAAAGGAGAAAATGGCTCCGTCAGCAAGCACCGATCGAGAAAAATTCCGATTGAACTAAACGAGGCGCAGACACTCATTGGAGAAGTTAAGAAACATTTTGGCGTCGGAAGACGTCATGTTACTTTACCCTGACTTTAAAGCGCCATTTGATTTAACAACAGATGCCTCAAGTCATGGCATAGGGGCAGTTCTCTTTCAAAACGGTCGTCCGATAACAATGATCTCGAGGACTCTAAAAGGTAGGGAAATCAACTACGCGACAAACGAGCGAGAATTACTTGTTGTCTGGGCCTTGGGAAACCTCCGCCACTACCTGTTCAAAGCAAAAGGCATAAATATATTTACTGACCACCAACCACTAGCATATGCGGTTTCGGAGAGAAACCCAAATGCCAAGATTAAGCGTTGGAAGACGTTCATTGACGAACACAATGCTAACGTCTTTTACAAGCCTGGCAAAGAGAACTACGTCGCTGAAGCACTATCGCGACAAGATTAAATTTCCGTTAATACAGAGATTTGTGATTTTTAAAACCAAAATGCGCCACCTAATCAGCTTCACAAACAAAAAGGCGTTACTCGACGTCTTAAAGGAGGTAGTAAACCCACATGTTGTAAATGCCAGTTTACTTGTACTGGCACAAATCCAGAATGAATTGGTGATAGCATTCCCAGCAACCAAATTCAGGCATCGTTGCAGACATTTTTAATAAAGACGAAATGCTTGAAATCACCACAATGGATTTATTATTATTTATTTAGAAGTATCAAAAATCAAAATCCTACAATCCGAAGATGCTATACATTTTTTAATTAGTTACCCTAAGATTATATCTGCCTGTAAAAAGGTTACAATTTTCCCGGTGGCACACCACGGCAAAACTGCGCAGCTTCCTAACCACGATAACATCGTGGCCGAATGCGACACCAAGGTTATAGCGTTCACCAACTGTGCGGTGTCGACCACGACAACGTTGTGCGAACTAGCAGAGAACAGCACATGACCCCAACAACTTCACTCGGGACAGGTGGCCCATTGCAGAACGCAGCCTAGCCATCTAAGCCCCGTCATGGTCATCGAAGACGGGACAATCATCATCAAAGATAGCCCCGCCAGGGTGAGCACAGATGGTGTTACAGAGCTACTAATCAACGGCACTTTCCTAATAACGTTACGTCTACGGCCACATTAAACGGGACGCGGTACATCAATCGGAATAGTATACCGGGGCGTTCCCCGGGGTTGCAATGTCGCCTATATTGAGCATCACCGGGTATGATGGAATACTGAGCATGTCGTTCTTACACCGGTTAAGCTCTGACAACTTGGCCTACATCAGAGAACTCAGAGACGAAGCCACTGGAAGATCGACCTCAATGATTGCCTTGCTGGGAACGTTGATCACCTTCGTCATCGTATGCGTTCTCACCTTACTCAGACGTCGTCAGAGAAATATCAGAGAAGCGCAAGAGCTAACCGAGGTGATGGCGGGCATTGCCATAGCCGAGGACGGCAATTTCATTAGAGGGGGAGCAGTTAACCCGTAACCAAGGGCACCCGCCCTTGTGTGTTTGCGTTGCTATATATTTGCTACGTAAACATATGCACTGATCACGCGGCTCACATCCGCCGTTGTACTTGCATTGCTGCATGGTTGAAGCTTTACATTAACAGTGGTCAGTAGCCACAGCGTAACAAGATGCCTTGCACATGCCGCAAGGTCAGCACTTTTGGGCAACCACGACAACAGCAGTCCAGCCGCTCCGATCGTCGTTCTGCCCGCCGCTCTGCCAGCTGCGCTGCCAGCCGCGCTGCCAGCTGCTTTACTTTAGAGTTTATAATAAGACCAATGTTTAGTTATAAGTTTGATTTTAATTGGATTTGGATGAGAGCACAACGTGCCTCAAAATAAAAGAAAATTATAATTCTCAAAAGATAATTTACACGTGAAGTAATGAAAAATATATATATAAATCTATTTATAAAATTAAACACAATGCTCCGAGAAACTCATTGATAAAAAAATTAGAAAGGGCTATCTTCGGTACGCCGAAGATTTAATACTTTGAAGACCGAACCTTTTCTTTTTGCCAAGTTTGGTCAAGATATCTTAAAAAACAAAAAAGTTCCCTTTCTCCGCTTTTCGACCGATCGTTCCTTTCAGCTATATGATATAGTGGTCTGATGTTGAGGGGATTTTTGCAAATATTTGAGGAGCATAGTGAAACAATAAATGCCGAATTTGGTCAAGATATATTAAAAAACAAAAAGGCTTTCTATACACCAACTTTGTTTTCGACCGATCGTTCCTATGGAACCTATATGATAGAGTAATGCGATGTTGATAGGATTTACCACATATATGGGGAGCACAATGAAACCAATAAATTCTGAGTTTGGTGAAGATATCTTGAAAAACAAAAAAGTTTTTTACACAAGAACCTACTTTTCGACCGATCGTTCCTATGGCAGTTCGACGATATTGTGTTCCGATGCAAAAAAGATTTTGCATATATGTAAAAAATATTGTCAAAATTATAAATGCCGACTTTGGTCGATATCTTGAAAAACAAAAATCTTAATTTTTGACCGATCGTTCCTATGAAAACACATATGTCGCGTGGAAGAAAGCGACACATACTTCTTATAAAACATACGAAAAATACGACGGTTGTTCAAAACATTATCAAGCTTTAGGTATAATGATTTATTATGATCATTAAGCAACGTTCTTTCTTCGGCAAGGCCGAAAGATCTTCCCTCCGCTTTGGCCTTAGCCGAATCTAATCACGAACGTCACACGTTCACTAGAAATTATCCCATTAGTGTAGAAGAAAGGGATCAAAGGAACGAGCAGAGACAACGTCTCAAGGATAAAAGCTCTACAACCACAACCTATGTATGTAGACAATTCGTCACGGTTTGGTCAAACCCCACTACATCAACAAAATGGCCAAGATACCTTCAATACCCAGAGGCAAACAGACAAAAACTCAAACAGTGGCACTACAAGGTTTACAAGACCCACTTGACTATGACTCCCGTGAATATCATACTATGGCAAACCAAGAGCCAAACGACATTAACGGGGACCGCGCAGAATACGATAAGGGTAATGTTTAAGATACAACTCCTTGTTACCTGTCTGACGAACACAATGATCAAATATTTACAAGTCAGGAAAAGGTCAGGAAAATGATGAATTGCGACGACAAAATATTCAAGCTTAAGAAGAAGATGTTTAGTCCGATATTTGCAATACATAGCGAGTTATCACTCACATGCACCATCGAATCAACAGACAAATCAGTCAACTGCTTTCAAAACCAAATATCAATAAAGGAAAGTATAACTGACTCGGAACTGTAATTCCGTTTGGCGAACATTTGCGATACCTCATAAGTTTCTCAGATAGAGAAAGGCTTGTTCAGAGGAATTGTGAGGTTGTCAAGAAGGATGTAATAAACGCAATTCTCTGTGAACTGCCAATATTAGTATTTGTTTAGCAACAGTAAGTAGCAACATACCCGTCTACAACATTCCGCCACACGAAACGCATTGTAACCGATACAAACAGAAAGAAATAGTTTTCACGGAACATAATAGAGCCCACGGACCGCTCAAGAAAATGTAAAACAGATAGCCATAGAAGATATGGCCCTTAAAGCATTGAGTGCAAAATATAAATTTCCAAGTAGGAGATAAAGTCCCTGTAAAATCATATAAAAGACAAAGAAATAAACTTACAACCTTTGGCAATGAGGAAACAGTGGATGCGCACTTGGGGAACACAGTCTTAATAAAAAGAAGGGTGATTCTCAGGGATCTGGACTACGCTATTTTTTTTCACAATGACAAGGGCAAATTGACTGACTACTCGAATGCGAACTACATCTCGGTTATGGATGAAGACACGACAATTGGAAAAGGCTTTCAAAATTTAAAGCAGTCCACTAACTTAACAATGTACGCGGAAATGAGCATTGAAACAAAGAAATTGAAGAACCATTTTCCTCAATCGCCCTTGAGACAGATGCTGGACTCAGCCATACGACACTTGAGAACCCTCCTGACAACAATAAATATCTAGCATCGGCACGCTAGAAGCATCAGTATATAAGGCACCATTATGAGGGTAGTAGCTGGGATTCCGGACTTTGATGACTTTGAAAGGATCAAAATGACACAAAAGGAGAAAATAGACAGGTAAACATCAATACAAAAAAGCAATAACAGTTAAATAAACTCACAGATGCAGTAAACATTCTAATGAAAAATTTAAAAAATGGCCAAATAAATACAGAACACTTATACGAAACATTGATTTAGCAACTTAAAACTCTAATGCTAGCCGTTACACTCACAAATATTGGAATTGTTAACCCGGAAATATAAGACCCCAATGATTATCAAAACATAATCAATAAGCGTTCTTCGAACATAACCATACTGACTTGGCGGAAGTAACCCAAATTAAGGTTTTATAAAATAACAATTTTGTATACTTCATAATTAAATACCCCAAGCTAAGTTTAATATGTAAGAGAATACTTATACCCTGTACAACACAATAACAGAACCTTTAACCTTGCCGACGAAAACATCATAGCCCACTGCCGTAAGGAAATATTACGAATTGGAAACTGCAGAAAGGTTTCAATGAAGTCCGAGCACGTTTCTCACCCAAGCAAGGGAGAGGTTAACACGATTACCCAACAAAAGAGCGGGTCACTAAACAAGCATGCATAAGTGGCGTGTTGCGAAGCACCGTCAGCGGCTTTTCCGGGCGCTGCCGGCCGATGTACGATACCGTGCTGGAGGCACAATAAGCGATTTCAGGGAGTTGGGCTACATTATACAAAACTGTGTTCTTTAGATTAATTTGCATTTTGGACAATAAACCATACGGTACCTACGAGCCCCTAAACTTCTCAATTTACATGTACAAACAAACGTACATTCATATGAGCGTCTTTTTTTTAAATTCTTTAAACATTTTAATTATTATACCCTTGCAGAGGGTATTATTTTTTTGTCTCGAAATGTGTAACGCATAGAAGGAGACATCTCCGACCCCATAAAGTATATATATTCATGATCAGTATCAATAGGCGAGTCGATATAGCCATGTCCGTCTGTCCATCTGTCCGTCTGTCTGTTTCTATGCGAACTAGTCCCTCAGTTTTAAAGCTATCTTTATTAAACTTTGCAGAAGTGCCTCTTACTGTTGCACATATGTCGGAGCCAGCTGGATCGGACCACTATATCATATAGCTGCCATAGGAAAGATCGCACTAAAAGTAGGTTCTTGTATGGAAATTTTTTTGGTTTTTTAAGATATCTTGACCAAACTCGACATTTATTAGTTTTACTATGCTCCTCATGTATATGCAAAATCCTATCAACATCGGACCACTACATGATATAGCTACCATAGGAACGATCGGTCGATAATTAATTTGTTGTATGGAAAAAAATTTTTTTTTCAAGATATCTTGACCAAACCAGACATTTATTAGTTTTTCTAAGCTTCTCGTATATATGCAAAATCTTATCAGCATCGGACCACTATATCATATAGTTGCCATAGGAACGTTCAGTCAAAAAATAAGTTGTTGTATTGAACATTTTTTTTGTTTTTCCCGATATCTTGACCAAACTCGGTACTTATTAGTTTTACTATGCTCCCTACATAAATGCAAAATCTTATTTACATCGATATACTATATCATATAGCTGCCATAGGATCGATCGGTCGAAAATTAAGTTCTTGTATGAAAAACATTTTTGTTAATCAAGATATCTTGATCAAACTCGGCATTTATTAGTATTAGTATCATATCATATCATATAGCTGTCATAGGAACGATCGGTCGAAAATTAAGTTGTTGTATGGAAAACATTTTTGTTTATCAAGATATCGTTACCAACCTCAGCATTTATTAGTTTAACTATGCTTCCTCCATTTATACAAATTCATATTTACATCGGACTACTATATCATATAGCTGTCATAGGAACGATCGGTCGAAAATTAAGTTGTTGTATGGAAAACTTTTTTGTTTTTCAAGATATTTTAACCATACTCGGCATTTATTAGTTTTACTATGCTCCTCATATATATGCAAAATCCTATCAACATTGGACTACTATATCATATAGCTGCCATAGGAACGATCGGTCGAAAATTAAGTTGTTGTATGGAAACCTTTTTTGTTTCTCAAGATATCTTAACCATACTCGGCATTAACTATTTTCCCTGTGCTTCTTAGATGCGGGCAAATCAGTGTGAGCATTATGAAAAGGTTGGGTCTGCAAGGGTATTAAATCTTCGGCATGCCGGAGAATGCCCTTCTGTCTCGTTTTAATTAATTTTTTTTTCGTTGAAACTTAATTTTTGATATAGCTGTGGATTATGAGGTGATGGAATGGTTCGGTCGGTTGAATTTAGTTGTAAGTTCGCAGGAGGGGGGCTTTTCTTTTAAATTTATGTTCAAACAAACGATCGCGTAACCCGACCTGCATTTATTGTTGTTCAGGGTATCCCCTAGTCGGGAGTGCCAGACACTTTTACTAGTTTTTTTTTGTCAGCTAAATGCACAAAACTCATGCATGATTCCTGCTACTGATTAACATATGAATTAGACTTCGTGTAAGCAAATCTAAATAAGTTGACAGAACGAACGAATTTGTTTGTTTAAACAGTTGGCCACGGGAACACAAGCACCGGTAAATGTTTTAGTGTGACAATGATGCCCTTACTTTTATGGGCACATTTGCTGTAAGCACAGCTGATCGGCAAAATCTTAATTAAAACTAAATCAGTTTAAAGAATCCCACTTTATTTGAACAACAATTTTGAATAAAGAACAAATAATGTTTTTCAATCGCAAACGTGAATAGGACCTAAATCAAACTGAAAATATTCGGTTAATCGAGCTCGGATTCAAAATATTTATATTTTTGATCAGCATGGATAGCCAAGTCGATATGGTCATGTCCGTCTGTCCGTATGTATGAACGCGTCGATATCAGAACCTATTAGAGCTAGAGACTTTAAATTTCGAACGTAGGTCCTCCAAGGGACCGCGCAGTGTGACATTTAAGCCATAATTTTAATGATAAATAGATTTTATAGAATTTCATTGAACATATATCACCTCTCGTAAAAGAGGAAACACTATAAGAAAATAGTCATCTTAGTAAATGAATTAAAGTGCAAATTGCCTTAATCAAAGTTCAATATCTTCGGCGATAATACCATGTTATATTGCGGGTTTTTAAGGAATTTTACGACTTTGGGCATGGTACAAATAATTTTAATTTTGTCATGAAGGATACATCTCATCTCTCTAAGTATATATATTCTAGATCAGCATCAAGAGCCGAGTAAGTACAGCCCGTCCGTTTGTTCATCAAGATATTTTAACCTGGAATTTATTAGTTTCACTTTGCGCCTTATATGTATGCATAATCTTATCAGCATGGGATCACTATATCATATAGCTGCCTTACAAGTATCGAAGAAATAAATTTAGTTAATAATTAATAGCGTTAACCATGATGGAAAATCAGTATTTTTAAGTCGATGCTAGTATTTAGATAATTTATATAATTTAATTATTTATATAATTATTATTTCCCAACAAACATAAGCTCATATATTAAATTAAAATAATGAATTAAATTAATATATTAAATTATTCCTTTAGCACATGCAATTTTTAAGCAATTTCGCTCGAACGCAAGGGTTTTCGATTTCGTTTTCGAAAAAGTTATAAACTTACGATCGACGCATAGTACTTTTGCTTTATCCATTAACTGCATGCTTTATTTGAATGAGACAGATGTTGCGTACTGAGGTTTTTAAAGTCGATGCAAATACTTATATAATTTCTTTAAATTAAATGATTAATTATTTATTATTATGTTTATTGTATTAAAATATAAGAGTACCTACAAATAATTTAAACAAAAAAAAATGATAAAATTAATCTTAAGAAACAACAAATTTTCACACTTATTTCATTTGTTTTATTTCCTAAAAATAATAATAATTTAATTAATTAGTTAACTTAAAGAAATGATATAAATCTTTGCATCAACTTTAAAAACCTCAGTACACAACATGCATTCATATGTAAATACAAATTTGGGATAGGTCATGCATGATCAGCGTTAGAAATCTAACAAAATTTATTTCGTTGACAGCTAAAGCACATTCAAATATGCCGTTATGTTTGTATATTCACACTCGTATAAACATAATTGCTTGCACGGCCTTCATAGAGCCGAAGCTGAGAATACATTCTATTTTTAGCTTTTCGCTCGTTAGGCTGTGATAGCGCAATGCTACTGATTTCGTTTTCATTCTCAATTTTCGAAAAAGCAAGGTGCATAGTAGCATTTTGTTGTATGGCGTTACTCATCTTAGTTTTTATATTGTCTTTGGTTTTACCATGCTACCTACACATATACACAATGTTAAACAAGAATTTGCTACCTACACATATACACATATAAGATAAACAAGAATCTCAAAAGATCGGTCAAAACTAAGATTTTGTATAAAAAACTTGTTGTTTATTAAGGTATTTTGACCAAATCGGGTATTTATTGGTTTCACTATGCTCCTCATATATCTTCAAAATCCTATGAACAGCGGACCACTGCATCATACAGCAGCTATAGACACGATCGGTCAAAAATTAGGTTCTGAAAAATTTTTTTTATCGAGATATCTTTATCAACGTGAGTATTTAAAATTCAAAGTTTTCTTCTACATAAGAGCAAATCCTTTAAAAATCAACTTTCAGTGATATAACCAAAGACAATATAAACACTAAGATGAGTAACGCCCATACATTTGCATGCGACGAAAAATTTCATGCCTGGCGTTTCATCTGGCGTTTGAGTTTTCGCACGACATGCCTGCCGACTGGCTATTCGTTCTCCAAAAGCCAGACGAACGAAAAGTTTTAAACTTGCGATCGACGCAAAGTACTTCTGCTTTATCCATGAAATGCATGCTTTATTCAAATGATACATTACCCTAGATACTAACTATAAATTTTGCAAGAAAAATTAAGAATGAAATAATTTTTTTACAAGGCGCAACTTGTGCAATAACTATATTAAGAAAATACCACACATAGATTTATTTCACTTCTGTTTTTGGACAGTGTGTGCTCGATAAAAGTTCTTGTTCAGCCAATATACATCAAAATATGTATATGTATATGTGTTGTTATTCACTGCCTTGGCTTTGTCTGGTGAGGAAATAAATTTTGTTTTCTAGCGCTGTTCCAAATTTGTATTCACATATGAATGAATGTTGTGTACTGAGGTTTTTAAAGTCGATGCAAATATTTATATAATACCTTTAAATTAACTTATTAATTAAATTACTATTATTTTTAAGAAATAAAAGAAATGAAATAAGAGCGCAAATTTTGTGTTCCCAAAATTTTTCAATAAAATAAAAATAATATTAAATAATTAAACATTTAATTTAAAGAAATTGTATAAATATTTGCGACGACTTTAAAAGACAGACTTTTTACGGAGCCAACCTCAGTACACAGCATGCATTCGTATGTGAATACAAATTTGGGATAGGTGCATGATCAGCGCTAGAAAACTAACAAAATTGATTTCATTGCCAGCTAAAGCCAGAGCTGTGAATAGCAACACATTCAAATATGCTGTATGTATACTAACACACATGCAAACATAATTGCTTGCACGGCTCTCATAGAGCCGAAGCGCAGTGTACATTCTATTTTTAGCTTTTTGCTCTTCCAGCTGTGAGAGCGCAATGGTACTGATTTCGTTTTCGTTCTCAAATTTCAAAAAAGCAAGCTGCATAGTAGCATTTTGTTGTATGGCGTTACTCATCTTAGTGTTTATATTGTCTTTGGCGTTACTCATCTTAGTGTTTATATTGTCTTTGGTATAACTCTGTAGAAAAAAAAGTTGTTGTACAGCAGAATATTCTGTTTTCCAAGATATTTTCATCAAGCTCAGCGTTGTCGAGATTCACTATTCTCACACATCAGCAAAACCGTAAGGCAAACGTCTATACGGGTGTAAAATCTTAGGCGTACTGAAGATATCTTCGCTTTCCCTGTTTGTGATTAGCTTACATTGCAATAATATAAAACTGTTTTTAATGACTGACTGATTGAAGATGAACGCTTAGCCCAAACTGTAAGATCTGGGAACCCATTTTCAGATCTTTGTTCAAATTCTTTTGGAACGTGTTTCCTACATTTTTTAAAATCTACTCATCTTAGCTGGAATATGCGAATCATAGGTTGTATAAACGAGAGTTTATTTTTCGGCTTCACTTTGGGGGTAAAATGGGCGGAAAATGTTGATTTAAATTTTTCTGATTCCTAGATCAAAACGCTTATACAGACGGACGAACAGCTTGTTGGAAAGCTATATTGACTTGATTATCAACCAAGTGTGCTGAACTGTGAACACGGGGAAACGGACGAGTTGAAAGGTCACCCATATCGCTGTCTTCAACCATATGATGTTATGTAAAATTGTATATAAAAAAAATTATATATTTAGGAAATAGTTTGTTGACATCTACCTTTGCAGTACCACAGCCGTGCTTTTGTGTAGTCTGTGGAGTCCATTAAGTACTGCCACCGATCCGGTTTTTGCTGCCCGGACCAATGGGGAATCCCGCCAAATAGTGTCACCTTTCACGTTAGTTATGCGTTGCTGTAAAAGATCCGACGATGTCATATCCTCATAGAGCATCATAAGTTCAGGGGATTGATGCAGTAGGCACAAAAGCTGTTTTGTCAGTGTTAGTTTGCCAACACCCCTTTTGCCCAACAGACAGACATCTCCAACTGCATAGGATTGCACCAGACTAGAAAGCACTTGGCGTTGATGTGGTAGATCCACAAAGTTTCTGTTTAAAAGCGCAGTTGATCCACAAGGCATGCGTAGGTGTACCTCGTCCAGATACACGTCAACAAAGTCATCTTGAGCCTGGCTGCTTATACGATGTACACTCTGCGTGGATATATGCGGAAGCGACATACTCGTAAGCAGTTCTTTAACACGTTTCTGCTGATCTGGCATTAGTATGGATTGAAACGGATACAAGACTTGTAAGACATCTTGCAAGGTAAGTTTTGGATTTGCTCCCTGAGGGTGGATGTAATAAAATACTTAATTGACATAATGTGAGTAAAGCCTGTGATTTACCATCATCTTAACGGCTAGTCGAAGATTATGCAATGGAAAATCTGGAAGTTGGAGCGCTTTACCAGCTGTTTCGAGTGTTAACGCACAGGTAAGCAACTGTCTAAGCCGTGGTTCCGGTACAGTGGGCGTTATCTGCTGTAGCTCCTCGTACAACTCCTGGAAAGTATATGGTAATATGTTGCGCGACTGAAAACGCGACCTTAGCGGCGGATCAAGTGGTGTGCCTCTATATTTCTGTATGGGAAGTCCAAGTGCCACTATGCGAAAGTGTTCCGAGACCCTTAGTAAGCCCCAGTCATCAAGTTGTCGCTGACTGTGCGCCTGCAAGTGGGGATGGGTATTAAAGTTCTATTAAAAGTTGACTTGATCTACACACACCTTTAGCAACTTATCGTATTGTTCTGGTGCCATTAGAAATTTACCACTTTCTAGGTGCATTTCACGATTCTCTAGAAGATTGTTGAGTACCGGCAAAACATTGCGTTCGGCATGCTCAATGCCGTCCAGCACCAGCACTCGGCCGTAGAGTGCAGCGCGTACTGCGGCCTGATCATGGTATTCGGCAGATTTCTTCCGAATCTCACGACGTTGCTTTAGATCGCTTTCGGTTGTATCACGAGAAAGCGCCACATATTCAAGTTCACGTTCCGTAATTTCCAAAAACTGCATGACCAGTTGTCGCCTCAGTGGCCCTGGTCCACCCAACAGAAACATGTTTTGTTTCAGAGAATCTTTTTGCAGCATCCACCGCAGATGGTGAAGTGCTGTTTGAGCCAACAGGACCGTCCCATCATGTGCGTAATTTACTATAAATGTAGACATATTGTAGATGTAGGTAATATAAATTTTATATATTAGTGACTACGAAGCTTTACTATATTTCTGGGGCACCAGATGTAGGTTCTTTGGCTTTATTATTTGCACGTTTACATCGCCAATAGCTATCTGTTTTCCATCTAAATTTTTAAATTCATTGACTGCTATCGCACAGCCTCTGGTCCAGGCAGTCTTTTGGAGCATATGACGCAATAGGCATCCGTCACGTGATAGAAAATACAATGGCATGGCGATCTGTTTTCGTTTTATTCCCACCTGTTAAAATAACAAAATGAAACGGGGTAGAGTATTAGCATTTTACACGAATGCCATTCCAGGCACGGAGCCTTCTTAGTTTATTTAATATTCGATACTTTGGAATCCTCGTCAGATGTAGGGATGAGCGGTATTTACTCAAACCGTTACAAGTAACCAGTATTTAAAAGTAACTAGTTACTGCTGTTACACCTTTTGAAAGTAGCAGCGACAAAAAATTTTCCTTTGTCCTGCACGGATAGTAAAGCAAGGGTCTACTTTTTGGTCAATGTTTACACATAAGATTGACACCGAATATTTCACTAAGAAATTACTACGACGATATGACAAATGACTGGATCAATGTCAGAGATATGTTAGATCTTTACGTATATGATATATATTAATATAATGTTAGATATACTTTTCAGCATTTTTTATTCATTTCAAAAACTTGCAGTTTTTTTAATTTGTATGATTGCTGTCTTGTTGCTGCTTGCCTATTATTAGTACTTGTTGTATAGTTGAAGTCTTAATAACAGATTCTGTACTCAGGGTGTTACTTTCGTACTCGTCAAATAGCTGAGTACTGTGCAACAGATCTGTATTCAGGTTGTTCCTTTCGTACTCTTCGAAGAGCTGAGTACTGTGTAAATTATCTGTACTTGGCTGTTATTTTGAACTTGCAACAATGCGGCCGCACTTACAAAAACCGTTTAAATTTGTGCGTACGTTTTTATCTTACCCCAAAATGAATAAAAAAAACAAGTAAAATTTGGTCCCTATTTAAAAATGTCGACGAAATATTAGCAAAATGCAACATATGCAAGGAAAAGTACTCATAAAAGTCATCAACGAGTAATTTGCACATACACATTATGCGCAAGCATCCAACATGTGTTGTGCCAAAAAAGGTACGTACTTACGCACATGTTTACTTTATTAACTTATTATTATTAAAGCATTTTCGAAAATATATTTATTAGAAGGCAAATGTAACTGCAGCAGCAAATCCTGCGATCGATTTGATTCAAATCAATGCAAATAATGAAAAAATCCGAAAAACAAGGAAGAAGAAAATTGTGCGGAGCAAGAGCAAATGTGTCGTTAACCAACGTTTAAAACTCTATTTGGTGCTCAAGAGCTTACGCCAAAGCAAAGGCAATATATAAATACAATTTTATGTCAAATGTTTTACAAAGACTTGCAGCCATTCAGTGTGTTGGACGAATGAGATATGAGCTGCCAAGTCGCCATAAAATGTCGCGCACCATGATTCCAGCTGTTTATGAAGAGTGTAAGCTAAGAGTCCAAAAATTGCTTGCCAATGAGGAGTTCTTTCGCCTGACTACAGACTGCTTGACATCCCGTACCAATCAGAGTTTTATTGGAATCACTGTCCACTTTTTAAATAAATGCTTCGAATTCAAATCAGTGATGTTTGAATGTAGCCCGCTAACTGAAGCACATACTGCGATCAATCTGGCTGAAGTTTTGGAAAATATTACCAAGACCTGGAATATTTTTGATAAAATTGTGTTTGCAGTATTGGACAATGAATCAAATATAAAAAATGCTATTATTGACCATGTAAAATGGAAACATTTTGGTTGTTTGGCGCACTCATTCAACTTGGTGGTAAAGAATGCACTAACAAATGAGACTGTGCAAGACATTATTATTGACAATCTCAAACGCATCGTTAGCCATTTAAAAAAAAAACACTACAGCAAACAACAAATTCTTGGCGTATCAGCGTAACGATGGAATCGAGACTTTGCGTTTAATACAGAGCATTGAAACCAGGTGGAATTCCTCATTTTATATGCTGGAACGTTTTTTAAAGGTACATTATGTTGATTTTTTTTTGTATTTAGTTTTATATATTAATATCTAAGATTTATTATATTAATATCTAACGTTTTCGTCTTAAAGAATGAGGATGCTGTCAAAAGCACTATGGCACCATGCGATAAGGCCTTGCCTGCTATTAAAAGCAGTGACTGGGCTATAATAAAACACGTTGTTTTTATTTTGCGGCCTTTTGAAGAAGCAACGAAAAAGATAAGTGACAAAAAAAAATTGCTCTGGATCTCTCGCAATTCCGATCAGTGCTGAGATTTTCAAAGTATTAGATAAATTTAAAAAGCTTTATTTCCCTGATAGCATTGTAAAGATATGTTTGTATGGTACTTTTTTTTTAGTAATATGTACATACATATATGCTCAGATTTTCAAATTGTATATTGTAGGTTATCAATTCCCTTATTGATGGTATGAAAAGGCGACTGGGTAGCTTGGAGCAGAGAAATACGTTAGCGGCTGCATAATTGTTATATCCAAGATGTAAAACTATTTATTTCAAGGATATAGGCCGAGAGAGTTAAATCTACTTTTGCCAAACTTTTAATTTCTTTCTTTAAGGAAAGAAACTCACCACTTGCCATCGAAGAGAGCCAGATTGAAGTCATTTCTGAAGAGATTACATATGTATAGTCTCTTTAGCTCAATTCCACAGGCGCCCAGGCCAAAAAAGTCACCTCTTTCAAAAGCAATTATTGAAATCGATCGCTATTTGGAAGAGTTTTTTTTAAGCCAGGAGAAGGACCCCATGGAATGGTGGAAACATAAAATCAATTCCCCAACTTTATGTCTGTCGCGAGGCAAAAGCTTTGCAGCTTAGGCTCTTCAGTGCCATGTGAACGCCTCTTTTCTCAGGCTGGCCTTTTATTGTCAGATCGTAGAACACGATCCAGATGCTTCTATTCCTAAATGCCAACGAAACCCTTTTTTAACTTTATATTTAATAATAATAAATAAATTTATTATAATAAAAAAAAATTGTTATAGAGCATAACATTATTATGTAAAGTAACAGTCGCTGTTATTTGTCACTGGTATTTTTTTGTAACTGTCACAGTTGTCACTGTGACACAGAAATAACACTATCGATCATCCGTAATTCATCATCAACCAGTTTTTCCAATAAACATTTTTGCTCTTTAGCAATACCTGCACCGTCAACATAACTTTCACAACTTTTTGAATGTCTGTCATTTATAACGATGTTAGATGTTCTATGTGGCAAATGGGAACAGAAATTTTACATCTACAATAAATTTCATTCGTTCCCCGTTAATGTACTCAGTGTAAATAGACATTACTTTTGTTATTGCTAACAACAGGAACTAGTTACTTTTAAATACTATTTCAGTAAATATCGCTCATCACTAACATCTTTGTCGATGCTCGTATCGAAAGGATGTGTGGAATTTAATTTTCGACTAGTTTTCCGAATAACTGGGACTTGTATTGATTCTATTTGTTATTCATTATAATTATTATTTAATAAATGCTATTACGTGGTTTGCAAAATTAAACAGTCTCCCGAATAAGTCGTATGACCACAATATCTAAAACAAGACAAAGTACCACGAACCAGCAAAGGCGGCGTCGAACTAGAAGTTGCAACAAAAATAAACAATTTTAGATTACTTCATTAAGTATTTCAAAGTTTCTTCGACAGCAATGCAAACAAGCGATGATGCAAAGTTTATTAAAAAGTAAGTTTGACGTTCCAGCATAAGGGGCAGAACATTGTGTTTATATTTATTTTCAAATATGTCAATTTAAAACTAATTTTTAGTTTAATTCTTCTAAGTTATACGAAAAACAAACTTTATACCTAAATTAAACTCGCTTTGTTAATTGGCTGAAACGCACACTGACAGCTGTCATCGATTTTTTCACTAGTCCTTACATTTGATATTGCCATACAAAAAGCAAAACAATTATACCTACGAAACCTCTGCGACTTAAAATATGCATGCTATTTATATAAGCTTAAGTATATGGAGTATTATACTTTTGTGTCTATTCAAGAAACCAGCTGATTTTGTTTAAAATGTATTAATTTAATCTATCTATCAGACTATCAATATGTACTCTTTCGGATTGGTTAGTACCAATCCAGGGATTGACATGTATTAATGAACTAATATAAATAAATAAGTTACGAATGTGGATTTCAGTGGATGGGGTAGATAGGAGGGTGAAGGTCATACAGTATGTAAACAAAGCGTTTTTACTAAAACAAAATGACCAAATTTTTTATGTTTATTCAAAAATAAATGTACTTAAAATGGCGTATTTTTCTCATACCTAATTTGTTTTGATTTTTTCTTTTTTCCTGGAACTTAACGGCATAAAAATAAAATAAATAACATCTAAACATTTTTTGGATTTAAAAAACTAAAAACATTAAAATTGTATGCAGTTATGGGTGTTTTGACGCAAAACCTTAATACAAAATAACTATATAAAAAAAGGTAAAATATTTTATTTAATCTTTTGTGTGGCTGCCGTTAGCGTCACATACATCCTGTCTTCGCCGTTTCATTGATTCAATTAGGTTTTGTATGAATCTGGAATCTTCTGCCATTCCTTTAGTACAGCAGCTTTTAAATCCACACATTTTCTATTGGGTTCATATCAGGACTTTGCGGTAGAGTGTCCAATACCTTTCCACAGTTGTTCAACATCCACACCCTCGCCATATGAGCTTTTTGCTTCGGGTTATTCGCCAGATAAAGTTTAAAAATTGGCTTATTGCCCTTATAAAATATAAATTTCCGTGCACTGCTGACGAGATGTGTCTGTAAAATGATCAGATATTGTCCAGCATCCATAGTATTTTCAATGCAGGTCAAATCTCCGACACCCTTGCTCGAAATATACTCCCCGACACCATCATTGACAATTTTCCGAACTTAACTGTTAAAATAATATTGCGGTTTTCGCAATTACGAATTACGCTGTTAGTGGCTTTCTCAATTTTTCCAAAAAATATTCCGTTTATCTCGGTTAGAAATTTTGCAGGGGCCACCACTTACCGGCTTTGCCTCTAGCCTATCTTCCTTATTGGATCTGTTTAATATGTTGTAAATCGTTGGTTTTGATAAATCAAAAATATCGGAAAAATATTCACTTTTACGTACATTTATTTTCAAATAAACACAAAAAATGGCATACTGTATGTAGCAACTTGAAAGAATTACGAGTGCTAAAATGTACAGTACCCGATTGCATATATCAAGCACAATTGAATAATAAGATGAGTTACCCCCATACTTTGTGCTTATGCGGGATATGTGGGATAGAAAGTCATCGCTGTTTTTATACCCTTTCAGAGGGTATTATACAGTTGTCGCGAAATGTGTAACGCATAAAAGGAGACTTCTCCGACCCCATATAGCCATGTCCGTCTGTCTGTTTCTATGCGAACTAGTCTCTCAGTTTTAAAGCTATCTTTATGAAACTTTGCAGAAGTCCCTCTTGCTGTTGCACGCAGTTCATATGTCGGAACTGGCTGGATCATATAGCTGGCATAGCAGCAATCGGGCGAAAAGTAGGTTCTTGTATGAAAAAATTTCTGTTTGTTGAGATATCTTTACCAAGCGCGGCATTTATTAGTTTTACTATGCGTCCCATATATACGCAAAATCCTATTAAATTCGGACCACAATATCATATAGCTGCCATAGAAACGATCGGTCGAAAATTAAGTTGTTGTATTGAAAACTTTATTGTTTTTCCAGATATCTTTCCGCGTCGATGCAAATTCTAGCATTTTTTACCTTTTTTGGCCGACCATGCATGCACACTTACACAAGTTTGTATAAAAGCATTTATGCCAATTTCCAAGATTTGTACTTTTTGCGATTTCTGAATTTCAAGCTCTACACACAGACATACATACTGTTACGGGTGGAATTTCCCAAATCGCTGAATCCCGTATTTATTAGGTTCTTATGTAGAGCTTTGAAAATAATTTTGAAGCAAATCGGACACAACTTAAAACTTCGCCCAAAAAATCTTTAAATCGCATTCCCCCTGAAGAAGTTTGAATACGACGAAAAGTGTGAAACACGTCTCAAATGATTTTTCTTATAGATCTCTGGAAATGAATTTGAGCGCGAAACGTCACCCACCAAATCTTTGACCTCCATTTACACCAAGGAGGAAACAACCCTCAAATGAATTTGAACAAAGATCTTTGAAAATAAGTTTGGGGCCGATCGGATCGTAAAGAAAAAAGTTACATACAAACGTTTTTCGCGATTTTTTCACACTTGCGGGTTGAATTCCCGAAACCCCGTCTTAACGTGCACCTACATCACATAAGGTAACTACAGTGAAAATTTCAGCTTCCTAGCTCTTACGGTTTAGGCTGTGCGTTGATCACCAATCAGTCAGTCAGGACAAACAGTTTTATACAGTTGAGAAAAAAATAATAGCACCACTACAACACATTTTGTACTTGATAAAAAAAAATTGGATTACTGTTGCGATTTTTTTAAATCTTTATTTTTTTTAAATTGTTTAGTATTCCCCATAAACAAAAAAAGTGTTACCGTTGTTCAAATTTCGGTCTATATATTTTTTTTTAGGGATTTTAAGAAAAAACCCCCAAAAAACAGGGAAAAAAAATATAGCACCATTAGCTTTTTTTTTAGTATATCCCCCATATATCGCGGAATTGCCTTTGTAGAAAGCACGTGTTTATTAGTTTTAACTAAGATTTCATTGTTTCTATCATAAAAGTTAATAATAATCATTACAATGGGACGTGGAAAGCACTGCACTGCGGAAAAGCGCTATCTTATCAAAAAATTGATATTGGACGGAAAACTTACAGAGTAGTTGGTCAATTTGTATGATGCTTTATTAAAATGATTAAAAACGCCTTAAACTATGAAGAAAAAACTGAAACACGCGGAGGAAATAGATCTATGAGCCCTCTTCATGTCAAAAGTCTGATTCGTCAGAGCAAGAAGGATTCCTTCAAGCCTGCTACTGAGCTTAAAATTGAGCTCTAAATAAATGCGACTGCCCAAATAGTTCGCAAATATCTTTGGCAACATAATTCAAAAGCCTGCAGCCAAAGAATGGTACCACTTTTAAACGCGACACATATTATTAAGCCCAAGAAGTATGCCAGGGATCATGCAAATGGGACATCCCAACAATGGAGGAATATTCTATGGTCAGATGAGTCCAAAGTGAGTCCAAATGAGTATGTTTGGTGGAAAGGGATCTCGGTCATACGTTAGACGTCCAAAGAACACAGAATACAAACCCCAGTACACCACAAGAACCATACAGCATGGAGGGTGTAGTGTAATGGTATGGGCCTGCTTCTCCTACTATGGAGTAGGTCCAATACCATGGATAAAAACCATCATGGATCAGCATGTGTACATGAATATCATGGAGACAGTAATGCTACACTTTGCAGAATACGAAATGCTGCTCTTATGGGTATTTTAACAGGACAATGACCCCAAACACACCAGCATGAAAGCAAAGGAATGGTTCAGGGCGAACTCTGTGAACGTTTGGAGTGGCCTGCTCAGTCGCCTGACCTGAACCCCATCGAAAATCTGTGGTCCGACGTGAAGAAGGCAGTTGCTGCTTCCATGCCAACCACTATCGGATCACTTTGGGAAGAAATTAAAGAGTCCTGGTCCAAAATTCCCTTAAAACGATGCCAGGACTTGGCTTATTCCATGCCAAGACGCTGCGCAGCTGTTATTGCCAACAAAGGACACTGTACTAAATATTAAATGATGAATATAGATTTAGTATTGATAGTTCAAAATTGTTAATTAATGAATTCGTTACTTATCGTTCATTTTTTTTAATTTTAAACCCATATTTGAAAAGTAGTGCTATTATTTTTTTCTCCCAATTTTATCACTTTTAGTAAAGTTCCTTAAATAACATAAAAACGTTAAGAATAAGGATGATTCCTTTTTTACTCCCAGATTTTTAAGAGTCTCCCCTTTCTAAAAATGTGCTTAACGTTTCCTTAACGTTAAAAATGTGAGTTGGGCGACTATTTGAAAATTGCTTGTAGTGGTGGTGCTTTTATTTTTTTCGCAGCTGTATATAGAGATGATGTGATATTGAATAAGTGACTTATTATTTTGTAAGTTTTAATAATCAAATAATAATGGTCCTTGCGATTGGTGTGGGTTCTTTATAGTTTGATAGGTCATATTTTGGGCCGTAATGCTCGGGCTTCGGTTCGGATAAGGGAAACGAGGTTATGTTTAAATCATGGAGTTAATATACTAGTCAATGGTGTGCATATGTTATCCGACAATTGCATTTATGCTGACGCTGCTAGTTGCAACATTGTTTACGGATTAATGACTTGAAGTTGCGGGGATGGTGAGTTTGTTTTTTTAAGAAGTAACTTCATCGCAGTACAAGCTTAGCTTAAATAACCAATCATTTGCCCCCTTTCTATGCAAATCGAGATCGAAATCCTCTTTAAGCATATTTCGTAGGTTTTAGAAGCTCAAGTCATTAAATTTGGCATCTAGCTTCTCAAATACACAGATCAAGTATATCTCTGTTTTGGATACCGCCTTCTTCATCCCGTAAAATGAAAAAAATTAAATATTCAAACACGGGAGTTTCTTTTATGTCTACTGCAGAAAATTTCATCAAGATCGGTTTAGAAACCTAGAAGTTATTAAAAAAAATTATAAGCAAGCCAGGCTCTGCTGCTAGCGCCATCCATTAGATCTTGTTTACTAATTATTTGAATATTGCCTTAAAATCGTCCACAATTAAATAACAACATTTAAGTGTCACTTTTTATATTCGTTTTAATATTTATTACTTTGATTATTGAGCGCGTCAACTTGCCTGTTCAGATGCTCTACGACGAGTGAGACTAAACAATAGAAGCAATTCAGTACCAATGCTAAAATGTCAAAATGACATTTTAATCTTGTTCGTTCTCTTTGCTCTATAAAACTGCCTTTTGTATGATTGAGTGATTGTGTCTATTTCAGTGTTGTTAAGTTATTATTCACAACACAGTGTTGTGAAACCAATTTCACTCATTATTTCAACAAACCTCCTCAAAAGATACAGTGAACTTTTTAATTGTAATTGTTAATGTTACAATACAGTTTCTTCTAGGACAATTTGCGCTTTCTGGGAACAATATTAATGATCCACATTTTTCCAGAAATAGATCTTTTCAAAACTAGTTCTACGATTAAAGGAAACCCAGGAAAAACCTTAATCGCATATGTTTGGTCAAGTAACAGCAGAGACAACACCGACGGCTGCGGGCAGCAGCCAACAGCAGAAGATAACAAGCATAATTACAGCCTAAGAGCAAATAGTTCTTGCGCGCTCTTTTTAAGCTGCTGCCCACTCTCTTCGTTGCATTGCTTTCCTTTGCATTGATTCCCGCTGCCCTTCGCTCTAAGCGGCGATCGTCTTATTGGAGTTTCGTTTGGTTTCGTTCGTTTTACATAATGTCATAGTTTTTAAGTTTTTCGTTTGATCGCAACCTAGGCACAACTAATTCGAGTTGGCTGCCAAGCAGCAATATAAAACTTATAAATTCTAATAAGTGCCCTGAGCGGCAAAATAAATACATTTAAAAACATATCTAAGTGTTTGTATTTCGCTGCACTCAAGCAGTGTGAATAAATTAGTTGCAAAAAGGCTTGCAACTACACAGGATCATTGGTTAATAATAACTATTCGAAATTGAAAAAAAATTAAAATATTGCAGAAAACAATTTTTTTTGTAAGACCCAGATCATTTCTGAGGGTCACATAACTGGCAGCAGGCAACGGCTTTGTCAGGATATGGGCTACTTGGTGCTCTGTGGAAACATACTCAAGAGTAATTAGTTTATTTTCAATTTGCTCTCTTGGGAAATGGTACTTTATATCAATGCGTTTTGATCTCTTGTGGCATGTCGGATTAATAAAAATTGTATACTAGATATTAACGATTTTAGCCATAGAGTTTCTCTAACTGCTATAAACAAAGCCATATATGTATATTCCGCTTCAATAGAAGAAGCAGCCACTAAAATCTGTTTCTTTGTGTCCCAACATATCAGACATGTCTCAAACTTTTTTAATATATACCCAGTTGTACTTTTTCTATCAGACTCACTTCCGGCCCAATCAGAATCAGCATATCCAATTATGGCTTCTTTAAAATTTAAATTTTTAACTAAAGTTAATTTTAAATAAGCACTATAATTGAGCTTACTTGGAAGTGGAGTACATTCTTCTAAGTTAAACTTTGGAATATTACTAATATATATACTGACTGACTTGGATATATATGACCATCATGTCTTTCTACTTTTATTCCCATGAAATTTCTTATTTCACATAAGTCTGTCATCCCTAATTTACTCCTTAGTTATGATTTACTTAACGTTTAATTATTCTTTGTTGCAATTACCAAATCATTAACGTACAAAACCACATATATATTTTTCAGAATATCCCCACTATCAAGAAGATAGTTACAACGATCTATAGCTGAATTAACACAGCCCATTCCTTTTAAAGCTTTTTCAAAAAACTCAAACCAACATCGTGCCGCCTGCTTTAATCCATAAATTGACTTATTTAATTTGCAGACTTTATCACTTGCATGTGATAAACCTTCAGGAATACTCATAGATTTCCTCTTTCATAAATCGAAAGCTGTATATTCTTGCAACTGGAGCAAATTGTTCTTCACAGTCTATAAGACATTCCTTTGTGAATCCTCGAGCTACTAGACTGGCTTTATATTTAATAGTAAAAACCCACTTGCAATCAATTATGTTTTTACCCTAAAGTTGCTCTAACAGAGTCCATGTGTTATTAAAATTAATGGAAATCTAATTCTTCTTTAATGGTTTAGCTCGGTCACTTCTATTCTTAATTTCAGTATATGTAACTGGAATACTATAAAAAAATTTGCGCATTCAACTGTTTAAAAATCTATATGAAGCCTGTAACCCTTCCCTTCTTCTGACTTTTAGATTCCTCTTTATTCTCATTCCAGGCAATTTTTCACCAACCCATTCAGTTGGACCGGCATTTTCACTAGGCTGTTTATCTGATATTTACTATCAGATTTTCTCTCCCGTACTCTTATTCGGGAAATATGACATTTTTTCATTCGAATCTATGTTCGAGATCCATTGAGTACTATCCAGAGTATCAGATTTCCTACCCGTAGGATATTTCCTACCCGTTCCATTCAGTTGGACCGGCATTTTCACTAGGCTGTTTATCTGATATTTACTATCAGATTTTCTCTCCCGTACTCTTATTCGGGAAATATGACATTTTTTCATTCGAATCTATGTTCGAGATCCATTGAGTACTATCCAGAGTATCAGATTTCCTACCCGTAGGATATTTCCTACCCGTTCCATTCAGTTGGACCGGCATTTTCACTAGGCTGTTTATCTGATATTTTCTATCAGATTTTCTCTCCCGCACTCTTATTCGGGAAATATGACTTTTTTTCATTCGAATCTATGTTCGAGATCCATTGAGTACTATCCAGAGTATCATATTTCCTACCCATAGGATATTTCCTACCCGTTCCATACTCTCATTCTGGAACTTCGAGTCCGACAGTCCTAGATTTTTCCATATTAATGATCAACAACAACATCTGCTGCTATCAAAAACTTTAGTACCCATATCCCACAACTTATATCCATTTGGTTCACAGCTCCAAAAACTCCAAAAACATTTTTGCAATTTTGCCGAACTAGTCATTGCGTTCGGATACTCTATTTAGTTGTGGTGTATGGGGAACTGTTAAATGGTAGCCCATGCCTTTTCACCATGTCATTAGACAAATATTCTCTTCCATTCTCAATGTAGAGATTTACAGCCTATCGGTAATGAGCTTGTCTTTTTGTGATTAAATCTCCAAAAGTCGGAAATACGCCATAAAGTTAACACACAATAATGTGTACATTGATCAACAAAAACTACATAATAATTCTTTCCATCAATACTAGAAGGTGTTATTGGACCACAAACATCAGAATGAATTATAAATAAAGGCCTCTTAATATGCTCTTTACTTTTTAAAACTTCTCAAAACGATAGTTTAGTTTGCTTACCAATTACAACAAGCCTCATATATCTCATTATTCAGTTGCACATCTATTAAGATTTCCATATCTTTAAACATATTATTTCGCACAATTTCTTAAAACTTCCCTTTGCTAATGTATCCCAATCTCTCATGCCACAAACGATAATTTTAATTTATTTTAGATGCCGTTGCAAATGTTTTATAGCAGCACTATTTACACACATACTTTCCTTAACGTCCTATCCGCTTTTCGGCTCCAGAATCTAACATGAATTAGACGTTTCCTTTATCTTTATAATTTATACCATGCCTCAACATAAATGCAAAACCTCCTCTGGGTTGTATAGTTGTACTTTGATTGATTTTTATTTTTTTTGTTTGTAAACTCCTTTTAAAGCTAAAAAAAATCTTTTTTAAAGTGTCCCTTTTTGGCGAAAAAGTGCATTGAATATTGGTTCTAAAATAGTTTACGTGCTTGGGCTTAAATTTTGATTTAAAATGAAACGGCCTTGTTTTATTGTCCTTTTTGCCATTTGGAGCTACAGCTTGCAAAATTGAACTGCGTGTATCTTTACTAGCATTCTTAAGTTTGATCTCGTCATTTTTTTTGCTGACAAATGCCAGGATCAAGATTTCAATTGCCAGAGTTTTAATAGCAGTTACCACTCCATCATAAGTAGAAGGTAAAGTTAAAAGTAAGTGTTACACTTTATCCACCTCTTCAATTTTAGATTCAGATGCTATTAACTCATTTATCAAATCGTCAAATCTATTAAAATGACTAAAAAGTGGAGTGTCGCTATATAATTTAAATGTTAATAACTGTTTCCGTATGGAAAGTTGCGAAGCTAAACTTTTACGCTAGTACACTGAGTCTAAATTTTCTTAAATTGTATTTGCAGAATTATAATTATCAGCAATTGACAGAAATGAATCGCTAAGAAATTCATATATGATACTTTTTGCTGCTCTCTCTGCCTTAGCCCATTTATCGTCTAGCTCTGCTGGTTTATCTTTTTCAATAACATATAAAATATCACTCTCAGCTAAAAGAGATTTTAAAGGAAATTACCAGATAGAATACTTCTCTCCATTAAAGAACAAATCTCGCAGCATGAATTTCTGAAGAAAAGTAGTTGTAAAAATATGATGTCTTTACTTCGGTTTAACATGGGGAACAAATCAAATAGGCAATTTTAGCAGGTGGTAACTGTGATCGATCTTAGAAAACGCCAAGTTTTGCCAAATTCTGTATGCTAGAAGAATGTCTTCTTCTTCGGGAGGAATACACAAACTACATGCGCCTTTCACTACCAAATTGTACATACCTTCTGGTGGAAGGCAAAGGCGCCCAACGTGAGGCGTTCTCTATAATATTCTGCATGCTGGAAGGCATAGGAAAAGAAAACAATTGCATTTAAGCAGAATTTGCTTATTAAATTAAATCATATAACTAAATTATATGAATATTTGATATAGTGGTACGATGTTTGATAAGATTTTGTATATACATATATGTGAATCATAATGGAACTAATAAATCACGAGTTTGTTCAAGTTATCTTAATATAAAAACAGGTTTCCATATTTGACCTATCGTTTCTATGGCATGATGGCATGATATGATATATAGAAGTCCGATGTTGATAAGATTCTGGAAATTTTTAGGGAGCATAGTGAAACTTATAAATGAATAGTTTGGGTAAGACATCTTGATAAATAAAAAGTTGTTCGTACAAGAACCTACTTTTGGTCCGATTATTCCTATGGCAGCTACATATGTATTACTTGAAACAAAAAGAAAGACCTATGGAAAGTTTCTAGATGATAGATTTTAAACTGTTGTCTAGTTTGCATAGAAACAGACATACGGGCATGGCTATGTCAAATGGGCTGTTGATGGTGATAGTTATAAAATGAAAGATATTTGATTTATATATATTATTCAAGAAGCTACATGTTAAATTTGATGACTCTTACTCTTATACTCTTACGAAATTTTCTCAAAAAAACAGTATATCGATATAGGTTTTAATCGATTGCTCAGAAACGGGCACTAGAAGGACATACTTCCAAAATTTGAAGTCTCAAGCTCTTACATGTTTTAAGACTACTGGGCACTAGAAGGACCTACGTTCAAAATTTCAAGTCCCTAGCTTTCATAGGTTCATAGGATCTTTGCGTTCATACATACTGAAAAACGGACGGATGGACAGACAGACGGACATGGCTAGATCGACTCGGCTATTGATGCTGATCAAGAATATATATACTTTATGGGGTCGGAGATGCTTCCTTCTGCCTGTTACATAGATTTGCACAAATACATTATACTCTTTTCACCCATTTTTAATTGGTTCTGTGTTTTAAGTCCATGGATATATTGATATAATTTCTTAAAATTTTAGGTTTCATCTGTGATTGTGATTTGTAGATTAATAATTAATTACATATTCAAAAACAAAATTGTTTTTTGGCTGGTCGTTATTACGGTAGCTATATTGCATAGGGGTTCGATACTGCCTGAAACAAAAGCTAAGCTCATAAGCTTCCGAGACAATACAGCTATCCATCTAACTATTGGGTACCATCACAAATTATCGCGAAATACATACATACCAAAACATAACATGAGATTAGTGCCTTCTTTCACTTAGTTTTCATTTAAAACTTCTCAGACTTAAACTACGCATTTTCGGATTCTAAAATGTTAGTTAAGATTTAAAGATGGATGGAAATATATTCTTTTCAATTTATACATTTTGTTGTTACAGACGCTGGAAAGGCGGCTGTATAGAACCGCACCCCACGGACATGGCACTAATAGTGAACTATCAGCTCGAGGCCACCGTTTTTGGAGAACCCAACAATCCCATGATTGAGGAGAAAAAGGTTTGAAACACAAGACCGAGGTTAACATTCTATTACTTTACTTTTACTAGTGTTTCCTAGATTACTTGTGATCAGTTCTTTACAGAAGAAAATAAAAACCAAAATTTATTTTTAAGGTCGACAATAATTCATATAGCTTTTTGTTTAAATTACTGTAAAATAAAATGTTTCCATTTTGAAATTTCAAAAAGTAATAATTTCAACCTATGCAGGCGCATCGTCGCAATGCAATATTCTTAAATATATCTAAATTTATTAATACTTGTTGCTTATCTCATATGTTTAATGCATGATTACACATTGAAGCATTGTCAGAAAACAATACGCCTGCGTTCGCTGAATATCAAAACAGATCCCGCTGCCCTTGCTCGCGAAGTGGTGGAAAAATGTGAGCTTATACACAAGTCGCAGCTAAACGAAGTGGAGCAAATCATATTCTACCTTAAGAACCGTAAATACAATGGTGAGGGCCAGCTTTTCCAATAACTTATTAACGACTATAAACCTATTTATTAATTTAAAAAACGCAGATATTGCTGACAATCCACATACAAACAATCGTAAATCGGCGGCGCTGCAGACATCTTATACGCGCTCTTCTGCGCGATCTTATAACAGTGTGGGGGCCATATCTAGTATAACTATGGGATCGGGGTCTAATGGGGCCACAACATCAGCTATATCAACGGCGGATGTCACCATTACCAACATTGAGGAGTATGTCGATCTACTCTACGAAGAGTTGAGTGAGCGAGTACGCGGATCTGCCATGATACTTCAGATGGCTCGGAATCCCGATAATCTCGAAGAGTTAGAAAAAAGTGGTAACTTGTTAAATTCTTATTTTTTTTGCTGTACGCAAGTTGCAAATGGTTGACTTACCTCTGTTTTTGTAGAGGCCTGCCTCAGTGCGTTATCCCGAGTGCTGCGCGAAGATTGGCGGAAAAGCTTGGACTTATCCACAAACATTATTTATATATTCTTTTGTTTTTCTACCTACACCAAGTTTCATCCACTTATTGTACAGTACAAGGTAAGTTTAAGCAAGTAAAATTTGTATCATAATCTTTAAGGTCATTGCGCAACAGATAGGGTCGCTGTGCATGGATATCATCGACTTCGAATTGCGTCGCTACGAAACTATGCGTAACGAGCTGGATGTTCGTAAGCACCCTAACAGTTCCACACCGCAGTTGGCCAAGTTCGGCAAGGATAACCTTAATCGTAGTACTGAGAACTCCCTGGACATTACGAAAGAAGAGAAACCAAAAGAGGTGAATAAGATCATTACACTTACCAAAGATTGATAGTTACTCATCTTATTTCCATTAAAATACCATACTTCGTTTCTTAACCTTTCTTAACTAATCACAATTGATCTTTTGCTGATTGTTTTAGAAACACACTCATGCTCATCATAGAAACATAAAACACATAATATTTAATAATTAATTAATTAGTATTTTATAATAATGACACTATAAACATTTTTTGTGTTATAATAACTATGAATTTCGTTAAATGGGCATTGAATATTATTAAATTGAACTTCTACCAATTGGCTGTTATTTGAATAATATTATTTCAATTATATAATTCGTTAAAAGTCAAATTTAGTCCAATAAACATATATATATTATCCTTAAATAGCCAATATTATATGTAAACAAAAATACGTATATCACAAAATAATTTTATAAACTCAGACATGCGTGATACAGTACTTAAATATTATAGCTTTTTTTTTTTTTTTTTTTTTTTTTGTTCTGTTTTGTAACGCGAATTCCGATGCAATACTGCATCCCACTTCCCGCCCAACCGACCGAGGGGCGCAGTCGTGTAACGTACGACACGAGTTGCAAAGTAAAATAGTAAAAAACGAATACAAACTACGAGTATATGCACAAATACAATTACAAAAAATAAATAAAAATAAGACTATCTACTAGCTAAATAGTTTAGAATAGAAGACTTTATACGAGGAAGAGAACGGAGTCATCTCCGTCTGAATAGTCTGTAATGCTTGTTATAGTCATCACAGAGAACCCTGAACGGTTCATGCAAGGCATAATTAGTTGAGCAAAATTGAAGCGATAAGGGTGTAAAATTACGTGTTAGTCTAGTAGGGATAGTGGCTAGTGGCTAGTCAACACAGAAAAGTCGATTTCACCGGTTATTATTTAATGAATAAATATTACACCCAGCATGGTTCTACGATTAGTTAAGGAAGTATGCCGATAACCGCACACGAGGATCACAATTTAAACCATGAAGGGCAAACAACAAGAATTGTTTCTGAACGGATTCAATTCTGTCTTAATGGATAGAGTACTGTGGTGACCAGATACATGAGGCATACTCAAGTATAGGTCGTAGCAAAGATATATAAAGGATTTTTATCGTGTACGGATCGTCAAACTCCTTCGACCATCGCTTGATGAAACCCAAAACAATTCTGGCCTTATTGACCACGGTCTTAGCATGAGAATCGAATTTAAGGTTATGATCAAGGATGACACTTAGATCATTAACTTGATTAGAAGTACTGTTAACACGCTCGAGCGGTAAGCTATCAAGGATGTAAGAAACCAATTGAGGAGGGCTTCTATAGAAAGTCATTACCTTACATTTGGAGCAGTTTAAGTTTAAGAGGTTGGCTAGACACCAAGCCTGAAACGCATTAATGTCAGCTTGTAAGAGATAACATGATGCCATATATTTCTTTGCAAGGCATAACTTCACATCGTCAGCATACATTATTACTCGAGAGTGAGACAGTATCGAGGGAAGGTCATTAATGAAAAGATTAAAGAGTAGCGGGCCAAGATGACTACCTTGAGGAACACCGGAAGTCATCTGGATTCGTTTAGAAAACGAATTTCTGAAAAGAACCTTTTGGGTTCTGTTCGCAAATACTCTGCAATCCAGTTTACGAGATTGACTGGGAAGCCGAGAAGGCATAATTTATGAAGCAGCAAGGAGTGGTTGTCAGAGACGAAAGCCTTACTGAAATCAGTGTAAATGACGTCAGTCTGCATCCTTTTCTTAAACCCATCAATTACTAGCGAAGCAAACTCAAGAAGGTTAGTGGTTGTAGATCTGCGCTTCACGAACCCAATCCTTATAGCAGATGGAATTTTGAGTAGAAAAATCTGATCGGACAACTGCATAGCGGGAAAAATCAGAGTGATTTCCGGATTTCTTAAACATTTTATAACACCTCGACTTCACATTTTTTAATTTCATAAGTTCACTTGAGAACCAGGGAGACCTATCAGGCTTCGCTGGGTGATCAAGAGGAACGAAGACATCAAAAAACGAGTACCAGGTATTATAAAATAGTTTAATGCCAACATCAATGTCTGCACAATTGCACAGTTGGGACCAGTCGACTTGCAGAATACGATCATTCAGTTTATGAAAATCAGCTTTTCGGAAACAACATTCAGCTAATTCCGATTCCTTGATAGGGACTCGGGCTGGTAGATCAATGACCATATCCTGTGCACAACTCTGTCGAACGAATCCAACCTGAAAATTAGATCAAGAGATCTGTTTCTTAAATTGCGCACACGATTAACCTGCCGTAAGGACATTTCATGTAGACCATTAATAAATTCGTTTGACGAAGACGGCAACAGAAAGTTTGAGTCTGATTAAATTTCTCCACCGTCTTTCGGAACTTCTACGACAGCGGACGACACGAGTCGCAACTATAGTGAAAACCATTTCGTTTGGCAATAGCATCCCCCACTTGGCCAGTGTAACCCGCATATTTAAAATGCACGACATTATCACATAGCCAACAAGGTATGCTGGATTGACTTGCCGTAATTTGCATTTGGCAAGTTTTTTTAAATCAGACAACGTTATGGTTCGTTATTATGGGTCTCTAATGTAATAACGAAGCCAAATGTTAAAAGAGAGTTATTTAGATTAATAGCGTATAGAGCACCAACAACCGACTGAAAGTAGAAAAAGATCAAAGCACAAATTGAAAAAATTTGAGAGAGCGCGAGAGTGCGAGAGAGTAGTCTATCTATAGATTGCTTGCTTGCTCACGAAATCTTGCACACCAAGAGAGGCGATGAGCAGTTAAGCATAAACAACAACAAGAGCTTACCCACAGAGCTAATAGCGCAACACAAATGCACAAGAACACAAATTTAAAAGTAACAATATTTATATGATAAAATGCACAGGCCACAAGCATGCACTCGCGATAAAATAAAAAAAAATAAACCGAGAAGGCAAACAGAATAATATAAATATATTAAATACTAGCGACAAAACTTAAAATTCACCAAAAAAATCTTTGAAATGCATTTTCCACCGAAGGAGTTTAGATTTTGTGAAAAATTTGAAACACGTCTCAAATGATTTTTCTGATATATCTTTGGAAATAAATTTGAACACAAAACGTCATCCACTAAATCTTTGACCTCCATTTACACCAAGGAGGAACGGATTTTTCGAAAAGTGTGAAACAACCCTCAAATGAATTTGAACAAAGATCTTTGAAAATAAGGTTGGGGCCGATCGGATCGTAAAGAAAAAAGTTACATACAAACGTTTTTCGCGATTTTTCCACACTTGCGGGTGCAAACCCCGTCTTAACGTGCACCTACATCACATAAGGTAACTACACTGAAAATTTCAGCATCCTAGCTCTTATGGTTTGGGCTGTGCGTTGGTCACCAATCAGTCAGTCAGTCAGTCAGGACAAACAGTTTTATATATAGACATAAATATTAAAACGCCAGTGTTTTATTAAAATCAAAACAAAACGGAGAGCACAAAAAAAAACACGTCAGTTCGCTTCAAAGAGGAGAATCCAATAAACGAATCAGATTTTATCGTGACAATAAGACCGGTGCACACAAGTAAGGAGGAGAAAAACATATAATTTATAACTGTTACTGTGTAATCAGCGCCGCCGAAGAAAAACATTTAATTTTACACGAAATACAGCTAGGTTGCAAACGCAATATACAAACCCTACATGCATACAAACTTCTGCTAATCTGTGCCATGTACGAATTTCATTTTTTTGAAGCACCTTCAGCAGCACTCTCATCTTGCAAGCGGTTCTGAAGATTTTTATGAATTTCCTTGTTTGGACCAGCAAACCAATGCACCATAAATCTATATCTATAATATTCGCGCCAATTTCAAAAATGTACAAAGCCGCTGTAATTACCACCATAGTCTATTCATTCTATATACCTTTTCCACGTTATCTATTTATTACCGATATATTACAAACGAAATTATTAACATCAAAGCCGTCATGTCTACCCGGTTCTTCACATCAAGTGGTCTTAACACATTCAACGGCCAAATTGTCCCTTTTGCAGTACAATCAACAAACTAGTTAAGGGCTGGCTAAGAAACTCACTACTGCTCTCGTTGTTTATAATAATTTTCATTTATGAACAATGGCTTCTCGTCAATCGTACAGAAAAAAAATGTCGGTTTGAATTTTTATACGCTGAACCCATTGAAAATAGGTGAGAAGGGTATAATGTATTTGTGCAAATGTATGTCATAGGCAGAAGAAAGCATCTCCGACCCCGTAAAGTATATATATTCTTAATCAGCATCAATAGCCGAGTCGATCTAGCCATGTCCGTCTGTCTGTCCATCCGTCCGTTTTTCAGTATGTATGAACGCAAGGATCTCAGAACCTATAAGAGCTACAGACTTGAAATTTTAGTTATAGGTTTTCCTAGTGCCCGCGCAGATCGAGTTTGTTTCCGATATTCGAAACCTTGCCCCGTTTCCAAGTAATCGATAAAATAAAACTATCGAAATCATGCGTTTTTTTTTTTAGCAATTTTGGTAAATAATAAGGGTTAAACTTGACATGTAGCTTCTAGAATGGTATATATATATATCAAGTATCTTTCATTTTATAGCTATCACCACCTCCCCGCTACCACCACAAAAGACTTATATACTATAGACTATACTATAGACTATAGCACAATAGAAAATTTTATAAAGATCGGTTAAGAAACACAGAAGTTTTAAAAAATACGTGCTTTGGCTGGCAGCAAACGCAAATTCCAAGAATTTCCGTATTCATGTACACACACACATTAATGCGCGTCTGCTTTGAATTCTATCAACAGCATTGCAATTGCGATTGTATTCTGCATCTGTATTACCACAACCGAGCGCGTAGCTCGAGCTGCATTTGGTGTTGGAAAAAGAGGGTTCAGGGTATCCCCTAGTCGGCAGCTCCCGACTAAAACCTTTTATTTTTTTATTTATACAGTATACAATTTTAATTAAAAACAAAAAAGTCTTTTTTCTGTCTTTTAGTGGGAAATTTAGCGACGGTTAGTCGAATTAGAACATGACAAAAATAACGTATGACATTGTAAGTTGACAAAATAATCAACACAAAACATATTTTATTATTCTTATCCATTTGCGTGGAAATTGGTGAAAAGGGTTGTTTGGTCATATATCACATTTGTACATTATTTTAAGTATCAATGTATTGTTTAATTCAACCGGGTTTTATATCATTGACATTAACAGATTATGTTAAACTTATGACTACGGTCTTTAGCATACGCAGTTTAATGCCGTAAACTTTCGCTCGTTTTCGAACTTTATAAATTACCTAGACCTTTTAATTTAAAGTTATATTAACAAATCAGTTCTGTTTGTATCATCAGAGAAGCAAGTTCGTGACGCTCAACAACTTAATTTCATTCTATTGAAACTTTTTAGCAGCTACATATGCCCACCCTAGATTGGATACTCAAAAATAAAAAAATCCAACGTTTTGGCGAATAACGTGTGCGCCAGTGTGTGAGACTTAACCCCTTAAGGTTTTTCGCATGTTTCGTCTAACTCTTCGCAAAATACAGCATGGACAGCAATATTTTGCCAGCTGATTTTCTTGCGGTACTCTGGACCGGTTATAATTGGCATTCCGTTATTTTCGCTGTCTTTGCTTCATCGTCGTAAACTTGTTTCCGCTGCTTACTCATTGCCGCTGTTAACATCTTGACTGTGAATTTCCATTCCGTTGGTAGAAAAACTCACATCTGTGAGCTCGAAATTAACAAGTCAAAGTTGGACTGTTAACATTAGAGCATTAGAGCTGTCGCTCGCTCACTTCAGTGAGTGTGACATTGTCAAATCAAAGTTCGTCTTATAACAGTCATATTGGTGAGCACAACATTCCCGTCACATAATGTCAACACTAGAATCGAAATTACGGAGACGAGAGAACATCAAACGAAATATCGCGCACTTAGAGGACATTGTTAGAGTGTCAACCGAGTCTGATAGCAGTGAAATAAATGGTCAAACTGCGAGCTACAATTACGCTTGCATATGTTGGAGATCTTTATTATGAAGGTTTTTGCTTTACAATCAGAAATTAAATTTGAAAATCCTCAGGACAATGGACGCGCAGAGGTGTCCTCCACCTCACCATTGTGAGTATTAAACTATCCATTCAATCCCACATGGATGATGGACTGCATAGCACCTCATTCGCAAACCCTCCGCCAATTTGCTCTTCGCCACCATCGAGTCTTCCGCTATTGGCTTCATCAGATAATCGGTTGTGAGTACTCTCTTTCAAACATTGAAAGGTTTAACCATCTATTTAATTGTTGAAAGTGCTCTGCCCTAGAGGCGGTATAGGCACTCCGAGTGACTCAAGACTCTTGCTTATTTAAGTGAACGTTATGAAAATACTCACACTCTTAGCTACAATAAAAAATTCTTCACTTGCTCAGAGAGCAAAAGAGCAAGAAATACCTATGATTTGTGTCATTGAGTAATAAACAGAGACATTTTAAAACTGGCGGATGGTCGATTAGGTTGGTCTGCAAACGCAAAGTCAAATACAAAATATAAATATACAATATATATATATATATATATATATATATATATATATATATATATATATATATATATATATATATATATATATATATATATATATATATATATATATATATATATATATATATATATATATATATATATATATATATATATATATATATACAACAAATCAGCTGCAAAACAACAACAGTGCGCATGAAACCCCATTTTTTCTCGTCGTCTGTTTTGATCGCTGAAAAGTTGGTGTGAGACTTCGAGGACATAGGAAACTCACTTCAAAGAACAGAGACAAATAATGCCTCTGTGTTTGTTGCTGGTTTTTCTGTCGTTTCTACAAGGCGTAGAAATAACAACACAATTTGGGTACTAAATTGTTGTTGCAGAACTGAGTCCCGGCGCAAGTTGGTAGAAAATTTGAATGCCAAAGCCATGGGTTACGCATACGGCACACCAACATCATATATTATGACGTTACATTTGGAAAAATTTTATTTTTTGTCTTGACTAGAATCACTAACCATAGAACGTATAGATTGGACAACTAGAGTAAAAGAATGAGGCCAAGCTTTTATTGTCGGCAGGTCGTCTTCGTTTTTGTTCGGGTTCGAGACACGCTACATGCTCAGACAGCAAGAAAGTAGGAAATATGTACATATGATTTGTGTGGTAGAACGGCATCGCTGTTTTCTATCTCGCTCCCACTACAGGAAACTGTTTTGGCTTTCTCTCATCCATATGATTTGTTCGATAGAACGCCATCGCTATTTTTTATCTCGCTCCCACTACAGGAAACTGTTTGGCTTACTCTCAGTGCTCTCTCTCATTATAGATAGGGATCGTTTAAATGTATGTGTCCGCACAAGCAAAAATGCGCACAATTTCAATTTTTGCTCAAATTTCGGATGCATTTCTTCCCATTTGAAGGGACAATTAATATGAAATAATGAAAGCGTTTACCACGTCGATGCGAAATTCTTGCATTTTAGCTCGTTATCGTTGGTAAGGGTACCTAAGCGTTGGCATTTGTGCATTCAAAATTGATTGGGCTCGCCATACACGCACACTTGCACACACTTGTATTTATGCGTTAGTGTGTTGGTTGCCTGCCTGTCCGATGGAAATTAGGCAAGATTTAAAGTTTTTGATATTTCGTATGTGAATACATATTTGGAATAGGTCATGCATGATCAGCGCTAGAAATCTAACAAATTTTATTTATTTGACAGCTAAAGCCAGAGCAGTGAATAGCAACACATTCAAATATGCTGTTATGTATGTATATTCACACATATTCAATCATAATTGCTTGCACGGCTCTCATAAAGCCGAAGCTCAGGGTACATTCTATTTTTGCATGTTCCGGAATCATGGGAAATTTCCATCGTGACCATGAACCACAAGTCTGGTAAGCTGGAGGACGATTTCGACTTATACTAGACAATTAGTCTCCTCCGGGTTAACGAAAAGTTTTTTATAATTATTTCATGACAGAGAAAAAAGAATAAGTACTTATTAGACACAGCAAGTTGCATGGATTGAAAAGCTCAAAAGGTAAACCTCAATTGACTTTGGTTTTAATAAGCTTATTTTTTTCCAGATGGAGCCGCCACGTCGCCGTATACCAGAGCTAAAACAGCGTCCTAAGTCGGGAAATTGGAGTAGCTTTCACGGAACCAATTCCTCTTCGCTTATGAGAAATCAAATACTAAACAGCAGTTATCATGAGGCGCTTTCTGCCAAGGGTAATGCGAATGCATTAGAAACCGTTTATCCCGTTGAGGCAAGAACGCAATGCATTAATTCATTGGATCAAAATGACCCTAAAATAAAAAAAGAGGAAATCGATCGACTGAATAAGCAACTTAAGATATTTGCCAAGAAACAGGAGCAGTTGCTTCGCGTTTCTTTCTATCTGTTGTTAAACATGGCCGAGAACGTCAAGCTTGAGGAGAAAATGAGACGAAAGAACATTGTTAAGATGCTGATCAAGGCACTTGATCGTCAGAATATTGATTTACTTATGTTGGCTACCACATTTCTTAAAAAGCTTTCCATTGTAGGCGACAACAAGGATGAGATGTACGCGTTAAACATTGTGTCGAAACTGCCACGCCTTTTTCAAAACCCGCATACAGATCTGGTGCAGGTAACACTTAAGCTAGTATTTAATTTGTCGTTTGATGCTACAATACGTCTTAAAATGGTTGCTGATGGCTATTTGCCTTTGTTGGTTATGTTTATTAACGACGAAAAGCATCACGGAATTGCGGTTAAAATACTTTACCACATGAGCCTCGACGATAAGGTCAAGTCTATGTTTATGCACACAGAGTGCGTACAAATGGCCACAGATGCTATCATTTTGAATCTAAATGTAAAGGTTGATCTAGATCTCATAGCGCTTTGTATTAATTTGTCATTGAACCGACGCAATGCCCATATTATGGTTGAAGGTCAGCGTCTACACAGTCTCATGGATCGAGCTTTTAAGTACCAAGATGCCCTATTGATGAAACTACTGCGCAACCTTTCGCAACACGAATCACTACAACTTCAATACATTGAATACGTAGGGGACTTAGCGCGCATTTTAACGATCTGTGACGATGAGTCCTTCATTGTGGAGTGCTTAGGTATATTAGGTAACCTAGCGCTAACTGACTTAGATTACTCGCAAATACTGCAGAATCATAAACTAATACCCTGGATACGACAAGTGCTAGTGCCCTGCGCAAGACTTGACGATGTTGTGCTCGACACTATCGTTTATCTGGGCACGTGTGCTTTCGATGAGCTTTGTGCACTCCTCTTCTGTCGCGCTAAGGTCGTGATATCATTAATCGAACTGCTAAAGGCCAAGCAAGAGGATGATGAGATTGTGCTACAGATCATTTTTGTGTTCCAGCAAATTCTGCGACACGAAAGCACACGAGAGTACATGATTAAGGAAACTGAATCGCCAGCTTATCTCATCGATCTTATGCATGACAAAAATGAGGAGATCCGTAAAGTGTGCGACTATTGTTTGGATATTATTGCGATAAGTGATAGCGAGTGGGCCAAGCGTATAAAGGTGAGTTATATATTTTTAAAAACATTTGAGATTTGAAGAGGAGCAACGTAATCAAGATAATTTCCTTATTACGGTCGTTTTCGACTGTCTAATATTTGAACATTTATACCCTAAAGAGTTACCATAAATACAAATATGATTGAATTATAGCTAAAACAACCCATAATACGTTATTTAAAACTAGTGTGTATTCCTCTGCCTTATTTTGTGCATTTTCACCCATTAACCGTACGTAGACGATTTAAGCCTAACCGTACTATCTTAAGCTCAACATCTTTAGTTATTTGTTACATTAAAAATAAGTTAATAGTTAAACATTATTTTGAAATTCATCAAATATTATGTCTTGTGAAAACCTTGAAACCGAAAATAAACATTCGTTCATTAATCTGTTGACCCGCATTTCCATCTAAAAGCGGTGGATTTTGCGAAAAATGCATCTCATAAATATTGACAGAATCTCAGAAATAAGTGAAGCTGATTCAATAATAAACAATCACTACAGTTGAGGGTGGGATTTCCGAAATTGCTGAAACACGTATTCATTGAGTTCTTATGTACGGATTTGAAAATAAGTTTGAAACTGATCGGACAAATCCTATATTTGAATTTTTACCGAAGAGGGATACAATTTCCGAAAAGTGTGAAACACCTCTGATATGAATTCGAGCTAATATCTTTCAAAATCCGTGACCCCTATCGAATGGTAAACAAAAAAGTTTAATATTCTCCCAAACTCCTTCATTACTGGTAACATAAATAGAACAACTTTAGTTCGTGGACATGCCATTAACGTTATCAGGGCTTAAATATGGCACCCAAATGTGCTAGTCTTTAAAAATGAAATTCGTCAAACTATATAATGAATCCGGAAAGACATCCAAAAAGTAAACATATCTGTGTATACTATGCGACAACCCTCATACCAAAGTTCGTGCACCTTCCTCTCAAAATTTATAAGCCAAACTAAAAAATGAAGTTTAAAAATACTAAATCCTATAACAAAGAAACGTAACAATAGAAGCACTTTTCTTGGGATTTTTTTGTTCTTTGAAGACTTGTTACGTGTTAAATGTCTCTCTTTCGGGGGGCTGTACTCGTGTCTGCCGTTACGGAAACACTACGGCAATATTATACAAATAACAAATGCGTGTCTTAGTTGGGTGGTTAAGATCCCGTTTCTCTCCAAATGTGAATCTTAAACTGTACTGTACTGTAGATTAGTTAACTATTCTATTTTTCGGCTGGGAAAGGCCGGATTTTTAAGCTCGACGCCCCATTAGCGGTCCTTGGTGTTTGCTTACATTACAAAGCACTGACTTCATACGTAAACAAGAGCAGTGGCAAAAACATGTAACAAAATCGTCTAAACTACAATCGGACATTAATCAGTGGCTTTGTTGTTATTGCCAAAGCGCCCTAGCCTATATTGTGCTCAAAGATTATTTAAAGATCAATGCCCTCAAACTCTAGGGCCGAAATTGAATTTATGCGAACGGCAATAAGTGTTTCTTCCCTTCTTCCCTTCTTCGGAAAATCCTGGGCGCGCATTTTAAATTTAATTTTTAATTTTTTTTTTTTTGAGTTACTTTGGTTGTCGATTGCTCAGGTCTCCCGACCGGCAGACAAAAAAAAACAAAGAGCTAGCCTCCCGCCCCAGAAGCCAGAATGGATGCTAAGAACTACTTTTTCTTCACGATGGTTCCTGTTGAACGGCCTTTTTATGGAACAACACTGCTCCTACACCAAATTAAGACGCATAGCAGCGTATGAAGAAGTGTTTGGAAATATCCGCATGCGCAAGCACCGGGTCAAGGCAGCCTTCAACTTCTCCACTGCTTGTATTGCTTATTCACTGAATACATATTTGATGTTACTTCTTATTTAGCCTTTCCTTCACCGTTGCGGCTGTAATCGTGAAATTTCACATAAAACGGCAAGCAGCATTTGTACACAAAAATGAGCGGACTTTCTGCGCGAACAAGGCAATGGAATTCACTTAACAGTTGGTCGGGGTCCCTGCGTAGCTTGCCATCACAGATAATATAATATCATTGGGGCAAAAATGGATTCTTGCAATCCGATGTAGAGTACTCGTCGTAAATATTTGAAGTGGGCTTTGAAATCTAAAGCACGCACAAAAGGTTACCCAAATAAACAATGATGATTGACCGCAACTCGGTGGGTATTACCAAAGACAATATAAACACTAAGATGAGTAACGCCATACAACAAAATGCTACTATGCAGCTTGATTTTTTGAGAATTGAGACCGAAAACGAAATTAATATCATTGCGCTCTCACAGAGCGAAATCACTAAAAATAGAATGTTCTCTCGGCTCCGGCTCTAAGAGGGCCGTGCAAGCAAATATGTTTGTATGTGTGTGAATATACATACATAACAGCATATTTGAATGTGTTGTTATTCGCTGCACTGGCCTTTACTGCCAAAGAAATTATTAAGCTAGTTTTCCAGCGCGGGCTTTTATTAAGTCGATGTAAATATTTATATAATAAATGTTGGATTTGGCGACCTTTCCGTTTTATAATTATTTGTTTGGTCCTAGGTCCACATAATTATAAAATTGAAAGGTCGCCAAATCCAACATTAAATACCAACGGAAGGCACGCCGTAAGCATAACAACGAACATAAGTTATACAAAAATAAGAACTAAGTACAAAGAATACAGAAAAACCATTAACAAATATCAAATTACATTGGTAGAGTTAGTTTAACTAACATCTAGCTTAAAATGCCGTTTAAAATGCAGGAAATCAAACCTAATACCTAATTTTATTAAGAACTTGACAAAACAATTGCCCATACTGACAACAAAATCCACCCTGACATAACTAAGGCATTAACTAGACACACACAAATTTTTTTATATCATGGTATTAAGCTGACTTATAAAACACAAACACAACTTATTAGAAAAACAAACCAAACATATGGAAACAGCAAAAACAAAACATAGAACTACTGATGACCACAGATGACTCCAAAGCGTTTTTTGAGAGCGAGAAGAACATAGAAAACAAAATAACAACAACACTGAAGAAAAGGCAAGAAACTAAACACGACAAGCTACGAAATAAACAAAACCTCGACTTAGCGGAAAACAACACTCAAAGAGAATGGTTTGTAAACAAAACGAAAACAGCATTCCCGCCTAACGTAGAAACGTTACTTGCAAAAGGGCCAAAATTCGCGCTCCCGATTAATAAGAAAGAATTCCCCCTCTTAATATACATTGCGGACGGAGAAGAGTTGGTACAGACGATAAATGAAAAAGAAACACAAGAGTCGGCACGCACTAAACTCTCTTAACTATCAATAAATCACACTTAAATGCAACGAGAAAGAAGTGCTATCTTCGGCACACCGAAGATTTAATACCCTTGCAGACCCAACCTTTTCAAAATGCTTATAGTGCTTTGCCCGTATCTAAGAAGCACAGGGAAAATTGTTAATGCCGAGTATGGTTAAGATATCATGGAAAACAAAACAGGTTTCCGTACAAAAACTTAATTTTCGACCGATCTTTCCTATGGCAGCTATATGATATAGTTGTCCGATCTTAATAGGATTTAGCATATATATGGGGAGCGTAGTAAAACTAATAAGTACCGAGTTTGGTCAAGATATCTTGAAAAACATAAAAATTTTCCATACAAAAACTTAATTTTCGACCGATTGTTCCTATGGCAGCTATATGATATAGTTGCCTGATCTGAATAGAATTTTGCATATATATGGGGAGCTTAGTAAAACTAATAAGTACCGAGTTTGGTCAAGATATCTTGAAAAACATAAAAATTTTCCATACAAAAACTTAATTTTCGACCGATCGTTCCTATGGCAGCTATATGATATAGTTGTCCGATCTTAATAGGATTTTGCATATATATGGGGAACGTAGTAAAACTAATAAATACCAAGTTTAGTAAAGATAACTTTATAAACAAAAATGTTTTTCATACAAGAACCTACTTTTCGACCGATCGTTCCTATGGCAGCTATATGATATAGTGGTCCGATCCAGCTGGTTTTGACATATGAGCTGCGTGCAACAGAAAGAGGGACTTCTGCAAAGTTTCATAAAGATAGCTTTAAAACTGAGAGACTAGTTCGCATAGAAACAGACAGACGGACAGACGGACAGACGGACATGGCTATATCAACTCGGCTGTTGATACTGATCAAGAATATATATACTTTATGGGGTCGGAGATGTCTCCTTCTATGCGTTACACATTTCACGACAAAATTATAATACCCTCTGCAAGGGTATAAAAATTGAACTATCTCAACCAGACTTTACAAAAAAGTTCTTTCTCACCTAGGACGCTTCCGACATTGCCATAGGAGCCGTCCTTTCACAGGAAAACAAACCAATCACCTTTATTTCAAAAACCTTAAATAAAACAGAAAGAAACAAGTAAGATGTTCTAGTCGGGGGCTTCCGACTAGGAGATACCCTGAACCCTCTTATTCCAACACCAAATACAGCTCGCGTTACGCGTTCTCTTCATTTATAGCTATGAGGTAGTAGCGGGGGAGGTGGCGATAGGTATAAAATAAAAAATATATGATATATATATATATACTATTCTAGAAGCTACATGTCATGTTTGGTGAGTCTAGCTCATATTATTTACCAAAATTGCCCAAAAAACAGTATTTCGATATCGATTACTTGGAAACGGGGCAAGTTATCGAATATCGGAAAGAAAATCGATCTGCGCGGGCACTAGGAGGACCTACAGCTAAAATTCTCTAGTCTCTAGATATTATAGGTTCTGAGATCCTTGCGTTCATACATACGGACAGACAGACGGACATGGCTAGATCGACTTGGCTATTGATGCTGACCAAGAATATATATACTTTATGGGGTCGGAGATGCTTCCTTCTGCCTGTTGCATACATTTGCACAAATACATTATACCCTTTCTTACCCATTTTGAATGGGTTCAGGGTATAAAAACAGCACTTATGACCCACTGTATGAAAAGCAACCACACACCAAATTTCGATGCGACAACAAGAACAATATAACAAAAGACATACATTAGAAATGTTACACATAATAAACACACCAAACAATAGACGACTAAACTACAAAACGGACAGCGTATGTAGTGCAAGTATTTGCAGTTTTTTTTTTTTTTTTTTTTTTTTAATCAATTACATAGTTTAGAAATTAGATGTATATTCCCTAAGAATGTTACCGCAGTTTTCTAACTCACGACAGTAAAGAGCTTTTCACTTAAGTAATGGCGACAACAAGCCAAAAACAATGTGCCCGTACACTCAGATGGTAAAAAAATAGTTTCAAAATATACTAATACTAACAAATCTATAGTTTAATTGGTTCCTAAACATTAGGATTGGCCTAAAAGGGTGTACTTTTGGGTGAGGCATACTATTTGAGAACATATGGTATAAAAAAAATGGTGTCTGTAAACTTAACCCACAATATTGCTTAAAAAGTATGTTAATATACACGTAAATGTGAAAATTTCTAGATCAATTCAAATATTAATCAATAAATCGGAGATGCTTCCTTTTGCCTATTACATACAATTGTATAAACAGATTACTACCATTATCCTTTAGTTTTCAATCCCTATGGTCAAAATCCAGTATTGTTACGATTCAAAAAAGGTTACTTTCCTTGCCAGCTCTTACTTTTTGGGCTGTACTTTCATCAATTAGTCGGGAGAGTGCTATTTATATATAGTATAGATCATCTATATATATAGATATAGTAATAGATCAATTTTAAGTACATTCATATCTGATAAATGCATATACTTGCACATAGTAAAATATCCGTAAGTTTATTCTTAGTCTCTTATATACATCAACATGTTAACAACAACATCATTACTATTTTGTTGTCCCCCACAGCTAGAAAAGTTTCGTAACCACAACTCGCAGTGGCTATGTATGGTAGAGTCGCAGCAGGAACGGGATAACGAGCAAGACTACGTAGATAATAATGATAATGATAATGATTTAAACACGTTTATACGATCTGAGTTCTTAGACAATTGCGATATATACAACAACTCGAACATTAACGAGCCTGACAATGACAGTAACAGCTACAATAGCAACAACCCAGAAAGCCCAGCTATATCCTCTTATAGCAAGTCTGTAAGCACGTAGGTATAACAACATGGAAGTCTGAGTCCTGGTCGATAACTCATTTTTCTTTCGCACAGGTATCGGCGCAGCCAGGATCTTGATGGAATGTATAATATGACCTCCAGCTCCAAGTCGCAAAGCTCCAGCCAGGGTGGCGACGATTGACTTTCTATGTTAAGGTCCAACAAGATGGCCGACACCGATGGTTTACATCATGAGCTAACATAAGAAGATACAGCAAGTTTATTAGCCTATTTACAGCGTTGAGCTCGTCAGCATTGTCATTTTCATATAATAAAACAAATGTTATTTATGTATTTACCACATGTAAAAATATATCACATGTGAAAATACATCACATGTGGTTAATACATATACTGGCGAGGCATCTTTATTCCAGTCGTTTACCAAACAAAACTAACATTTCCGTACAGTTTTCAAACTATATGTTTCTTTGGTTGGTTTTGGTTTGATTTTTTTATATTTAAAAAGAAAGAAGAATAAAAACACACAAAGATAGGCATTTTGTTGGCCCTGTTGTCTTTTCATTATTATTACTATGCTCAATGGGTTATTGCTTGGGCATGCACACCAAGATCCGATAGCAGTCTGATGGTGATTGAACTGGGAGGTTCTTGAAGAAACAATATACCTCATTGTTATTGATTATTATGATCAACATGAACCTGCAAGCCTAAAATTTAGTTCACACAATATTACCGGTCAGTGAAAACCCTTTGCTAAATTATTTTAGTCAAACCATTTTATTAGATAATCTTGAAGAATAAAAACATTTTTATTGTTACTATAATCCACAGCAAATAAAATGCAAAATTGCCACAAGCAACAAAGAAATATGAATACAACAAGAAAGAGGCATGTCTTTGTCCCGCTAAAGACTTAATACGATTATATAAGAAACCAAATTTGACCGATTACTGTTATACCATAGAGCTATATAAAATTGTAGTCCCCTACTGATAACACTTACCTCATGTGGGCGTAGAGAATCTCGTAAATGGGATCTACGGCATTGAGCGAAAAAGGTGGGAGAACTTTGGCGATTTCCCTCCCGATTCGCCCGGAGGAGGGTGAGCGAAACCCCGTGCCTTTAGGAGGCCCTTGGCCTTTCACGGTCGTTGACTGACATATGCAGTTGTACCCATGGGCAGCAACTGACGGAAATTTGCGTGTATGCGTAAGCAGATTTCTGCATCGATCTCGTTGATAGCCATGGCAACGGGTAGTCGAATTTGGTAAAAGACGGTTGTGCGCAAACGCACTTGGTTAAGTTAAAGTTCAATAAAGACGTGTACGAACGTGTGTGTTTACATGTATTCAGAAATTCTGGCAATTAGCGCGATATCTATAAAATGTAAGATACTTGATATATACATATATAAATATATATTATTCTAGAAACTATTTGTCCAGTTTGTGGACTCTAGCTCTTAAAAACCTAAGAGATGTACTCAAAAAACAGGATTCATATTTTTTTTATATCGATTTCTTGAAAACGGGTCAAGTTATCGATTAACGGTACGTTCCAAATTTCAAGTCTCTAGATCTTATAGGTTCTGAAATCCTTTCAGTCATACATACGGACGGACGGATGGACAGACAGACGGACACGGCTATATCGACTCGGCTATTGATGCTGATCAAGAATAAATATACTTTATGGGGTCGGAGATGCTTTCTTCTGCCTGTTACATACATTTGCACAAATACATTATACCCCATTTAACCATTTTAATTGGGTTCAGGGTATAAAAAGTGTCGATCCAAAATATAAAAGTTATGAAGTTTATCCCGCCGACATGAAAATTAAAATTCTTTAGTACACAATTATAACTTTAAAAACAACAACTTAAGAAAACACCATCAAATAAAGAACAAATTGAAACAATTGGTTCCATCACCAAAGGGATTCACGTCGAGAGCGCCAGGCTGGTCCACGAAGCTCTCGAACCAGAGTGGTCGGCGGATCTCCGGCATTTTTTTCCTGGTGCAGAACCAGAAGGATGGACCCCAAGGAGCAGCAGTGGGCAGAACAACGGCGGCATCAAGCCTCTGAGTTCGTTTTGTCTAGTCAAACAATCGATCGTTTTCCTATCCGAAGTGCTCTTCAGGTCCATCTAGGCTTCAGTGTTGTTCCAGAGAATCATGAGGTCAATCTGCGTTGTACTCCAAGTCCACGTAGGGGATGAGTATGTCTCGAGCGAAGAAAACGAAACGGATTGCCGGTCATCCACGATAGGGATGACCAGAGCAATCGACAAGCAAACCAGTCTTTCGCTTGGGGTATGCCAATAAATTTTCCATATTTCCTTTTAGAACGCCAATGGGTTCATTGGCAGGAAAGTCGAATTTGAAAAAGTCCCTTTAATTTCAAGGTTTTTGGCTACAAGCTTTGTACCGCCAAATACCTCTCTAATAGTCTAGCTATTGTAATCTACACGCACCTGCAATATTACTAACATAGCTCAGATATCACAGTTCGGTATCAGACAGTTGCAGTCAGTCTCTCGTCGGATCATGGATACTAATGGGCTACTGCCAAGAACTTAACGGCCATTGACTTTTCAATCTACAAAGGCGTTCCATCTTATTTCAATAATACAGAGCTGTTAATGTGCATATTGCACCAAGCACCAAAAGCTTATGAAAGATTAAATAAGGAGTATTCAGTATAGCAGCATGCAGTTATACACAGGGCAGTCTTTAGCGCCTTAGTTGGGCAAGCGGCACACTATGATCAAATCCGTAATAACTTCAGATAAGAGAGTTCACAGGTAGACTTAGAAGCATAATGCTGCCGGAAATGGAGGTTTATGAAATCGTTCAGGTCATGGAATGCATCAAATGTCACGAGCCCTTAGACATGGTCAAATGTCTGCCAGAATTTGTAGGTTTAAATGAAGCCTACGTCCCATGGCGTCAGGCAGTCACCCCCGCCTATAAAATCTTCAAGCTCTTAAATGGCAGCTCTCGCCTTAACCAGCCAGTGATTATTGTAAGAAGCAAGATTAGCGGCCCGGTACCCAAGGTACTTGCTTCCTTCAATTTAGCTTTGACTTTCGTCGCTATTCTAAGTTAATTACACTGCACGTACAGCGATAAGTGGCCAATTTACGTCATCAAGCAAATAATCGGTTTGTTGTACCATGGGAATCTAATCCATCTTCTTTGTCCGTCGAAGCAAGGGAGGATGGTACACAAGGTAAACCCAAAATAGGCATTCGTTTATAATTTTAACTCATTTATGCGCTTTTTCTTAAGATTTAAGCCAGCTCCCATGTAACTTTTACTCTATGTATTTGGGTAATTATTTGCGTTGCTTACTTTCCTCGTACTTGCTCACGCCGTGATCACCAACTATTCCCACGCTGATTACATTCTGATAGGAGATGGAGAGATGTTTCTCTGAGAACAGTATAGGTATGGTTAAATGGTGAGGTTATTGCCAAGGTCGCACATGCAGAAGTTACTTTCGATAGCTACGACCCCCGTTAGAGCCCAGTTGGCCGCTCTAACTGTTCATCATAGGATGACAAAAAGTTAGGATTTCTTAGGCACCGCGTTAAGATTCGTGGCAGGGGTTTCAGACGCTAGGGACTTTAGAACACATTAACATAAGGGAGGCCCCTTTGACAGATAGACAGATACAAATAAAATCACTGACACAAAAGCAAATAAATCGGTTGACTGACACTGTCGACAGGTTTTGAAATTCACAAAATAAAAAGAAATAGATACTGGCCACCTGCTTGGAGTCCCATTAGCAAGAAATAGAATGTTGATTACCGAGATCCAAAATTGAATGCTCACTAGCACTCTTGCCAAATCAGACATAATAAATCCGTTCATTAAGGCCCAGGAAGATTTAAAATCAGTTTTTGTTGATGAGAAGTAACTACTATTAATGTTTTTGAATTCATCCATGTAGTACACATTATTAAATACCCTTATATCAAGTTTTCCTATCCAACAACACCGTGGTTGAGTCCGATTCTGAGATAGTCGTGGTCATAAGCCGCAGGCCAACAACTATTGCAACGTTTTATGAACTAACAGACGAAGGCTCATGTGCCGAAGGTTTACATACGGGTGGCATTGCCCAATCCATCTATCTGAATACGATCACAGTAGTCGACGATGGTATCGTATTAATAGACGACCGCCCGGCGAAAGTTAGCACCGCTAACAGCCCATTTTGTGACTGATAACGTGACAATTTTCCCTGATAACGTGATTTTTATATAATTTATTTGTGCAAATGTATGTAACAGGCAGAAGGAAGCATCTCTGACCCCATAAAGTATATATATTCTTGATCAGCATCAATAGCCGAGTCTAGCCATGTCCGTCCGTCTGTCTGTCCGTATGTATGAACGCAGGGATCTCAGATTTTATAAGAGCTACAGACTTGAAATTTGAGCTGTGGGTCCTCCTAGTGCCTGCGCAGATCGAGTTTGTTTCCGATATTGGATAACTTGCCCCGTTTCCAACTAATCGATAAAAATCGATATCGAAATCCTGGTTTTTGAGCAATTTTGGTAAACAATAGGAGCTAGAGTCACAAAACTTGACACATAGCTTTTAGAATAGTATATATATATAGTATTTTTCATTTTATACCTATCGCCTATCGGAAGAAGAGGGTTCAGGGTATCCCCTTGTCGGGAGCTCCCGACTAGAACCTCTTCCTTGTTTTTTTTTAAATTTATTTTTTTATTACTACTAAAGAAAACGAGCGCGCAGCGTGAGCTGTATTTGGTGTTGGAGGGTTCAGGGTATCCCCTAGTCGGGAGCTCCCGACTGGAACCTCTTACTTGTTTTATCTATTTTTATCGATTGCCTGAAAACGGGTAAGCTATCAATCTTCGGTATAAAACTAGTACTGCGCGGACACTAGGAGGACCTACGTTCAAAATTCAAGTCTCTGGATTCTATAGAATCTGATATCGACGCAATAATACAAATCGACGGACGGGCAGGACAGACAGACGAGCATGGCCAAATCAACTCAGCTATTGACGCTGATCAAGAATATATATGCTTTATGGGGTCGGAGCTGTTTCCTTCTGCTTGTAACATACATGTGCACAAAAGTATTAATCCCTTTTTTTTTATTTTCAATGGGTTTCCGGTATAAAAAAATGGATGTTACTTTCTCCGCTGTTATCCAAGTCCGAGGCAACTTAGGAGGAACCTTAGGATAACGAAAGAGGCAGTAAGCAACGACTTTCCGTTCCAACAACCCAGCACAGAAGATCAGCATCACTTCCGCACCCTCCGATTAAAAGAGGTACTTCTCCTTAATATCTATCATAATTTACAGCATTAAAAAAGTGGTTCGCTGTGAGTTAATTGGCGTGACTTGTAGCCTGAGTTAGTTCGAGGAAAGAACTAACTCATCTTAGAATTTTGTAGTGTCGCTTAAGGTCCGCTAAGGCCAAGTCCGTGCTCTTTAGGGTAAGGTCGAGCAGGAATGTGACCGCTGTTCCAAAGTTCTCAGCCAAGCCAAGTTAAACCTGCCAGACACGCAAGCCATGCAAGCGAAATATGACCACTACTCTTTTGATTACGAGCGTTGTAGCTCTACTCTTAATAAACAAATATATTAGAGAGTACGACCGCTCTAACCCTTCCTTAACTGATAGATTTAACAATAAGGGACTGTTAGTCAAGTTTGCTTCTCAGCTCTAGAACACTCCCGTATAAATAATGTGAACTGGGATTGCCTCATAGTTTACTTGTGCGTCTCTGAGCTACCCAAGCTTACACTTTCGCAGTGGGAACAATCGTTGCACAATATGGTTGGCATCCCGATGTGGAACAATCTGAATTCTTTCCTATTAGAATGCTATCGCACTCTTGGAGCGATAGATGGCATGACTCTAGCATAGCTGCACAGGTTCACTGCAGATCCGACCAATGGAGCCCCCTATAAAGAAGATAAGCTCCGTGGAAGCCAAGGTAAGCGTTAAGGGTCAAACTTGCAAATTTCGCTTAATAGAGAACCACCTAATGCGCTTGTGCGCCCATTTCCTGCAGATGTCTGTTGATGATAGGTCCAACTATTTCAAACAGCAAAAACTGCCTGAATTGTTTCACGAGAGGACATATATTAAGGTCAAAGCAGCAAAAAAGAAGCGGACAGACGTCCCGAAATGTGTGACATCGGCAGGAGAAAAACCAGTCGAATTATCCGTGTCGTCTGCTGACGTAGAAGTTCCGAAAGGGCGACAGCAACAATTAAATTTAAAGAAGCCGCTAGAAGGCTCGTCGTCCGGAATACCGGCTGTTTTAGGTACCACAGCTAATAGTGTTCCCACTGTCCTAACTGTGGCGCCTAAGCCACCGAAAAGACATATTTAATCCTTTAAATCCATCCTTTAAAATAAGTGTTCCGCCAGAAATATTTACTAACATTTGTTGTAAAGAGTTTTGGCCGGAAAACTTAATAGTCAAAGAATATAAGGCCAAAAATAAAAATCGGACTCCTATTTTATGACCACCTGTTTCTAGTGGTCACAAAACTAAATTCATCCCTCGATCTTGCCTACCAGAATGTTAGAGGTCCTAAATCTAAACTTGTTAACCTGTATTTAGATTTATTGCTTTTAATTTTCAAATTATCGCTTTTACTGTGATCTAGCTGAAGCCGGACATCTCAGATTCTTCCATTTTTACCTCCAAATACACCACTCACAGATGTGATCGAGCTTCCCGTATCGAAGGAGGAGTACTCATAGCTGTCAAGTCTGCTCTTTCGTCGGAACGCATTAAACTTCCCATCTCAGAGATTGAGTTGGTGGCTGTAAGAGTTGTATTTGGAAGTTTTTCTATCTTTATTTCATGTTCATATATACCCCCTTTATCTAACTTTACCATTTATCAAACCAATCTTAATGATATTAAATCTGTCTCCTCCTTACTTTCTGATAGCGACCTTTTAGTAGTTCTTGGGTACTTTAATCTCCCTAATGTCGATTGGTCATCGCCATCAGACTCAAACTTTCTGATGCCGTCTACGTCAAACGAATTTATTGATGGTCTACATGAAATGTCCTTACGGCAGGTTAATCGTGTGCGCAATTCAAGAAACAGATCTCTTTATCTAATTTTCGTGTTGGGTTCGATCGACAGTGTTGTGCACAGGGTTAATCTGCTTTCGCTTCCTGAAGACCCTTTTCATGCAAACTTGTATATGGTCATTGATCTACCAGCCCGAGTCCCTATCAGGGAATCGGAATAAGCTGAACTTGTCCCTTGTTTCCGAAAAGCTGATTTTCATAAACTGAATGGTCTTATTCTGCAAGTCGACTGGTCCCAACTGTACAATTGTGCAGACATTGATGTTGCCATTAAACTATTTTATGCTACCTTGTACTCGTTTTTTGGTGTCCTCTTGATCACCCAGCGAGGCCTGATAGGCCTCCCTGGTTCTCAAGTTAACTTATGAAATTATAAAATGTGAAGTCAAGGTGTTATAAAACGTTTAAGGAATCGGGATATCACTCTGATTTCTCCCGTTATGCAGTTGCCCGATCAACTTTTTCTACTCAAAATTCCATCTGCTATAAGGATTACCTTCGCCGTTGTCGCCTCTAGTTTTCTCATAATCCTAAGCAATTTTTTAACTTTGTCAATTCTAAACGAAAGACATCTATTTTGCCTTCTTCGGTTGAGTTTGCAGAAGAGAGCGCGAATACTGCTCTAGGTATAATAAAAATCAGCCTTATCCTTAGCAGTTACAGAGGTCAAACAGCATCTTAAATCCCATTATTACGGAAAGTTCGCTTCTCAGCAACCTTAACACTATCAAGCCGGTTTACTCACCAGGCCCTGATGGTGTTCCTGATTGTGTGCTCAGGTACTGTGCTGCAGCATTATGTAAACCTGTGTTAAAACTTTTTTAATTGTCCGTAAACATTTCATCTTTTCCGACCATTTGGAAGGAATCATACATTAACCCTCTCAATAAGAAATGGAGTAAGCCTGATGTCGAAAACTGTAGAGGTATTTCCAAATTATTCGCTATACCTAAAGCTTTTGAGAGAATCATAACATCTTATGTAGTTTAATCATTTTACCTTCCCAGCATGGGTTCGTGAAGCGCAGATCTAAAACTATTAACCTTCTTGACTTTACTTCGCTTGTAATAATATATCATAAATTATGCCTTCTCGGCTTCCCAGTCAATCTCTTGAACTGGATTTCAGATTATTTGCGTAACAGAACCCAAAAGGTTCTTTTCAGAAATTCGTTTTCTAAACGAATTCAGGTGACTTCCGGTGTTCCTCAAGGTAGTCATCTTGGCCCGGTTCTCTTTACTCTTTTCATTAATGACCTTCCCTCGATACTGTCTCACTCTCGAGTAATAATGTATACTGACGATGTGAAGTTATGCCTTGCATATAAATATATGGCATCATGTTATCTCTTACAAGCTGACATTAATGCGTTTCAGGCTTGGTGTCTAGCCAACCTCTTAAACTTAAACTGCTCCAAATGTAAGGTAATGACTTTCTATAGAAGCCCTCCTCCATTTGTTTCTTACATCCTTGATAGCTTACCGCTCGAGCGTGTTAACAGTACTTCTAATTAAGTTAATGATCTAAGTGTCATCCTTGATCATAACCTTAAATTCGACTCTCATGCTAAGACCGTGGTCAATAAGGCCAGAATTGTTTTAGGTTACATCAAGCGATGGTCGAAGGAGTTTGACGATCCGTACACGATAAAAATCCTTTATATATCTTTGCTACGACCTATACTTGAGTATGCCTCATGTATCTGGTCACCACAGTACTCTATCCATTAAGACAGAATTGAATCCGTTCAGAAACAATTCTTGTTGTTTGCCCTTCATGGTTTAAATTGTGATCCTCTTGTGCGGTTATCGGCATACTCCAGCAGACTTCTGATGATTAACCTTCCTTCCTTAACTAATCGAACCATGCCACTAAAAGAACCATGCTGGGTGTAATATTTATTCATAAAATAATTACCGGTGATATCGACTTTTCTGTGTTGACTAGCCAATTAAATTTCTCTATCCCTACTAGACTAACACGTAATTTTACACCCTTATCGCTTCAATTTTGCTCAACTAATTATGCCTTGCATGAACCGTTCAGGGTTCTCTGTGATGACTATAACAAGCGTTACAGAGTATTCTGCTCGGACTCTTCTTTTCTTCGTAAACACTCATCTATTCTAAACTATTTAGCAAGTTGATAGTCTTATTTTTATTTGTAATTGTATTTGTACATATAGTCATAGTTTGTATTCGGTTTTTACTTTGCAACTCGTGTCGTACGTTACACGACTGCGCCCTTCGGTCGGTTTGGCGGGAGGTGGGATGCAGTACACTGTATCGGAATTCGCGTTAAGAGATTGCACGAGTCAACACACTTCAGCATCGTGGCAGCCCTACAGCCCCCACTGCAACAGTCCCGTCGACACAAATTAGCAACTCGCAGTTGACTTTCCCCTCTAATGTGCAGAGCTATTTTGCATCAAACGCACAAGGTGTGTTTCTAGACACTGCCGTTATTAACATTTGTAATGTGGGTAGTTGTTACAAGGCACGAGTGCTCATCGATTCGGGATCGAAAGCGAACTTCAGCTCTGAACGACTGTTTAATCGCATCCATTCCAAATGGAAGTGACCAGGTTAATAGAGCTGGAAAAACATCGATATCTGAGACCATCGATACTATCGATGTTTTCAAAAAAAAAATAATAATAATGATAAGAAGACATATAGTTATATTAACAAAAAACAAAATTATATTTTCTTAGAAAATATTTTTCTGATATAATTTACGTGAGATCATACTAATATTTAAATTCGTTCGAGTTTTTACTTAAAAATAATAACATGTCCACTATTGCCGGCTTCAGCGAACTCCTGCGATTTTAAATTATCTGACCAGCTTTGCTTAATGTTCTTTTTGAATCTGTGGACGTCGCCGGATGCAAAAAAATTTTGCAGAAAGAGCTCTCAAAGGTTGAAGGCTCTCACTATTTATCTGAAAAAAAACTATGACAATTTTTGGTTGAAACTTGTAGGTGTACAAGTGGATTTCAGTCTCCCAGCTCGTTGGGATTGCATCCGACCGTGTTGGTTGCAGTTTCTGAGTTATTTTACTTTCCAAGAAAGTAAAAGCTCTTTTAGGTTTGTTTTCCTACAGAGGGGTTGCTAGTGGTGTTGGTGGAGCTGATGGCTGGTGTGAGCTATTTGACATGGAAAATTGTTCTGCCTTCGCCTTCTGATCAACTCAATTGCTCAAGTGCTGCCTTTGATTTTATATGCGATTGCAATATGTTTATTTTTTGATATAGCTCGCATATGTCTGGTATTATTAGCGATATTGTCGGTGTTTTGTTCTCCGATACTTGCACAGTTGCCCCAAAAAAAGGAGCGAGCATTTCTATTAATTCTTTTGTATACCAATTTCATTGGCGTTAAAGGGACTTGGAGACTTTGGACAATTTAAAAGAATTGACGATATTTCTTCATTTAAGAGGAGTATTCTTTGCAGCATAAAATACGCGCTGTTCCAGCAAGTAGGAACCTCTTGAATCAAACCATATGGCTGCTCCACAACTTGTGCCCTTTTTTAACCTTTCATAAGCTATTATGCTACTTTTCAAAAATCAAACCCCTCTTTTGCATTTTGTAAGCAATGGCAGTATGCTGGCCGTTAAAGACTCCGCTATATTAATTGCCGTGTGATTAATTGGGTTTAAGAGTCGCTTCGTTGACAAAACTGCCGATTTTAATTCAAACTGTTCGGTGAAAAAGTGACAAGTCACTGTGAGATAGCCCTCGTTTGCTTGCGAAGTCCAACAATCTGTAGTGATGGTGACACTTTCAATTTTATTCAAAGCCATTTTTATTTTTGACTTTACAGTGGCTATTCACTTCCAAGTACCACTTTTCGCAAATGAATTTTGCTTGGCAACTTATACCGGGAGTCTAATATTTGAATCAATTCCTTAAAGCCCTGGTCATTCACTTTACTAAACAGCTGCACGTCTAATGTTTTTATTCGCATGATTGCATTATCTAGCTCTAATTTCTATGCCGATGTATTTGAATAATAAACATCCTTAGAAAGAACATTTTCTGAGCTATTTGGCTTCGCGAACTTTTCTGCATATTCGGGATAAACACGTTTGTCTTTTGACTTTTTAAAATGTTGCCATGCAACAGATGTCTCCCGCTTGCGATTTGGGGTAGAGCCTTCAAGATCAGCCACGGCTGTTGTAACTTCTTAAATAAATACAATAGAATAATTATTCAAAAATACAATAAACGTGTTTACCCTTGTATATACCCTATATAAGTGCAATTTAAAACTTTCTTTTCACGTAATTTTCCATAATTGTAATCCTCCCATCCACTTCTGTACCCAACACCACAGCAAATACAAAATTATTTCTAATCGAAACAGGCTAAATTAAAAATAATTCAATTTAAAATTATTTCACTTACTTGTTGCTTTCTTTTGCTCAAAAAGTGTTAGACCTGGGAAAACATCGATGGTTCCTAAAAAAAACATCGATGGTTCTCAAAACACCAAAAACATCGAAATAATCGATAATCCCACCGATTGTTTTCCAGCTCTACGGCTTAAGCCAAGCCATCTCAGCAACATTTAATAATTGGCTCCTAAACAAAACCGAGGTTCCGAATAGACAGCTCCGCCTTTGTTCTGTCATATTTGGTGACAATTTGCCCTCATATCGGGTCCCGAACAGTATTTTAACGGACCTACCAAACATCCAATTGGTTAACCACTCGTTCCACACGTGCTCTCAGATTGACCTGCTATTAGGAGCAGACATCATTCCGTCAATCCTCCTCGGCGGCACACAATCCAACATATGTGGCTCGTTACTTGGCATGAATACTGCCTTTGGTTGGATTCTTACTGGCCCAGTAGCTAGTTCAAATGCCGCGAGAATTTCGTCCTCTTCCACAAGGTATTCGGTTAACCCAGAATGATGATTGGATGATCTTCTCACAAAGTTTTGGGAGGTGGAAGATCTGCTAGCCAAACTAGCAAAAGAGTCAGGCTCCATATGCGAATATAAGTTTACTTTCAGTATCTAAAGGGATCAGCCAGGGAGATATATAGTTACGTTACCCTTTAAGAATCCTGATCTCATTAGCTTGGCACATTCGCAATCCGTCGCCCTCGCTCGCTTTCTAAAATACGAAAGTCGTTTAAAGAATCCTTCAACAAAGGCTCGCGTTGTGTTTAACGCCTCCAGCTCTTTCTCAAATGACAAAAATTTCAACGATGTCCTACTTTATATTTTTATACCCTGAACCCATCAAAAATGGGTAATGTATGCAAATGTATGTAACAGGCAGAAGGAAGCATCTCCGACCCTATAAAGTGTATATATTCTTGATCAGCATCAATAGCCGCGTCGATCCAGCCATGTCCGTCTGTCTGTCCGTCCGTCCGTCCGTCTGTCCGTATGTATGAACGCAAGGATCTCAGAACCTATAAGAGCTAGAGACTAGAGAATTTTAGCTATAGGTCCTCCTAGTGCCCGCTCAGATCCAGTTTGTTTCCGATATTCAATAACGTGCCCCGTTTCTAAGTAATCGATAAAAATCGATATCGAAATCCTGTCTTTTGGGCAATTTTGGTAAATAATAAGAGCTAGACTCACCAAACTTAAAATTTGGCATCTAAAATAGTACATATATATCAATATCTTTTATTTTATAGCTATCGCCACCTCCCCGCTGCCACCACATAGCTATAAATCAAGTAAATAAACCAATTTACATATGCTGCCCACAATATAACCCACAATTTAAATGCAATAGACGTTTTGAGAACACACAAATATTCTATGGCACAATAAGATGTACTTGCGAAAATTTCATTAACATCGGTTAAGAAACACAAAAGTAGTATGTTTTGGTTTCGCACGTGCTGTTAGCAGCAGCTAGTGCAAATTTCAAGAATTTCTGTATACATGTACACACACACATTCATGCGCGTCTGCTTTGAATTCTATCAACAGCATTGCAATTGCGATTGTATTGTTTTCTGTGCTGCTATTTTAATTCCTTTTATTCTCATTAAGACTCGATAATTGGTGTGGCTGTTGGGTAGAGGCGGCGGCAGGTAGTGCGAGTTCGAATCCTGCCAAGAAAACGATTTTTTTTAAATTTATCTTTTAAATTTATCCTTATTACTTAAGCAAACGAGTGCGTATCGCAAGCTGCATTTGGTGTTAGAAATATAGGGTTCAGGGTATCCTCTAGTCGGGAGCTCCCGACTAAAACCTCTTACTTGTTGCAACTAATTAATTCGAATACTTAAAGATACAAACCTGCAAACGCGGTATGTAAAATTCATGCAAGACTCTAAGAGTCTAGGCCACATGCGGGAACTCAAACCAGACGACATACATACACACCAGGGTCGAGCCAACAACATGCCACATGCCTTCCGAAGACATCGTTTTGTATTTTCGGCTGACATGGTAAAAATGTTTCGCCAGATATGGGTCACCGCAACTATCAACGAATCTTATGGAGAGAGCATCCATCTGATAATGAGATGAACTCATACAACTTATGTCACAAGCACAGCTCGAACTGGGAAAATGGGATTGACACTATGGAGGCAACTCCATCTGCAAGTGTTCTCGGCACAACACAGGATTGTATAGCAAATGTGCTTTGAATTTAATGGCATCTAAAATGACAGGTGCTCTCCGACTTCTCTTCCATTTTGGATCCGCTTGGTCTGTCGTTTGGTTCAAGATTTTATTCCAAGAACTATGGCTTGAACATGACTTGGGTCGGGACTCTCAGTTCCCACCGAACTTGGCAGCGCAATGGCAAAAATATCGAACGGATATAATTGCAGTGTAAAAACTCACGGTACCTCGGTATGTTGGATACTCTTCGGGCACTATGGAACTGCAGGCATTCCCGCTGTTGCTTACAGTCAGATTACACACCCAGATGGTCATGTAGAGGTTACGTTACTTGCTGCGAAATGACGAGTTACACCACTCAAGCAACAATCTCTTCCGCTCTTGAAACTCTGTGGAGCTCTGCTGCTGAGTCGACTGGTCGCCTTGATCAAAACTGCGCTGATGAACATCAATATCAATGTACATGCCTGGTGCGATACAACCATTGCCTTGGTGGAGATCCTTGGCATTATACAACAAGATGCTTGGCACCACAATAACGCCAAGGGAAATCCAGCAGATTGCGCATCTCAAGGCATGCTAGCCACAGATCTACCGATTTCTGGTGGGGAGGGCCACAATGGCTTCATGATGATAACTTCAACATGGAAACAATACACCTATAGGGCCATCGTGCAGAAACTTGAAGAACAAAAAATTTAGTTCTGCTCATACCAGCTACAGAAGGAGAAGCCCTACCGCATAGTAGTCAAAGGCCTCCACCACTCCACACTCAACCGAGAGCTCATTGATGACCTGCGGAGCCAGGGTCATACCGTTCTCCACGTACACAATCCGAGCAGCAAGTCACCAAAGATCCCATAAATATTCATTTCATTAACTTGCAGCCGGCGGCCAACAATAAGGAGGCTTACCATCAAGAAGCTGTGCAAGCAGGTGGTCAAGGTGGAGACTGCTCGAAGAAGCCAGGATGAGGTGGAATGCCATAGATTTCAGGAGTACGGGAACACGATCACATACTGTAAAAAAAAAACATAACTACCTTAAATGCGGGCTCAATCATCGCACTGCTGATTGCACACGGCCCGACTCAGTTCCGGCAACATGCACTGTGATGGTAACCACCCCACCAACTATATGAGCTGCGAGTGGTTCACTGAATATATGAAGCGTTCGGGGGCCCCAAAGCACGCCAAAATTAAAAATCTCCCACCGATTCAGGCGAACCGAAGCCGCACCAATAAAGTTCATGGGCCTGAACCTGATTTCCCCCGTACAGCACCCATCTTTTTTTTGTCAGAACGGAAAATACTGCCTCCCACTCGCGTGGAGGAGGTGATCAACGTCGTCAAAGTCCTTATCAGGGCTGATAAGTCGGACAAGCCGGAATATCAACCTAAGTCATCTCGGCCGATCAGTCTCCTGCCTTCCTTGTCGAAGGTCTGGGAGAGACTGATTGTCGCCCAACTTTCAAGGCTTATGGATTAGATGGCCAACTTTCCTGATCACCGATATGGGTACAGGGGAGGGCATGGCGCTGTTAAACAGGTTCACAGAGTTTTTAGCCATATTCTTAAGGCTTACAACGACAAAGACTTCTGCTCTGGAGTCTTTGTAGAAGTTAAGCAGGCCTTCGACCGCGTCTGTATGGACGGATTGCTCCAGAAAATCAAGATGAGTCTTCCCGCCCCCTTCTTTCTACTTCTGCTCTCTTATCTAATGGAGCGAAAGTTTGAAGTCAAAGTTAGAGCAGCAATCTCTCCTGCTCGCAGGGGCCCAGGAATACATCCACTTGTTTGAGAGCTGGACACGCAGGTGGAACATCAAGCTCAATGCCTCGAAGTGTCAGGCGGTCAACTACACACTGAGGCGTGGCAACGCTCCAGCAGTCTGGATAGATGGAAGCCAACAAACTATCTTGGAATTGTTCTGGATCAGAGGCTTAGTTTTAGGGCGCACATCGACGGCCTTCTTAAGCAGTGCCGCTATAAGATGGCCAAGGCCAACTGGCTACTAAACCCCAGCAGCCCATTGCCACTTCCCTGCAAACGGGCAGTTTACAACGTCGTGGTGGCACCAACTTGGAGATACGGTAATCAGGTTTGGGGCATTGCATCTCGGTTAAATCGAAGACGGATTCAGATACTCCAAAACTTGGCCTTGCGCCGCATTACCGGTGCTGACTTCTACCTTGCTCAGAGACTTCAAAATGGAGACCATAGACCGCCAAGTCGGAGCATTCGCCAACCGGTACAACGAGCGCTTGCAGCGACACTGCAACCGGGTAGTAAGAGACCTCGGTGGGAGGTGTGTAGTTAGGAGGCTCAAGAGAAGATCGTTCAAGGACATCCTCCAACCACGACATAGGAGACGCCCCAAAGTCCCCCGAGTACCTACGTGACGATCCAGCCTTATTCAAAAAAGCCGACTTTGATGTTTGTCCACGATAAAGCCTGAGGACTCAACCAGGCTTGGCGAAATATCACCTAAGCCAACTGTGTTGTAATAAAAATGTATGCTATTTTTGATTCAATACAATGAACAAACAAAAAAAAACTTCGTTTTTTTCTCACTACGACTTAATTGTTGGTGTGGCTATTGAGTAGAGGCGGCGGAAAGTAGCGCGGTCAGTTACGAATTCGAGCCCTGCTAGGGAAAATGTTATTTTTTTTGGCTGGTGTGAGTAGATTCGACAGAAGTAATGCGGTCAGTTACGAGTTCGATTCCGGCCAAGGGAACTTTATTTTTTATTTTTTCTTTATTACTACTAAAGCAAACGAGCGCGTATTTGGTTTTGGAATAAGAGGGTTCAGGGTCGGGAGCTCCCGACTAGAACCTCTCACTTGTTTTATATTTATTTATTTATTTATTAATGGCCGACAAAACGAGTGTCTTCCTAATTATTCAATAAATTATACTTACATTATGAAAATTAAATGCTAAAAGCCTAGTTAGAATACAAAATTTTCTAATAGCAGAACTGACCGGTGGAGGTGTTTTATTTGGCAGTCCGGCCAGCGCTATTAGAGCCTACAGCTAAAAAGGAAGGTGATAGTATAGAGTATAGTATGGTGTTCTTAAGTACAATTAAAAATAATCTTAATTTACTATATTGTTTAAGAAAATACAATAAATAGGGAAAAATAAAGAAAGAAGTTATTAATAAAGTAAAGAAATTTAAACAAGAAATATAGAATGTTAGGTAGATAAGATAGAGAAATAGTAATGGGTATGCCCCTGCTCATAGCTGGGAATGGTCCGTGAGTTCCCGTAGGTATCCCGAAAGCAACGATTTTATTAGGGGTAGAGAAAGTTCAGTGGAGAAAACGGGATACAAACTATTGTAATATTTGCATAATTCGCGAAAATAATTGTGAAAAACGTAATCTGTTGTGCACGTTGGTTGAAATATGGGGCGATAATTCCTGGTAGGTCTACATGGAACAGAGAATTGAAGACGCCCTAACATAAAAGAAGAATCTATATCGCCAACAATAAACTTATGTAGGAAGACAACATCGAGAATTGTCCTACGGTTGGTTAACGACGGAAGATTAAGAAGAAGCAGCCTGGATGGATGGCAACCGAAGATTGGGGTCCCAATATAAACCTCATATGTCAAAAAGCAGAAATTGCTTCTGAACCGATTCAATACGATCCTGGCTATTGTTATACTGCGGAGACCAGATGCAAGAGCAGTATTTAAGGATAGGGCGAACAAGAGAGATTTAACGTGAACCTGTTTAGAGGTAGTCTGCCTCAGCATTACTCTTCGGGTCCTACCTTTTAAATAAGAACTAACTAAGAACTAATCGGTCAAGTTTAAGGAGTACAATATTATGGTGCACAGAGCCAAACGCCTTACTGAAGTCAGTGTATATGACATCAGTTTGCATTTTAGAAAGGAAAGGATCATTTACCAAGGAAGTAAATTCTAGCAGATTGGTCGTAGTTGACCGATTCTTTACGAATCCATGTTGAACAGGAGAGTCAATTGATTTGCAGAAAGGCTGCAAATTCAAAGTGATTATTTTTTGAAATAATTAAGGGATAGCGGACAGTTTTGCAATGCCCCTGTAATTTTGTATATCAGACTTTCCACTTTTCTTGTGGAGAGGAATGATATAAGATTCTTTCCAAAGAGATGGAAAGACAGAAGATTCAAGGGATGGATTAAAAGCTACACAATGGACCACCTCTTAAATCCGATCTAGATCTTGAAATGGCGTTTCTTCCGCTAAGCCGATATTACTCAAATGTAATAAATAAAACGGTAAATCCGTGATGACCTCAACCACACCTCTATTCTTCAATTCCAATTTTATGTAGGTCGACGACGGACTTGCTCGGCCACTCTCTAAGAGGTGCCGTCCGAGCCATCGGCGGGCTTTGCACAGCTCTGGGCACTTCCGGGTTTTAATTACGCAAATTGATCTCCAACGACAAGGCTGTACTCATGAATCTTCCTACATAGCATATACTGCGAGCCGATTTCTTGAAAAATTTCAATGGCAAAATCCTATCCAATCAGCCCATGAAACTGAGGAAGAACTACGTCCCGTGAAATGCAACTTTGCATAGTCGCCTCTGAAATTCAATATCGTGGACCATTTCTCCGAATTCGGCAAATCACTCAGAGTCATGTCCTATGTGTTCCGTTTCACAACGCGTTGCCATGATATTAAATTTCCGAAGAAGAACAGCAGGACAGAAAGCTGCTTGTTGTACATTCTTAACGCATTAAGTACCCCAAGGAGGATCAGTATATGCCCGACATGTAACTTATATCAAGCTCAAACGCCATAATTAATCACAATTCATTGATCACAATGGAGTCAAGAGAGCATTTGGGCATGTGAGAGCTTCGGAGTGGTTGCGACGAAAGACATCCAATCCTCCTTCTCTATAGAAACACTTTCACCCTTCTTCGTTTTACGCATCGTATCTCTCTCATGGTCTGAAACCAGATAATAATGCATCTGATCCGATGCAAGTTCTGGATTCCAAACTTCAGGAATCTGGTTAAGGCCACGATAAATTCTTGTCGATTATGTGTGATTATCGCAAGAAGTTGCAGACCCAACTCATGGGCGACTTATCCGTCGAACGAACCACGTTCTCCCGTCCGTTAACGCACAATGTCCTCGATTTTGGTGGTCGCACAAGCCTCATCACCAAGGGCTATATATGCGTCTGAAGTATACAGTACATGAGCCATGTATTTAGAAGCGACTTTGCACCTGACGACAGAAAATTTCCTTACCACTTTCGTTCGATTTGTTTCTGGACGTGGGCCTCCAACAAATATACCCACGAAAATGTGAATCACATTAACTTACAGCCATCAAAATCTATGCTGCCGTTTCAACCCTTCTAGCGCCCATAAATGGATGGCGTATGGGAAGCGAGAGTAAAACAGCTTCAAAACACTCTTTTACAAGGACTCTTCCTCTTTCAAGTACACGACACTCTTGTCCAAATTAAAAGCTTGCCTCTACTCGAGGCCAATCTATCCCCTCTCAGAGAACCCGTCTGACCTACTGGTCCTCCTAGTAGGCGGTCCTCTCATATCGATTTTGGAGCCTGTAATTAAAAAGAGTACAGCCTCCATCCTGAACGGCTGGCAACTTTTCAAGATCCTTACTCAGCAATTTTGTTTCTATTGGAAAGAAGAATATCTCAATGAGTTTCACCAAAGGAATAAATGGCAACATCCAAGGAGAAACCTTCAAAACGCCGCCATGGTTATCGTCAAAGAAAGTAACTAGCTCAGCCGAGTCTAAGCTATGCATCCAGGCAAGGTTGTCCTTACAGCCTTGAAATACATATTATTAAAGAATCTCCTTTTCCTGCCTCAGCAAAATGGTTCCTCGCCCAAGCAGCACAAACCAGCAGCGCCATCAGCCCCGAGGAGTGTGGTCGTATAGATGTCGGGAGCGCCCTGGAGTTATGCACTGAGGAAGTGCCAACGCTTCCTGAGCCTGACACCTCAGACCTGAGAAGCGCCTCCGGGCAGTACACATATACAAGTACTGCCCCAAATGTCTGGCCCACAAGCACTCACGCTCATTGTGCACCAGCAATGATAGCTGGCGGTCCTGTTGCAAGGACCACCACAGTCTACATATAAAAGGAGAAAAGACGAAGCTAGGAGTGGGTTCAGAGCCCCGTGGAGCACTCCCAAGGTTACGCGCCCCGAATACTGAAGCGCAGAAAGCGAAGACCGGAACTTGACCCTCCCGGCGCTTTCCATCCGCCGCGCCCACATCACGGACGACGCGCTCCAATTCTCCGGCGCCAGCTACAACACTGTAGTCGCTCCTCCAGCGCAGGAGCATCAGTGTACTGCCTACTCCACTGTTGCTTTTCGGAAACGGTACCAAAACCTTCGAGACTCGAGCGCTAATTGATCCGCGCAGTCTGACGAGTCGCATCAATGCATCCTTGGCAACAACATTCGGGCTTTCCGTCACTCGCATGAAGAAGGCGCTTGTACCGCCTATCCCACCGACGAAACGAACATAAAAGTTATTTTCTATACAGAGAATAAACTTCAGATTCGGACCCCTTTAAAACAAACCAAAAAAAAAATTCGGAGCAAACTAGAGAACATCGTCTTGGCGGATGCTGGGTTCCATCGGCCCGAAACCGTCTCCTTGGCGCTCAGTGCGGCGTAAAAATTCCGGCCGGGTTCGGTCTGCCGTTGGTGCAGAACACCATATTTTAATGGGTCCACTCCGGAACTTGCAGCCTTCTTTCCAAGGATCTCCATTTAAAAAAGAATAAATAGGGGCGGGATATTCTGCCGCAATGTCGCAACCTACAAAATCCGTCACTTATGTCGCTGCTTCCATGCTACAATTAAATTAAATAAGTAAACCAAAAACTACCTTTTGAAAGCCACAATTTTAATGAAATTGTATTTTTGAGTATATGCAAATATTCTATTGCAAAATAATACTGTTGATCATCAAGATTGGTGTTTGCGGAAGCTAACACAAATTTTAAGAATTTATGTATGCTGGTATACACACACATTCATGCACGTCTTTCTTGAATTATATAATCGTCGACTAATTCAATGATGCGAACATTCTCAGGAAACTTTTCACACTCTTTTAAATGATCGAGCACCATTTGGCCACGAGTATGTGTACCTGTAAGATCGACGGTGGCGTGCCAAGTGCTAGATTTTTTGATAAACTGTTTTTCAAAGAGCCATGCAGCTACTAACAAGGCATCGCATGGATTCCAATTAGTGTATCCATACTTCTGTAGGGGCAACCATTGTGCATTTTCAACTTGTGTAAGAATGTCGATTGCATAGTGTTTGTTTGTTGAAGCGCATTTACCAAAGTTATCTAGTCGCCAGCTCTGAAAGAGAATAGACATATGTAAACACGTACACATGTTAAAGCCATTAAAAGTCGGTACCTACAATAGATATGTTGAAACGCTCCTTGGTACATGTTTCCCATGGGAGTATGGTGATTGGGCACCGCGTTTTTAACAGCACGGCATGTGCTGCCTCCGGATCTGAGTGAAAATTGAACTCGGCAGAGCGTGATGAATTTCCTACTCCCCGATAGTTGCCGCCCATGATGCAAACATCTTTGATGGATTGCCTAAATTTGTTTACCATACATAGTGAAGCCCAGTGCCAAATTAGTTAGCAGTCCCACCGCAATAATGATAATTTGTTAAAGTCGGTCCTGGCATAACTTGTGTATACCCGAAATAGCATTCTGTGGCTGCACAACATTGCTCTTTGAAGCAACTGCTGTGTTTAAATATTTCTTATCTTACGTAAACAATATTAATCTGGCGCTAAGCCTAAAGCTGATGCTGCGCCTCGAGTTAGTTATAGTTGTTCGCTTCGAGCATTTGGTGCAACAGGGACGTACCAAGTTGGGCTCGCTTGCCTTTATAATACTATTGTAAATTGATCAAATGGTACGAACTAAATCGGGTCTGCCTTCTTCTCGTTATTTAAAACAAATAAACAATTAAATCGAATATTAAGGAAATAAAATCTGTTAAGTTATTTGTAGTGTTAAAAGCTATTGAAAAAGCTTGATAGTCCAACAAACCGCAAACGATAATTGTTCAATCAAATCTGTTTAATTATTTCTAGTGTTAACAGCTATTGAAAAATTTGGATATTGCAACAAACAGCAAACGATAATTCATATTAACAAAGCACCAAACTTACCATTTATAACTAGCCACAGCTGAGATGTTGCAACAAACATTCAAGCTTTCTTCTATAAAAAATATTCAAACACAAACACGCATTCGCGGTTGAGCCCCTTATTTTCCTTGCCCTTAATCCTTTAATAGTTTTTGTATTCGTAGTCCAATCATAATGCAAATTTAGGGAATTAATATGGTATGCAATGTATGCATATACAAAACGCAAGGCATATAACTTTAAATTTTGCGGGAAATTTCGGGAAACTCCCAAACAGTAATATATGCTTAACCTAAGAACTTACATACTAATTCAATCCATTTTATGTAGAGTTCTTGCTCAGCATCAATAGCCGAGGTAATCTAGACATGACCGCCTGCCTGTTCGCATGTATGAACGAGTTGATCTCAGAACCGTTAAGAGCGAGAGTCTTGAAATTAACGTAGGACCTTCCAGTGCTCGCGCAGTACGAGTCGTTCCCATAATCGATAACCTGCTCCGTGTCCAAGCAATCGATAAAAATTAATATCGAAATAAGTTTTTTTTTAAAGAAATCTTTTAGATTTTAAGAGCTAGAGTTAACAAAATTTGACATGTTGCTTCTATAATAGTATATACATATCAAGATTTTTTCATTTCAAAGCTATCGCAATGTTAAAATGGCTGTCAAGCAGAGAAGATTCGGTTCGAGACCAGTTGAGAAAACTTTTTTGTATTATTTAAATTCATTTTTATTACTCCTTACGGAACTCGTAGCGCGATCAGTATTGCGTTGGTAGAAGGTTCAAGGTATCTCCTAGTCGAGAACTCCCGATTAGAGCGTCTAACTTGTTTTAATAACGCATGTGGGTATAATGTATTTGTGAAAATGTATGTAACAGGTAGAAGAAAGCATCTTCGACCCCATAAAGTACATATGTATACTCTTCGTCAGCTTCAAAAGGCGAGTCAATCTAGCCATGTCCGTCTGTCTGTCCGTTCGTATGTATGAATGCGATGATCCCAGAGCCTATAGAAGCTTGAGCTGCTGTCGAAAATTTTATTGAGATCAGTTAGGAAACACAAGAGTTGTTGAACAAAACGGGTGCTTGTATTGACACATGTTTGCGGCAGCTAGAGCAAATTGTAGGAATTTATTTATGTATGTATTTATCCAAAGAGCAAAAATATTGGTAAGTAGTTGGAATTCGGATTTTTTCCGAAAAATATCTCACGGAATTTACACACGTCTTTATTGAATTCTATTCTACCCCATTATTTTATGTGATGTCTGTATGTACTGATATTATCATTAGTTTCTTTCTTATTTAAAAAGAATTGTTGTTATGGATGTCGAGGAGAGACTGTGGCAATTAGTGTGAGATCGGCACGAGTTCGAGTCCTATTGAAGGAACTACTATTTTTTAAAATTTTTTATTTATTTAAATTACTGCTAAGCAAATGAGCTCATAGCGCAAGCTGCATTTGCTGTTGGTAGAAGAGGATTCAGGGTATCCCCTAGTCCGAAACTCCTGACTGGAGCCTCTTACTTGTTAAAATAATGTTTTGGTAGTGTTGGTAGAAGAGGGTTTAGGGTATCCCCTAGTCGGGAAAAATCTGTTTTTCATTGGCAATCTTTATTTACGGAAAATAACCTATTTTTCAGTCGAATACGTTGCGCAAGCCTGCAACCCACTCCACAATATGCTTAAAGAACTTGTCATCGACCAATTCAATGATGCGAACATTCTCAGGAAACTTTTCACACTCTTTTAAATGATCGAGCACCATTTGGCCACGAGTATGTGTACCTGTAAGATCGACGGTGGCGTGCCAAGTGCTAGATTTTTTGATAAACTGTTTTTCAAAGAGCCATGCAGCTACTAACAAGGCATCGCATGGATTCCAATTAGTGTATCCATACTTCTGTAGGGGCAACCATTGTGCATTTTCAACTTGTGTAAGAATGTCGATTGCATAGTGTTTGTTTGTTGAAGCGCATTTACCAAAGTTATCTAGTCGCCAGCTCTGAAAGAGAATAGACATATGTAAACACGTACACATGTTAAAGCCATTAAAAGTCGGTACCTACAATAGATATGTTGAAACGCTCCTTGGTACATGTTTCCCATGGGAGTATGGTGATTGGGCACCGCGTTTTTAACAGCACGGCATGTGCTGCCTCCGGATCTGAGTGAAAATTGAACTCGGCAGAGCGTGATGAATTTCCTACTCCCTGATAGTTGCCGCCCATGATGTAAACATCTTTGATGGACTGCCCAAATTTTTCACCATACATAGTGAAGCCCAGCGCCAAATTAGTTAACGGTCCCACCGCAATAATGGTGATTTGTTGAGGTCGATCCTGGCATAACGTGTGTATGGCCAAAACAGCATGCTGTGGCTGCACATAACTAGACACATGCGCACAGTTTTCGTCATTCAAGCAATCGCCGAAACCATCGCGCCCATGAAAATACTTCCTGCTAGCTTCGACGTAGCCTGCTAGAGGTTCAACAGCTCCTAGATAAATTGGTACCTAAGCGGTAAGGGCAGCATACGATAATTGTAAGTAACAAAGGACGATTTATAGCTTGCGGCAGCCGAGACGCTGTAACAAACATTCAAGCTTTATTTTATAGCAAGTAAGAGGCTCTAGCCGGGAGTTCCCGACTAGGGGAGACCCTGAGCCCCCTAACCCAGCTACGAGCTTATTTGCTTTAACAGTAATATATATATATATAATAAAACAAGTGAGAGGTTCTAGTCGGGAGCTCCCGACTAGGGAGCTAGTCCCGACTACGAGATACCCTGAACCCTCTTATTCCAAAACCAAATGCAGCTCGCACCAAATGCAGTAGTGCATACCGCACTACTTGCCGCCGTCTCAACTCAATAGCCAAATCGAATTAAAATAGCAGCACAGAAAACATTTGCATCGCATTTCCAATGCTGTTGAAAGAATTCAAAGAAGAAGCGCTTGAATGTGTGTATACATGTATACAGAAATTCTTGCAATTTGCGCTTGTTACACGTTTTCTTTAATAACTTCTTTGTTTCTTAACCGATCTTGATGTTATTTTCTACAGTAGATCTTATTGTGCTATGCAGTATGTGTATATTCTCAATTTAATCGCATTTAAATTGTTGCTTATACTGGTGGGCAGTATAAATTGGTTTATTTATTTGATTTATATCTATGAGGTCGTAGCGGTAAGGTGGTATACTTGGTATAGCTTTTAAATCTATCCTTATTCACAAGGAATGTGGAAAGTCTGATACACAAAATTATAGGGTCATTGCAAAACTGTCCGCTATTCCTAAATTATTTTTGAAAATCATAACTTTGAATATGCAGCATTTCTGCAAATTAGTTGTCACACCTGTTCAACATGAATTCGTAAAGAATCGGTCAACTACGACCAATCTGCTAGAATTTACTTCCTTGGTAAATGATCCTTTCCCTTCTGAAATGCAAACTGACGTCATTTACACTGACTTTAGTAACGCGTTCTACTCTGTGCACCATGACATTTTACTTTTTAAACTTGACCGGATAGGTTTCCCTCCGTCTCTTTTGCTTTGGATTTGTTCTTATTTAAAAGGTAGGACCCAAAGAGTAATTCTGAGGCTGACTACTTCAAAACAGGTTCACGTTACTTCTGGTGTTGCTCAAGGTCGTCATCTTGGATCTTTACTCCTTACTCTTTTTATTAATGATCTCCCCTCGGTTATATCACATGTCCATGCATTTATGTATGCGGACGATGTGAAACTTTTTCTATCATACACTTATCCCCTACATCATTCTCGTCTACAAGATGATTTGAACGCTATGCAACTTTGGTGTTCGGCCAATAAATTCCATCAAAATTGTTCAAAGTGTATGTTTATGACCTTCGATCGTACTACACCTTATCTTGTTAATTATACAATTGACAGTACTTCATTGCAACGTGTACAAACAGTTAAGGATCTAGGCGTTCTTTTTGATTCTAAGCTCTGCTTCTATCTGCATACAGATACCATCGTTAATAAGACAAAAGGTGTACTTGGATTCATTAATCGATGGTCTAAAGAGTTTAACAATCCTTTTATAAACTTAGGTACATCTCTCTTGTTCGCCCTATCCTTGAATACTGCTCTTGCATCTGGTCTCCGCAGTAAACCAATAGCCAGGATCGTATTGAATCGGTTCAGAAGCAATTTCTGCTTTTTGCCTTACGAGGTTTAAATTGGGACCCCAATCTTCGGTTGCCATCCTACTCCTGCAGGCTGCTTCTTCTTAATCTTCCGTCGTTAACCAACCGTAGGACAATTCTCGGTGTTGTTTTCCTACATAAGTTGATTGTTGCCGACATAGATTCCTCTTTTCTGTTAGGGCGTCTTCAATTCTCTGTTCCGTCTAGACCTACCAGGAATTAACGCCCCTTATCTCTACCTATGTGCACAACAGATTACGCTATTCACAATTCTTTTCGCGAATTATGCAAATATTACAATAGTTTATATCACGTTTTCTCCACCGAAGTTTCTCTACCCCTAATAAAATCGTTGTTTTCAGGATACCATCGGGAACTCACTGACCATTCCCAGCTATGAGCAGGGGCGTAGCTTGCCGGACAGGCTATATAATTTCCCATTTATCCTATCTAATTAATACTTTATATATCTAAAACAAATTTCTTTACTTTATTAATAACTTATTTCTTTACTTTTTCCCATTTATTGTTTTTTCTTTAATAATATAGTATTTTTAATTATTATTTATAAATTTTACTTAAGAACACTATTTTCTCTACTAACACCCTTCTTCTTAGTCACTGACAAAATTAGCTGTGAAAAGGGGCATAACTGGCCGGACGGGCAAACAACACCTCACTTGGTCGGTGATTCTATTAGAAAATTGTATATTCTAAATAGGCACTTATCACTTATATTGAATAATTGCCCTCTCAAAAGAGTGTGCGTGTGCAAAAGCCGACAAGCCGTAGATGATTTACCCTTGCAGAACTTAGTTTTTTTTTTATTTAAAACAAAATAGGTTGCCACAGTAAAAGAAAAATTAGAATATTAAATATAAATATTTCATTTATATAAAAAATAAATAAAAATAGATCAGATTCTCTTATTATGCCTGACTGGAAGAAGAAATAAAGATAGAGCATTTGAATGTGTGTGCATCTTGCTACCACGGTCACAAATGGCACACAATTGAAGAAAATATCTCTGGCTCGCGACAGACGCCGCGATCTAATCATGCGCACACCCACACAATAAAAACATATGTATGTTTGTATATCTCGGGGTTTTTGAGAAGCTATGCAGGGAGAAAGAGATGCACACAAGCGCGCAAAGCAATGAGTGAGAGCGAGGCACACTCTGCACATGCATACACACATATGTGTTTGGGCTGTAAGGATTTAAAACTAACATATATACACAATATTATGAAAAGGCATCAGCCGCAGCGACGTTGTGCACTGAGCGAGATGCGGCTTCATACTGAACGTTCGGCTTTTGAGGCCGGCGTTCGGCTGCCACTCTCAGCAGTCGTACTCTATCTGGGCACACTAAAATAGTCGCAGACAACCATGGGGCTCACTTATTGCGATTTATCGTGTTTCAATTATTCTGCTGTTTGACATATCTATGCATTGTATAGTTAGTGCTTGCAAATTTCTGAAGAGTAATATATAAGTATCAAAAACCTTTCATTTTATAACTGTCGGGACCTCCCCGCCATCACTTATAGCTATAAAATAAATAAATAAATCAGTTTAAGCTACCGAACAATTTAACACACAATTTTAATGCAAAGGTACTTTTGAGAAAAAACGAATATTCTATAGCACAATAATATCTACAGCTGAAAATTTCATTAAAACCAGTTAAGGAACACACAAACACAAAATGTCAAAGAAAACGTCTGCTTATGTTGACACGTGCTGCAGCATCTATCGCAAACTGCAAGAATTTTTGTATACATGTACACACACACATTCATGCGTGTCTTTATTCAATTCTATGAACAGCATTGCACTTGCGACTCTATTGTATGCATGTGCTGCTTCGTTTTTTATTTTTCTCCGAAAATGAATTTTTGGGATCGCTGTCAAGTAGAGGCGACGACAAGTGATGCGGTCTGTTACGGGTTCGAGTCCTATGAAGGGTATTTATTTTTTAATAAAGTTTTATTGCTGCTAAAGCAAAAGAGTCGTAGCGCGAGCTGCCATTTGAGTTGGTGGAAAATAGGCCTTTTTATGCCCTGAACCTATTGAAAATGGGTAAAAAGCGTATAATGTACGGAAATGTACGTAACAGGCAGAAGGAATACTCTCCGACCGTATAAAGTATATATATTCTTGGTCAGCATCACAAGCCGAGTCGATCTAGTCATGTCCGTTCATTTGTCCGTCCGTCTGTGCGTATGTATGAACTCAAGGATCTCATTTCGCATTTCGTTTAGAACCTATAAGAGCTAGAGAAATTTAAGCTGTAGGTCCTCCTAGTGCCCGCGCAGAACGAGTTTGTTTTCGATATTCGATAACTTGTCCCGTTTCCAAAGAATCGATAAAAATCGATACCGAATTCTTTTTTTTTCTTTTCACCAATTTTGGTAAATAATAAGAGCTAGAGTCACCAAACTTGACATGTAGCTTCTAGCTTCGACAAAAAGGAGTGTCTAATAGATCAGATTTTCTTATTATGCCTGACTGGAAGAAGAAATAAAGATAGAGCATTTGAATGTGTGTGCATCTTGCTACCACAGGCACAAAGGGCACACAATTGAAGAAAATATTTTTGGATCGCGACAGACGACCAAAAATTGAAAATGTTCATTTTTGCGACTTGCTACTTATGCACACGCACACTCTTTTGAGAGGGAAGAATTTCGGCAGGGGACGATCGCTCGTCCCGCGGAGAGAATCCCGGAGGCGTGGTCGGACAAGAAAGGGGTGTCCAGGGGGCCAGTAGGAGAGTCGGAACGGGTGTGTAAACGAAGCTCGACAAGGGTTAGGGCGGAATAACAGGCGACGACAGTGGTCAGCAGAGGCGGGGATCCGGGGCCTACGTGTAGATCAGTAGCTAAGAGCGCGAAGCTGGGAAGGGTGGCTGGGTCTCAGGGGGAGTCGTACTAGCCGGCGAGCTAGCCGCGGAGGCAAATCCAGCCGCGGGAGCAAACGTCGTGGCTAGTGGGGGCGAAGGGTCTGGGGAGGGGAGTCCGATCAATGAGGACGTCTGGCCAGCAGACCTGGAGCCAAGCATGCAAGTGCTTTTGGAGGCGGAGTTGGCACAATTCGAAGGACTGAAGGGAGTGGTTCATATGACCAGCTATCGCATCGTCATGAAGGACAACGAGCCTATAAAGCAGAGGCACTACCCAAGGAACCCGGCGATGCAGCGAGTCATCGACAGGTGGAGGGCAGGTATGTGTATAGATTACAGACAGCTTAATGCACATTCAATTCCTGACGCGTACCCCGTATTCCGGTAGGTGATGCCCTTCGGGCTGCAGTCTGCGTGCGCCACGTTCCAGAGAGCATTAGATTCGGTGATAGGGCCGACAATGGAGCCCTATGCTTTCGCCTATCTGGACGACATCATCGTCATAGGCGCGAGCAAGGTGCAGCACGTGGCCAACCTGAAGGAGGTGTTCCGTCGGATCAGGGAGGCCAACTTGAGGCTAAACCGGGAGAAATGTCGTTTCTTCCAAAAGGAACTGGTACACTTGGGACACGTGGTGAGTGGCAAGGGAATTCGCATGGATCCCGCAAAGGTGCTCGCGATCCAGAAGCTGACTGCCCCATCGAATTGCAAGGAGCTGAGGTAGTGTCTGGGGATGGTCTCTTGGTACCGGCGCTTCGTACCCAATTTTGCGTCAGTCGTGCAGCCGATGACCGCTCTCTGCTGAAAAAGGGGAAGACATGGTCGTGGGGAGTGGAACAACAAGCGGCGTTGGAACAGCTGGAGGAACGACTTACGACAGCGCAAATCCTCGTCTGCCCCGACTTCAGCAAGAAATTCGAGCTGCAGACCGACGTGAGCCACGACGGACTCGGCACCGTCTTAACGCAGACTATTGTGAAGAGGAGCGGGTCACTGTGAACGCCAGTCGGAAGCTTTTGGAGGCGGAGACCAACTACGCAGCCACTAGAGGTCGCCTTGCGGATGGACCGCAAGCATATTGGGAAAGATTACGAGGGGGCCAGAGAAGTACCCGGACTACGCTGTCGAGATTGGCCAGATCTATCGCCACTTCGGACATAGGCAGACGACGAGGACTACGTGCCGTGGAAATTATGCGTCGCCGGCAACCATCGGCAGAGAGTCCTGCAGGAGTGTCACAGTGCCCTGACGGCGGGCCATCAAGGAGTGAGGAGTAAAGGCCATCAAGGAGTGAGAAGAAAGTGGAACAGGTGAGGCCGGCAGGACGGATGTTGACGCGACAGGTGACGCAACCGTGGGCCATCCTTTGTGCCGACTTCGTAGGACCTTTACCACGCTCGAAGCACGGGAATACAATGTTGGTGGTATTCCACGACGCGTTCAGGAAGTGGGTGGAATTGGTTCTTTTGAGGAGGGCGACAGCGGATCATCTACAGAGGGCGTTTCGAGAGCGGAAAATTCGTATGCGACAATGGAGTACAGCTCACCAGCCGGACATTCAAAGCTTTTCTGAGTTCCATTGGAGTAGAGGTGCAATACATACATAGCACCGTACTGCCCCCAGGAAAACCCCACCGAGCGGACTAATCGGACAGTGAAGACGATGATCGCCCAGTTCATCGAGGAACACCAAAGCTCGGGGGACGAAATGCTACTCGAAATAGCATTGGCAGTGAATACAAATGTGGCTGACTCGACCGGATTTTCCCCCGCTTTCTTGGTGCAAGGTCGCGAACCTCGTCTCCCAGCGGCCTTATACGACGAGGTTACGCCCGGTTTCGCCACTGTCCAGCAAACACCAGGGGAAAGGGCCGGACGTTTGAAAGACGTGTTCGAGATTGTCCGCCATAACCTGCAGCGTGGTTCCAAGGACCATGGGAGGCACTACAATTTGCGTCGAAGGGAATGGCGACTTAAAGTCAACGAGCAGATGAAGCTACGTCAGTATCAGCTATCTATGGCCGCCGAGGGATTCGCGGCAAAGTTAGCGCCGAAGTTTGACGGCCCCTATCGGGTCGTGAAATTCGTGTCGCCCACGCGCGACGGCGAGCGAAAGAGGCGGGTAGCTAACATCGCCCAGCTAAAAATCTATCACGGGCCAGGCCAAGAAGACCACAGTGAGGATGGAAGGCCGGGAGGCAACAACTTGGATGCAGGATAGACTAAGAATAATTGTAACAATGAATGGGCTAAGTAGAGAAGAAGAGTTCATGAGCTGCACCATAGGGACCTTGGAGTTAGTACTGAAGGGAGTCACAATAGCCCTTAGTTAATATTAAGTAAAATGTTGAACAAATGTGGTACTGAAAATAATACTGAAGTAAAAATATGAAATAAAGCTTATCATAGAAGCGAATAAGAGAAGAGGATTTATTGAGAGCCAAGAGGGACCGATTAGGAGCTAAGTTTAATCATAGGCAACTCTGACTCCTAAAAATGTAAAACGGGAGGAGCGGAGGAGTGAATTGGCTTAAGAAGAGAGTTTTCACCGCACGGCGAACTTTCACTTAGCGGCGGAACGACCCCAGCAGCACCCATGACGCTGATCAACCATAATTCTAGCCGCGGCGGAGAGATAACAGCGGTTCCCTTCCCCTTTCCCAAAACTAACCATCCTGTGGCGGAGCGATCCCTTTAACTCCCTACCCCCCTTTTTAGCTTCGCGTCTCGGCCAATTACAAATATCTTGTAAAGTGGACTTGGTTAGAATGCGTTTTACAACCCCGGATAGAAACACTACTTTACAATATATAACATGTCCCTATCGTATGTCTCGTTTAGGAGATAGATAGACGATAGACTATCCGCCCGAGCGAGGGGACTAGATTAGCGGTACAAAACCGTGCTTTGCGAGAGGCAGATGTCCGCTACCTCCTCGAAATGCTACCCGGTCTTCATCACGACCACAGCCAACGCCTCCGCTATTACCGCAGTCACCTATGCAATGGCTTCAACTTCTTCTGCGACGGCTCGCACCTCAGTCGGCTCAAACAATCTACAAGGCAGCAGGAGAAAGCTATCATGACACCCTACAACCACCCAATGCGTCGTTGACCAACACAACTCCTGCCTCACCTGTAACACACAAGGCGCTATTGTGCCTGATGTCGCTGATTTCACGCCTTATCTCATAAAAATGGGCCAATTAAAGATCGGATTACGGAACGCGGATGGCCTTAACAGGAAAACCCATGAACTACGGACTTTTCTCGCCACCCACAACATCGACATAATGCTCCTAACGGAAGCGCACATGCACATGTGCACCAAAATATATGTCCCCGGATATATTCCATATATAACTCAACACCCTTGCAACTACTATAGAGGAGGCGCCGGCATTTTAATCCGCCGTAGCCTGAACCACCACCCCGTGGAACACATATCTCAAACACATCTGCAGATGCCTGCAGTCAAGATAACCACTTAGAGTAGGGAATTCTAGTTCAATTTGCTGAATAAGTTCACTCGTTCATTTTCTGGTCGTGAACTAAATCGGTCATTTAGTTCCCTCGTTCAGTCGGTCGTGAACGATGAATTCTGCTTAGCTATTTAGTTGCACGCGGATTATATTTTCTGTTCGGCTGAACTGCTGAGTAGAATACATCGTTCATGACCGACTGAACGAGTGAACTAAATGACCGTGAACCTAAATGAACGAGTAGCTAGACGGAGTGTATCGTTCATGACCGACTTAACGGGTACGGAATACATCGTTCATGACCGACTGAATAGCTAAACAAGTGAACTAAATGACCGATTTAGTTCACTTATCACTGAATAAGTTCAGAAGTTCATTTTAATGACGCGTTCAATCGAACTTGGTCTGACCTAAACGACACTACTGGTTATTAACCACTAGCAGAGGCGATTTCACAATTGCTTCTCTCTACCTCCCGCCAGCTGCGCCATGGACCAAATTTGAGTTCCTAATAATGAACCTAGGACAAAAGTTCATTGCGGGGGGAGACTGGCATGCGAAGACTATGGGGAAACAACAGAACCTGTACGAAAGTTTGGAAGAAGCCATAATCGACAGCAGATGCGATGTCTTGGCAACCGGAGATGCAACATATTACTCGTACAGCTCGCAACGCACCCTTAGCGCAATAGACTTCTTTATATATGGTGGCCTTAGGCAGAACTCACTCTCCATCGAGACCATCTTCCTCTTTTGGCTACTGTCCACACCAACCTTGTGCAGCAGCCAAAAGAAAAGGTCTACTGCCGGCAAATGGGGACGTTGAAAGATTCCTGGCAAATACTCAATCAACCTCGACATGATTCTGAGCTCCCCTGAGGACATCGAGGATGCTATCAATAATTTCTTGGAGAAGATTCGAGCAGAAGCCCAACTTGCTTCACATGCAATAGACCCGATCCACCCATCATCAATCCATCCGGCGGCAGACCCACTCCTGCCATTGAAAAGGCGGCTACGCAAAGAGTTAGTGCGCACTGGTTGAACAAGATATACAGAAGGATATACAACAGGCTCCAAAAAGTGCTTGCGGCCATAAGCAACCAGCAGTTCAACAAAAAACTTACGAACGCAAGCCCAGATTCTAGCACGGGATACAGCCTCTGGGAGCTGACAAAAAACCTAAAAAGACAGCCCGTCCGCAAAAGCCACATAAAAAGAGATGATGGTTCCTGGACCAGATGGCGCTAAGAACGCGCTGAAACTTTCGGCACGCATGTAGAAGAGCGATTTAAACTGTTTGATTCCCCACACTCTCTCCAAGAAGAATACATAGACACAACCCTTGTAGCACCACATCAATTTATGTGTCCACTGTCTAGGTGACCCTCAAAGAGGTCGAATCACAAATCCAAGCGCTTAAGATAAGAAAAGGATCTGATGAACTGGACAGCAGAACGATAAAGCTGCTCCCAACCAAAGGCATACTCTTCATTGTGCTCATATTTAATACGATGCTTTGAATCGGTTGCTTCCCAAGCTCTTATAGCCATGATACCCAAACCAAAAAAATCGCTCACGCAAGTCGAATCTTATCGACCAATCAGCCTGCTTCCGACCCTCTCCAAAATATTCGAAAGAATATTAATGGCCACAGTGTCGGAGCTGGATTACGTTAAGCGCATCATACCAAAGCATCAGTTCAGATTTCGACGACGGCATGGGACACCGGAGCAGCTTCGAGTTGTTGATTTAATCCTCGACAGCTTCGAGAAATTCGAGTATTGCGTGTCGGCAATCGTTGACATCAAACAGGCGTTTGATCGAGTGTGGCACAAAGGACTCCTGTTCAAACTAAAAACTTTGCTCCCCCCTCTCAATTTCATATATTCCACAGCTTTCTCAAAAAGAAAAAATTTGTTGTAGTAGTCGACGGCACGTTGTATGGAGGCAAGGAAATCCAAGCTGGAGTTCCCCAGGGCAGCGTCCTTGCTGCATGCCTCTACATTGTTTACACAGTCGGCATGCCGACGGTGGACCCGACGACACTGGAGCATCCCGATAGCTTCAACCGCGCCACGTTCGCCGACGACACAGCAATCCTCTTCAAAGACAGCTGTGAATACCAAGCCTCTGACCAACTGCCTGAATACCTGCACGAGTTTAAGCCGTGGGCATTCAGTGGCGAATCGCTATCAACAGGCAGAAATCGGTATGCTCCACATTCGCGATCCGCAGAGACACGTCGCCAGGAGTCATCGTAGGCTCACTTGGAGCAAACACATCTCAACAGCATGTTACAGTGTACGGCAAAAACTGAAAAAAATAGGGCATGGCTCCTTAAGGAAAGCAGCTGAGCAATAGGTGGTGCTGCTGTATAAAACCCTACTAGCACCAGTTTGGCGCTATGCAAGCCAAATCTTCGGCACGGCAGCAAAATTCCATTGGATGAAAATTAGTGTTTTTCAAGTCGAGGTGCTCAGACTAGGTACTGGGGCTCCCTGGTGCATCCGCAAACGGGCCTTACCAAGAAACCCAAAAGTTTCCTTGGTGGGTGACTTTCTACGACAGCAGTTCACCAGCTACATGGCCTGTCTTTCTGTCCACCCAAATATATTGGCAAGAAGGCTTTGCAAAGGAAAGCGACGAAGACTTCGCAGGATCCACCCCATCGATCTCCCAAACCGGATACTCAGATAAAGAAAAGCTAAATCGGATAATTATGAAATTTAATAAGTAATGTTAAATATATTAGTCCCATTATTGTAAAGCTAGTTAAAGATGCTCAAAAATTGTATCTATAAAGATAGACAAAGGTTTGTAAAAAATTTGAAAACTTATATGATGCCCACAAAAAATGGGCAAATGTGTTAGCAATTGTATTGTGTTCCATGCTGACAGTGTTTATGCAAGGGTTTGAGGCGGCATGAATTAACTTCATGGGATTGAGGCCACAAAAGCCACGGATATTTGACCACATTTTAGTTTAGGGTGTACTAGGATTTATTTCTGAAATTAATTCTGGGGTTCAAAAGTTTATATTGTATATATATTGTTTTTTAGTAATGATAATTTTTTGTTCCACCAGGGAACACTATGGGGCTGCTGATTAAGAGAAGTTTTTGGGATAGCCATGTTGCCACTTTAAAGAATTATTTTGATTAAATTGGCTGACTCCTTGTTAACCTCTGTAGAATGGGCTATTTCGTTGTTTACGATAGCAACTGATTTTTCGAAAAAATCCACAGTTTGCTGTACATAGTTTGAAATGGATTCTTTATTAGTGGTGTATTTATAATAATATTATAGCTTATGGGGTTAAGTTGAGTTGAGGTGAATTAATTATTATGAGAAGTTCGCTGTAGTGATTTATGTAGTCGCAGATGTTCCACCGCATTATAATAAGAGGCATACATATGTTATTTGAGTTATAGTTTTAAAGTGTTTGTTTTACAGAGTAAAATTTGCTACAGTGGGCTGTGGATTGTATTTCATGTGTTTTCACCGAATGGCTGATCAAGTCGACGTTGCAGAAAGGTCATCCTTTGAGCCAGTGGTTTTTTTTTTAGGCTGTACGGGGTAGTACTTGTACTTTTATTTTTAATTTGATCAAGGTTTTGATCTAACTTAGGAGTTAAGATGTACTGGGATGGGTAATTGATGCAAGGTCTTCGAGATTATCATACTTGAGAATGTTGCGGGCGACGGTGTTGAAGGTGGTGCTTGCGGTGGTGCTGGTATTGGTTGTATTTTAGTCGTTATTTTGTTGTGCCGTCTTAAATGCGTCGGCAGAGGTTACATTGCCGAGTTGGTTTTTCAATTATACATTTCGTAGGCTGTTTTGATGTTAAACTTTTTAGTGATTTTAATTACGATATTTTCCACCTGTTTCTCATATATTGGGCATTTTTTGACGATGGAAAAGTGTCTGTTACGTGGTAATTTGTTAATGCTGTAGTTGATTCAGTCGATTTTGTTTACGCATGGTTTCTTTTCATTTTGTTCATGTGGTGCTGAGAACCACGTTAGCGCATGTTTTTGGGATTTTGAATATATGTCAGAAACGAAGACAGTTATTGCAGCGCAGTGGTTTTTGCAGATATGGGCGAATTTTGGTTCTTTAACAGCCGATCATGAATATTCTATGACGTTGGGTGAAGCAAATATAAGAACAAATAAGCCTGTTAGTTTAAATTACATTCAACTTTCTTCATTATCTTTTTAACCAGAGTAGCGTTTTGCTCTGTAAGCTAAGATCGCTAAGGTCGTTAACTTCCTTACCGTAGTTAAAAGACAGATGTTCCGAGACAATTATTTACATGTCAGTAAAATGGGACATCTTCAGGAGCTTGTTGGCTTGTTGCAAATAATTTTTTTTATTTGCAGGTCACCGCTTTTTAGTGTTTTGCAGGAGTCGACTTCTCCGCCGCAGTTAATATCAATCAATTTTTTGATTGCGAATGGTGATAACTTAAATTGTTTTTCATTTTCATCACAGCGGGATGTAACTATGTCCTTAGATCTAGGTGAAAAGAATTTTTCTTTTGGCTTGGGGACAGTAGCTAGCTTCCCGCAGCTAGCTTCCCATTTTTTCCGTTTGGTTTTTCTGTCTACTCTTTACGCGCAATTTTGTTTTCGAGTTAGATCAAACTAGAAAAGCGCCCGAGCAAAGGGCCGCAAGGTGAAAAAGAGGTTTAGAACATTGATTAGGTCAGAAGATGCGGAGGTATTGAAGCAGACAACCTTCCACGATGAGAGCTGGTTTGTGACTGCGCAACCACTGTAAATTATACAGTTGTTCGAGACCAAGCGCTTGTATATAAGTGCAGTTCACGCACACATTAGCAAGCCAGCTGCACTCCGCTTATTTCTGTTTCTCTTTGTGCTTAGCTGTGAAATTGTTATTGTAATTACTGATCAGGCATATCACTTGTTTAAAGTCGTTTGGCACCTAGAGCGTGTACGTTTTAGCTTAACTTCTACAAATGATATAAAAACAAAATTCGATTTTAATTTACATGTATAATTATTAAATTGAATTGAAATTAAGACATGGCAACTAAAAAAAGTTTTGACGATGAAAAAAAAAACAAACGCAGTGTGTCTATTAAAAGCATTGTGCGTTAAATGACCAAATAATTAAGGGTAAATTAAACGTATAATCTACCATGTTTGAATGAATATTACAAATGATGACCCTTCACATAGATACAGCGTTAAAGAATCAGACTCTAGTAGAAACTTTTGACCCATAACGACAAAAGCTTGTTTAAAATCTGTTATAAAGTCTCTAAGTCCTGCCACGCCTGCAGGCATGCCCCTCGCGTCTTACGCACCTGGCACTTCATAAGTTTAGTGAAAAATAAGTTGACTTCAAGAATTTAATTAGCCTGTTCTCTTGTTGATAACAATCACGTGAAACAGAGTATAGGGAAGCGCATTTCAAGTTACCGAGGACAATTAATTTAAAAGCATTCGACAACTTACGATAAAGAATGTCTACTATTCAATAAGACTATTTTGGATCTCTTCAGCCAACCAAAGATAGCGCAACCTTCTGCTGCATCGTCAAGATCAATCAATAGGTGTTGAAAAAAAATGTGCAGCCAATCAACATTCACCTTAGTGCAGATTAGAGAACGCTAAGGCGGCTTTTTATTGCATCAAGTGCCTTCGGAAGGGACACACTGTTGCCAGATGTAAGATAAAACAAAAAGGGTGCGAAGTTGTTCTCATAACACACTGTTGCAAAGATACTCTGCCGTTTCTAACGCTTGAGTTACCACCACCCCTTGACTCCGCACAGGATCAACCATTAGCCTCCCATGCTATACATGGGAATATGTCTGAAAGTGTTATACTAGCAACATCAGCCGTTACCGTCAAAACGACAAGTGACGATTTTGTTTTGGCTAGAGCTTTACTCGTTTCTGTTTAACAATTTTTTTTATAATTTTGGGAGTAAGCGAGTTCTCGTTAGATCTGTGGATCTTGAAAACCATATTGGGGTTCCAGCCAGACCATACAGTTAATGTCAGTGGTTGGAAAATCCCTGCAAACCTGCCTGAGAGACAGGCGCGTTTGTCAAGAATTGACGGTGCGGAAGGCCATAGAATTGTACCCAATAGGGAGAAGAAGCATTGTTGAATTGTTTTTGCTAATCATTCGGCAGCCGAGGCCGATAAGCGATAATTTGTTTTCAGTTCTTTCACACTACGGCGAAGCGATCCCAGCAGCACCCAGCACGCTGGTTAGCCCTTACCTGCGCCACGGCGGAACGATCCCTCCGGTTCCGTTCCTTTCCTTAAACTTAACAACTCTGCGGTGAATTAGCTAATACATTACTTAGTCCAAGCGGATCGTATTTCGGACAGCAAGTGCATGGAAGCGATGGAGACAACATTGTTGCCAACGAGTGGCCAATTTGTTGTAGCCGCACATGCGGCGCCAGAATGTTGAGCATGCTCAAAACTGTTCAAATTATGCATGATCGAACGGCCGTTGCTTTATGTCTGGACGGATGTGTTAACTCCTCCCTCACTAAGATGAAGGCAGTCCTTGGTTTTCTTCAGACTATCAATAACAATCAGTAGGGAAGCTAGTTGGCTAGCTCTTTTTAGTCTTTGGTATATCTTCCAGAGAAAGAACCCAATGTGTAGGATGACGATGATGGATACTTTGAATATTGCGGGCGTTGTAGTCAGTTTTTTCTCTATGTCATTAATGATTGTCGATGTTCAGCCTTTGCAGGTATGGTAGACTTACAATTTCCTGATGACCGGTGATATTCAGGAATGCCGATGTTGCTGAGCCTGGGTGATTTCGTAAGATATTCTGCATGTTCCGAAACAGAAACCCATTCGTTTCAACTTCATCGTCGAATGTCAGCAAGAACGCGCCATTGGTGGTTTTCCCTTTACTGTTGTCTAACCGCCGGAATGTAGTTGTTGAGGACATTTCGTGCACAGAATTTTCACCTTAACGTGGCAGTTCATGGGCAGGATTTAATTACCGCAGTCTGCGACATTATTATTTTCAGTGAAATTAAGTATTGTTTCGTTGAATGGAAAACAGAGTCATCTCCTTACAATCTAAACTTGGATCTAGGTATTTATAATAAAATGGTAAGCTTTATGATCTAATAAAACATTAACATGTGTTACCTGCATTAAATCAGTTACAATGATACTTGTAGAATGCTCATTTAAAATATTCCCCACATCTTCAGAATCAAGAGTTACCGACAACATTAATGTCTCGAACTCTGAAAGAAAAATACTGTCCCTTGCGCGTAATGTTTCATAGAGGAGGCTTTTTTCGATTTCTTTCTCTTTTGCAGCCCTGACAATTGTAATTACGGTTTCGGTTAAATTATTATTTTGTTCTTGCACTCAAGTGCTTATAACTTCTTGTCAATTTACTTTTGCAGGTTGCATTGTATTTTATCAAAGTCTTTGAAATCGAGGATTTCAGCAACGACCTCCAAAGCGGTTCCCAGAATATTAGTTCTTCTAGTTTATCTATGGAATACATATATAATACTTTCTCAGAATCTAGTATATTTTTCATATGAGACTGGGAGAAATGTTTTGTAACCAATCTTGTTTCCTTGGCAATTTCCGAGTATATGGTACCTTCTTCTTAACAGCATCATACACATTATCCATTAGACGTTCATTATTTGAAAATTGTATGATATGTCTTGTTTTCTGACCGAACATAATTATTTGATTATTTGAAAAGCGGCTTGTCAGTGGATTTGATAGTGTAAGTTACCGACAGTTTCCTATTAATAGTGTCTTAGTCATGTTATTTTTGCGTTCGTGTAATTATTTAAATTTTCTGCGCCGTACAGATAGTTGTTTAGGGTCCAAGCTATGTCAGTAGCTCACCTTCGTTTGTCGCCAAGTTTTGTCCATTCTATCTTGGGGTCCTGGAAATTATAGTTTCTCATCTTAAGATAGGTCTGCTTTTAAGCCAACAGATAAGGCATCTATCGTCAAGTCAAGTCGTTTTTAATAGTCGGGATAGAGTAACAGACGTCTTCTGAAAGAAGAATACTTTTTAGTTTCTCAAAAGTCCGACGCTGTTTTTCGTTGAGGCTCACAGGTATATTTTTTTTATAGGCCAACGCTCACTTAACCCTTGTTACCCTTAAGTATTTTCGTTGGCGGCTTAGCTTTATTGCAAAATCGTTAATAAAAATTATCTATTGCCTCTACTTTACTGGGTTTCCTTGTTATACCGCCGCGAGAGACCACAAATCCAAGATACTCTCTGTCTCTCTAAAAAGTGTGACTTTTCGCGTGGTCCTCATGGTCCTCCATGTTTTCTGAGTAGATGATACCATAATCCACATAAACCATAAGTTTGTAAAATTCAGTTTTTTGTCTATCCATTTCTACAAGTTGTAAAATACTTGGCTTTTCCGAGATTTGAAAGGATAGCTTTTATGTTGACTTTAGGATGTTTATCGTCAGTATTTTTAGAATTGAGTTTCCTAAAATCTATACCTAAGCGTTTCTTCCTGTTTCCTTGTTCATCTGTTCTCTTTTCATTTACTTTTCTCACTGGGTTATTATCTAGATGGCCTTATTATGTTGTATTTGAGAAAGTTACTGGTTTCATTATCTACAAAATCAGCCCAATTGGGTTAGGGTATAGTTTGGAGTAACTCGGGATTTCATTCTCTATTGGAATGGTAGACGATATTTGTATTATACGGGAGTACTTCATTTGGGTCGACAAAGAAATGTTTTCTTTTTCTTACCATTTCATAAAATTCTTTTTGTATTTGTTGTGGGCATTTTAAAAATCTGATTTTTTTAAATCCGGATTCAGTTTGTAATTGTTTACTTATACAATTTTTTTTTTTTTAAGTTATTAAGTGGGCGCAGAATGATCTTAAATGGGCTTAGTATCTATGTTAACTATCGCCAGGATTTTTATAAAATCTATTGAAGCGATGAGTAGGTCAACTCCTGTTATTCCGTCAAAGGTTGATAAAGTTGGGAGTATAAGGAATGCGGTAGTGGTGTTGAAAAGCTGCCTGAAGTATTTTTTCTGATCAGAGTTTAATCCACGAAGTGACTTAACCACAAAAGTTTCTTTTATTGCAGTTACGTGTTTCACTTTTGAAAACGGTTTACGGTAGCAGGGAGCTATGTCTAACTCTAGAGCAATAGTTTAGTAATTTTTCTCGCCTTGATCAGGAGGGCATTCTTCCCATAGTAGACTCTTCGTAGTTTTGCTCTTGTGTACCTAGCAGTGCCACTGTTTGCTTTTTTAGGGCTGGTTTGGGAATGGTACGTAAGGAGGGACGGTTTGATTTGTCTGTTTAGTACTTTGTCTAAACCGTGATGAGCTGTCAATGTAAACGGTTGAGGTGGTTATTGCCTTGGGAATAGGTTATTTTTTTGTACTCTTTGTTTACTGAAATCTCGACTTTTACCCTGTTGAGGTTTGTCAGTTACGAAGTTTTTAGCTATCATCGCTTATGCCGTTGAGCTCTCTCCTCAAAACATTTTGAATAATAGTTAGCAAATTAAAAAGCGTTCATGGTTCGACTCTACTTCTTGAGTTAAAGCCAGAGCTGATGGCCTTGATGACCTTGGGACGTTCTGAAAAATGTTTATCACTTAAGGATTTCTTATGCCTGAGGCTACAGCCTATGATCTAAGCTTCTACACCCTTCTAACTCATTGTTGTGGTTTCTAAGCACTGCTATGCCTATAGATCGCAAAGTCGCAAAGTCATGTCTTCTTCTTCTCCACTCGCTTTCAACTTGCAAGCAGCCCGGCAGATTTTTATAATTTTTCATTTTTCGACCACTCGGCACCCTTTCTCAAAATAGGGTAATTAAACTATTGATAAGGACTTTAACCAAATACCTCAAACATTCTTATATGTACATTTTTATCCAATGTCTGAGAAAAATATAGTTTCCTATTTAGTGTGCAACTGTTGGTACAATTATTAATAATAGTTTTCTTTATATACCATTTCTCTAAATAAGGGTATCAAAGCCTCGACGCACCAAATAGTTGTTGGTATGTGTGTCTCAACTCGCACATTTTGGTGCAAATTTGCATGCATGTGTCTACCAAGCCAAGGAAAGAATATAAATTTGAGAATATTGGTTTTTGTGTACGACCGTTGTGTACAATAAATTAATAAATTTTTAAATAAATTCATTATTATTAAAGACACTATTTATAAATTATTTACATGAATGTAATAAAGGTAGAAAGGTACTAAACATCATAAGAAATAAAATTCTATGAAATGTGACGTCATCATTTTTTATGTTCACGACCCGTGTGCGTAACCCTTTGATTTGAATGCCATGGCCTGCTGGCATTCGAGTTTTCTACTTGCGCCGGGACTCGGTTCTGCAAGTACCCAAATTGTGTTGTTGTTGTTTCTACGCTCTGCCTTGTAGGAACGACAGAGAAACCAGCAACAACAAAAATCCTTAAAATTTTGCTTCAGAATTTCAGCGATCAAGACGGACGACGAAGAAAAAATGGGGTTTCATGGGCACTGTTGTTGTTTTGCAGCTGATTTGCGTTTGTGGAACAACCTTATAGAGCTTGCTTCAGAATTAAAACGGTAATAAAAGCTCGGAGTGAGTTTTCAGCTCTGTATCTGTTTATTACTCTATGTTCTTAAGGGTACCTGGACGTAGGCACACTTCCACACATTCAAATATAATATATATTGCCACATTTTTTCTTGCGTGAAACTGCTTGTGATAGCCTGCCTATTCGCACTAAGATTATAAATATTTTGGATTAACAGCTCTACTGGCAAAATTCATTTTTGTTGTGAGCGTAAGTTTGTGTAAATATTAGTTATTTGCATTAATGAAAACAAATTAAATACAATATAAAAAGTAAGAGTGTCTAGTCGTGCACGACTAGGGGATACCCTGAACCTTCTTGGCGCTACGCGCTCGTTTGCTCTAACATTAATTACCAAGTAAAATGCTCTAGTAAAGAGTTCATGACTGAGGGATAGCCTGAACCCTCATCTACCAACCTGCGCTACAAGCTCGTTTGTTACAACAAAAATATATTTTTAAAAAAAGTTCCTTCAATTTGACTCGAATTCGTATTCCACGAAACTATTTGCCACCGCCTCTACTCGACAGCCATACCAAGAATTTGTTTTCAATGAAAAAAAAAAAAACAAATAAACAAATAATACAGCACAGAACACAATGCAATCGGAAATGCAATGATGATGCTGAAATCTTCAGCAGATCATATTGTGCTAAAAAATATTCAAATATTCTCAAAAGGACGTTTTCATTAAAATAGTGCTTAAATTGGTGGGCAGTTCTGCTGAAGATATCTGATTTTTCTTATTTTTTTTCATTATAATTGTTTTAATTGATATGATTGCAAAAACGTACGCCCTAAACAAAAAAATCTGCAATTATCTGCAAGTAAAAAAAAGTGCTTGAGAGAAGTTGAAATCTATATTTTAAAGAAAATTAAATGATTGATTTCTGGGCAATGTGAAAGTTATAGTTAACCAAAATACAACTTGCCTGCGCGTGAATTAGCAGAACCTTATTTTAATATTCTATGTATATTCTTATAAAATCTCAGAGATCGACACGTTCTCGCACAGACGGACATAGTTAAAGCAACTCATTTGTTTATTGTGATGTACATATGTGTATGTAATTTTGCAAAAAAAAAAAATGAATAAAAATTAAACTGAAAAGTTAGAACGATTCTATCACATTTGAAAATTTTATATTTTTAGTGCATGCTTGTACTTACATCTTTCCTGGAGCAAGCTATGAGTATTCGTCTCATATTGCGTGCCGCGTTTTCACATGTTGTGTTACCACAACCGGTGATGGTTACTGCCAGCAACTGAAGGATTCCGCACTGTTCTGCGCGGAGAAGCAGCAGCAGAGCCCAAGCATCGTCGCTCCCACCATCACAGTCCAATATAACACATTTTTTACTTTGGTTGACGTTGAACATGGCATTCGTCGTGAACACAAATAAAGTATCTGCTCTAAACGACGTAGACAACTGAATGAGAAATAACTAAATGACTCGTCGGCTGATAATAGTTTCTGATAAAGACATGCGGTGTATACTAACACTTAGGAATCGCTCTTGATAGGGACAAACTAACACTGATTATAGTAATTCAAGCATGTGTTTTTGTATACATACCCACTAACATACATATGTACATACATACATATGTATATATTCATAAGCAGCTGTTGTCACAATAATATGATTTTTTTTAATTTACACATTCGGATGCATAATAAAAGAATGTATGCATGTATGTATGTGTATAGGTTTTTGTGTTCGCTTGGCATCACCCGGAATGGCTCAGTTCAATACATACATATGTACTGTATTTTAGATATAGAGGAATAAAATAATGCATATTTCCAATTGTGCTTGGCCAAAAAATGCAAATGTGGTGATCGAAAATGTATTTATAGTTGGATTTTATACTTGGGCAGAACACCAAAATTATTACATTTATGTACGCAATGACAGTAACACCTTAACAGTTGAGTGCAACCTACTGGAAAATACTCTGTTTACAGTGCAATTTATCAGTAAACCGATGGAATATAGTATTGTGGATAATAATCAATAATTATTGCTACCTATTAGTAACCATAGTTGGCTTAATAATTTTTAATGCAGAAGTTAACACTTTTTTGTATCGTTCAACATAAATACTATTACCGACCTATGATATTTGAGCAAAATACATACATATGTATATTAAAGTTTTTTCTAGCACTTTTAACGACATAAAATCATTTAAGTGATCAGTCACGTAAGCGTTTACCCTATCCGCCCAACGGGCTGCTACAGGTAATAAGGGTTCAACATTCATTCAGCAATTCAAGCCCGAAATCATAAAAATGAAGGGCACGCGTCAAACGCATGCCAATTAAAAAAAATTGTAAATGCACACATGCCAACGCTTAAGTAGGGCATACCAAAAATAAACAGATAAAAAGCAAGAATTTCGCATCGACATGGCAAATCCTTTCATTATTTTATATTACTCGTCCCTTCAAAAGGGAAGAAATACGTCCGTCATTTGAGAAAAATTGAATTTGTGCGCATTGTTGCTTGTGAAGACATACATATACACTAACATTCATTTAAACGTTCCCAAGACATAATGAAAGAGCATTGAGAGCACTGGGAGTAAGCCAAGGCAGTCTCCTGTAGTGAGAGCGAGATAAAAAGACATAAGCATTTCTTACTCTCTTGCTCTCTGAGCAAGTGAGCGCGAGTCTCGAACCTGAACAAAAACGAAGTCGAGTTTGGACCAGTCGTCAAAAAAATATGCATGGTCCCATTCGATTACTTTATTCGCTAACCAAATAACATATAGACTGGACAAACCGTACATTTGGTGGTGACAAGCGTTTTAAGTGCGGCTGGTCCAAAGTCGCCTTCCTTTTTGTTCGGGTTCGAGACATGCCCGCATGCTCTCACAGCAAGAGAGTAAGAATACTTATGGCCTGTGACGTGGAACGGCAACGCTGTCTTTTTACTCGCTCACTCTACAGGAAACTGCTTTGGCTTACTCTCATCCATATGATTTGTGCGATAGAACGGCATCGCTGTTTTTTATCTCGCTCCCACTACAGGAAACTGCTTTGGCTTACTCTCAGTGCTCTTTCAATTTGTCTATGTACCGTTTAAATGTTTGTGTCCGCACAAGCAAACAAATTCAATTTTTGTCAAAAGTTGGTGGGATTTTATTCCCTTTTGAGGGGACGAGAAATATGAAATAATGAAAGGGTTTGCCAAGTCGATGCGAAATTCTTTCATCTTAGCTCGTTCTTGTTCGAAAGGGTACCTAAGCGTTGGCATGTGTGCATTTAAAAGTTTTTGGACTTGCTATTCACGCATACTTGCGTATTTGGTATATGAATAGAAGCATTTATGCGCATGTGTGCCTGTTGGTCCCTGCCTGCCTGTCCGATGCAAATTTGACAATATTTTGGGATTTCTGAATTTCGAGCACACACACATACAGACAAAAATGTGTGTGAATGGGCAGATCATGGGCGTAAAATAAAATATCATTAAGATATGCCACCGACTTTTGAGAAAAATTGAATTTATGGGCATTTTTGCTTGTGCGGACACATACACACACAAACATTTAAACGGTACATAGACAAATTGAAAGAGCATATGGATGAGAGTAAGCCAAAGCAGTTTCCTGTAGAGTGAGCGAGTAAAAAGACAGCGTTGCCGTTCCACGACACAGGCCATATGTATTCTTACTCTCTTGCTGTGAGAGCATGCGGGCATGTCTCGAACCCGAACAAAACGGAAGGCGACTTTGGACCAGCCGCAAAAAAAAAACGATTGTGACCACCAAATAAACAGTTTGACCAGTCTATATGTTATTTTGTTAGTGCTATTCTTCAACACTGAATCTTAGCAGTGGTTCAGTTCATGCGGGAACTAGTTGTGCAATGCACCTCTTTAATGAATATCATAAGATGTGTTTGAAATCAATTATTTTTGTTAAAAACTGGCTGTTCAATTCACTTTGAATTAATGCCTTAAGCTTCCTAAAACATTTAAGCGTGATTATCGTTGACAATAGATTTTTAGACTTCAATAGCAAGGCTAAATTTTTACGGTGGCTTTGTATGGGGTTAGCTAAGAGGTTGGATGCACAGTTATGTCTCGTTCTGATCGATTATTTAGGCCATTAATATTAAAATAATAAATGAATGGTAACATCTAATAAATTAACCCCTCGGCTTCCAAATATTCAAAGCTAAAATTTAAAACACATGAATATAAACAGTAAATAGTTTATTATTTGATAATTCCGCTTAAAAATGTATTTGTTTGTGTATTATAAAAAATGCATTTATAAATGTGTGGACTCCGGAGCCATGTTCCGAAAATCAACGCTAAGTGACCTATGCTAATTTGACGCACCTAGAATAGCCAAAACATACAATGGTGAGTATAATTGAAATTTCTAATTTGCTTTGTTATGTTTCCTTTTTTATTCCCAAAATAGATTAAGGTTCTCGTGAGAATTAGTTTTGTATTGTACTTTTACCATACCTTTGGATTCATGCAAAAATTGCCCGCACCAAATGTGCTTTTAGTACTGAGTGATGATCAAGATGTAGAACTACACGGTCTGTATCCACTTGAACAAACTTCGAAACTTTTGAGCAAGTATGGCACAAAATTTACCAATGCCTTTACTAGTACGCCGATTTGTTGTCCCGCGCGAGCAAGCCTGTTAACTGGACTGTATGCGCACAACCATAGGACAATCAATAATTCATTAAGTGGTGGCTGCAATGGGCCTTACTGGCGTGAAAGGTTCGAGCCACGCTCATTGCCTACGCTGTTACAGAAGCATGGGTATCAAACATTCTTTGCTGGCAAATATTTAAACCAATTTAAAGGCGCTGAAGTTCCACACGGCTGGGATGAGTTTTATGGCCTTCACGGGAACTCGCGTTATTATAACTATACACTGCGTGAAAACACAAAAAATGTGAGCTATACGGATATATATTTGACGGACCTGTTGAGGGACAAAGCGGCAGCATTTATTCGAAATTCGACAATGAATTATCATCCAAAACCATTTTTTGCAATGGTATCTCCACCAGCCGCTCACGCACCCTTCACACCAGCCCCGCGTCATGAAGGTGTATTTTCTCAAGTGCGAGCGTTGCGCACTCCTAGCTTTAACGCTCCCGATAAGAGTACGTATGTTGCGTTAATCTATGTATATCCATGCTAATATTCTTTCCACAGATAAACATTGGTTGGTTAGATCAGCTCAACATTTGTCAAATGACTCGGTCTTCACAATAGATAAGTATTTTCAGAGGCGGTGGGAAACGCTGCTAGCGGTTGATGAAATGATGGTGACATTGATAACAGTGCTTAATGAAACCCAATGCCTTGAAAATACTTACATCATCTACACTTCGGATAATGGTTACCACTTGGGCCAATTTGCACAGCCTTTTGATAAACGACAACCTTATGATACTGACATCAAAGTTCCATTACTTATCCGTGGACCAGGCGTACCAGCTGGCCGCTTAATGGACATGGCTGTCAGTTTGGTAGATCTAACGCCTACCATACTGGAATGGGCCGGTTTGCCGGTCCCAAATTATATAGATGGTCGCTCTTTTAAAAGTGAGTTGTCACAGGTGCACCAGACAAATAAAAAGCAGCAATTTTTCAAACAACGCATATTGCTCATTGAGTATTGGGGTGAAGGTAACGATGATACATATAATCCGGCTTGCCCAGGAAATCGATCTGACCATTTAGCGCAATGCACTCCGGATGCAGATTGTCATTGTCAAGATTCATGGAACAATACATACACGTGTATTCGTGATTTTCGGTACAACCTCGATCGCATATATTGTGAGTTCCGGGATACTGAGGTAACTAAGTGGAATGCTAAAATGTCTAATACGAAACTTATACGTTATAATTACTTCTAGAATTTTCTTGAGGCATATGATTTACACCAAGACCCCTATCAATTAAAAAATATCGTTTACGATCTACTTCCAATGGAACGAGCTCTATATGGACTTTTACTTCAAAACCTCACGAAATGTACTGGCAAAACGTGCTATATTTGATTTGTCGTTGTAGCTGTTGAAAATTAAACATGCGCATATTTTTCCAAATATAAGTCAATATCAACCGATTAAAATCAACTATTAAGTTGATCTGGCACGTAGCAAGTGCATTTCAAAATTCAAAAAAATTGTTCGGCTGAAATTCTGCTTGATGTACCCCTGGGTACGTATACCAAAATCGGCACAGCTATGAGATGTTACATATATAACTGAAGTTTCACAACACTACTCACTTTCGTAATTTTTCCATAATATTTTTGATTACTTTCTAAGCAATGGTGCTATTCCATAAAAATCCCATTATTGGTATGGCTTAAAGTATGAGGCGATGACAACTACTTCGGTCGCGAATTTAATACACATAGAGCTAAGTAACTTTTATTTCTATATTTTTTAATCCTTTTATGTTGCTTTCTTCATTAAACAGATAAGACAATATAAACACTAAAATGAGTAAGGCCCATACATTTGCTGTGACGCAAAATTTCTAGCCTGGCTTCCTATCTGGCTTTAACGACTTCAAACGACATGCTAGCCGACTGCTGTTCAGACGAACGAATGCCGAAGTCGAAGCTTGCTGATGCTGTCACAAGCAGCGAAGTTAGTCGCCAGCCTGCCTTCAGCAAAGCTGGTCGATGGTTCTTTGCGTCGCTTCGTTTTCGTATAAATATTTGCATCGACTTTAAAATACAGATTTTTTTCGGAGCCAATTTCAGTACACAACATGCATTCATATGTGAATACAAATTTGGTATAGGTCATGCATGATCAGCGCTAGAAAACTAACAACATTTATTTCTTTGCCAGCTAAAGCCAGAGCTTTGAATAACAACACATTCAAATATCCTATTATGTATGTACACTCACACACATTCAAACATAATTGCTTGCACGGCCCTCATAGAGCCGAAACTGAGGGTACATTCTATTTTTAGCTTATCGCTCTTTCGGCTGTGAGAGCGCAATGGTACTGATTTCGTTTTCGTTCTCAATTCTCAAAAAATCAAGGTTCATAGTAGCATTTCGTTGTATGGCGTAACTCATCTTAGTGTTTATATTGTCTTTGGTCTCATCTATTCGGGCAAATACGACTAGAGAACTCTTATATTTAAAAAAATGAATGTTATAACTTTCCGAAAATTAGCTTTTGTGTTTGTTGGACTTGCCAAAGCTGCGACGTGCGAGAGCTGTTAAAACGGATTAATGCCCTCATTGTAGTTATTATAGTTATTTATTCTGAATTTCATTTGTTTTTATACCCGGAACCCATTGAAAATGTCTATGTAACAGGCAGAAGCAAACATCTCCGACCCCATAAAGAATATATACTCTTCATCAGCATCAATAGCCGAGTCGATCTAGCCATCTCCGTCTGTCCGTCCGTCCGTATGTATGAACGCAAGGATCTCAAAACTTATAACAGGTGGAACCTAGAGAAATTTTGAATGTAGGTCCTTCTAGTTCCCCGCGCATTACGAGTTTGTTTCTGATAATCGATAATTTGACCTTTTCCAAGCAATCGATAAATATCGTAATCGAATTCCTTTTTTTTTGAGCAAAGAATCACGACACGTAGATTCTTTAATAGTATATACATGTTATATATTAAGTATCTTTAGTTTTATGTATAAGTAAACATTATCTTTAATAACGTCTTTGTTTCCTCACCGATCTTCACCGTTTTTAGCAGTAGATATTATTGTGTTATTCATATGTTCGCAAAAAAATAATTGCATTAAATTACTTTTCAGTTTTTGTACCGATCTTGATAAAATTTCAGCAATAGAACTTGTTGTGCGTTCAAATATTCAAATATACTTAAAAGACAATTAAAATTGTGGCTTAAAGTGGATATACTTTAAGTGGATATACTATACTAAAGTGGATATACTGAGTGTGTGTGGTATAAAATGAAATATACTTGAAATATACATATAAAGTATTCAAGAAACTAAACGTCAAATTTGGTGACTCTAGCTCTTAAAACCTAAGAGATTTGCTCAAAAAATTGCATTTCAATATCGATTGCTTGCAAGTTTTCAATTATTGAAAGCAAAATCATAATGTGCGGGCACTATAAGCAGTTGTGTTAATACATACGTACAGACAGACGGAAATGGCTAGATCCACTCATCTTTTGATGCTGATCTAGAATATATATTATGGGGTCGGAGATGAGGCGCTCGCACAGACAGACGGAGATGGCTAGATCGACTCGTGTATTGATGCTGATCAAGAAAATATTTAATGGGGTTCGAGATGTTTTCTTCTGCCTGTTATATAAATTTTCACAAAAACACTACACCTTTCACCCATTTCAATGGGTTCATGGTTCAACACTGCAGTCAAAAAATTTTGTAGGTTAAGTTATATGTTTTGATCGATTGACGTTAAATTTATTCACGTTAAGAAATTCAACTTTGGAAATAGGGCAAAAAATGCACAACTATTTTGTTCACCATCCAATCGGCTTAAAACTAATTTTTAATGTTCATTATGAAAATGAATTAAGGCGTGTTTCACACTTCGTAAAGTATGTCTCTCTTGATTGGTAAAAGGTTTTATGATCGAAAGTTTTTTTGGCTCAAGACTCCCAACACGCGACTAAAATGGGTGGAAAATGTTGATTCAAATTTGAGTTGATCATCCGATAGATTTAAAGTAATTTTCAAATATCTATGTAAAGTACATCTGTGGACGTGGAGTTGAAAATAGTACGGGTAGAATTAAATTTAAAATAACGAGCGGATAATAGGCCGTTGTAAAAAATTAGTAACAACAAAGGAGATTCTTGCGAGGCCGGGTTATACCAGCAAGTAAGTTCGATATGCCTTTTTTGCGTACTTTGTCATTTCCAATACTATAATATGTATTCTTTGCTTTAAGTTGCCCGGTGGACTTAACGTCGGTACACAAAGTAAATATTTTTTAGGGATCCTAACCCCGTCAACACGAAATATTTTTTAATTTGTTTAATATGAGCAAGAAGAGCAATAATAATTTTCTAAGCCAGACTTTTACTTACTTTATTGATTGGGCCGCAACAGAGACATTGGGCCATTAAATGCTTGATGTGGTTAGGTAAAACAAGGGGCTATTAGCGCTGTTGTAAGAAGTGTAGCCATAAAGGCGATAAGGCTTTGGAGGCTCCAACAAACTTTTTGTTGTTATCGGAGTATATTTGTTGATGGCATCCTCGTCGGGAGATCTGAAGTGGGTTTTAAACGTATGTCACGTGTACTGAAGCATACAATGAAGCACGCATAGCCCTTGATGTCGAATGCCCTAGCGAAACCACATACTTGATGGAAGTTTATCGTGGTCTTGTCTAGAATTTCGAGTTTTGGAAGTCAAAGGTCAGGTTCATCATAAATTGGTTCCACCACAGAGGGAGATGCGATGCGAAAGCAAACGAGTAAATAAACATTGGCACTGAAGCTTGCTACAAGTTGCTTGTTGAGCAAAAACTGATACTCCTTAGGGTACTGAATGCATTGTGTATGTAACCGCTCTTGAACTTCGAATAGTTCAGTGCTGACGACGTCTTTCAGAATCTGAAAATTAAGTTTCTGACGTTTAATGAATCGGTACACAAAGTCCATGACTCTTAGAGGTTTCCCGAATTCGGAGTAACGATACACTATACTGCACGTGGGAGGCAACTTTAATAAGTTGCGCTTGACAGGACAGATTGTGACAATTGTAGCCCTTCTGGGCCTAGGCACTTAAACTGGAGTTTCTGGATTGCGTGATTTTAGGGATTCTATTAGTCACGAAGGTTGACTATTTGCCTGGTGGCCCTCAGAGCCAGGCTAGCAGTTTAGTAGATAGTGTAGCCATCAATAGTGTAGTATAGTTAAAAATTTAAAAAAAATGCTCTGTCAACATACAACTTTGGAAGGAGAGCTGTGTCTTAGGAGCGACTCTAGTTTTCGCGCTTAGCAAGTGGACTAAAACTACATGCAATGTATCAATACGAATGTATATAGATGCTCTTTAAGCGGTCTTACCTATCGCTAAAACCATAGAATTGCAATTTTGAATTGGACCCTTCTGGAAATGGGTATCACAGTGAGAGTTAAAAAGCTTTCGAAGAATCGTTGCTATCCTTGAGGGAGTTGACTTGGCAAGAATGCATCTCATCCCGGCTTATGAACCATGTTTCGTGCATGAAGATTATAAGACGGACAACCCACCTCACGATTCGCGCAGACTGCTTCATTTCGATGTCGAAGGGGGCCACGAGCAACTCCTCGGTGTTTGCTTTCAAGATTTCTTTCTCCAAAAGTCAGCTCTTAGCTCGTAATGCAAAGCCGCCAGACCTGCCCAGCTATGCGTAGCTCGTCAATGGCTCGGACAGTACCGTTTTTTATATCCTGAGCACATTGAAAATGGGTAAAAAGGGTATACTGTTTTTGTACAAATGTATGTAATAGGCAGAAACAAGCATCTCCGATCCCATAAAGTATATAAATGCTTGATCAGCAGCAATAGCTGAGTCGATCTAGCCATGTCCCTCCGTCCGCCTGTCCGTCCGTGTGTATAAACGCAAGAATATCAAAACCTATAAGAGCTAGAGACTTATAGGAAATTTGGAACGTAGGTCCTCCTTGTGCCCGCGCAGTACGAGTTTGCTTCCGATTATCGATAAATTGCCCGTTTCCAAGCAATCGATAAAAATCGAAATTCTGTTTTTTGGGCAAATCTCTTAGGTTTTTAGAGCTAGACTCATTAAACATGACATGCAGATTCTAGAGTAGTATATACAGATCAAGTTTTTTTTTTCATTTTATAGCTGTCGTTTCCACACGCCACCACCACATAGCTATAAATCAAATACAAAAATTAATTGGACTACCCATTAATTTAAGCCAACATTTTAATGACTTTTTTTTTTATTATGAATATACGAATAATGTGTGTATATTGACACGTGTTTGCGGCAGCTAGTGCAAATTGCAAAAATTTCTGTAGACATACACACACACACATTCGTATGCGTCTTTCTTAAGTTCTTTAAACAGCATTGCAATTGCGATTGTATTGTTTTCTAGGCTGTGTGCAGGCTGCTGTTTTAATTCGCTTTTTATTGATTCAGAATGAATTGTTGGTATAGCTGTCGAAAAGAGGCGGCTGCAAGTATTGCGGCTTGTTTCGGGTTTGAGGAAAGTGTTTTTTCTTTTTAATTTTTTGTTTACTGCTAAAACAACGAGCTCGTAGCATGATCTGTATTTTGTGTTGGTAGAAGAGGGTTCACGGTATCCCCTAATCGGGAACTCCCGACTAGAGCTTCCTATTTGGTAGTTTATGTCATTGGGTATCATGAGGGAATGTCAAGGGACATTTGCCTCAAGACTTAGATCGCCAGGAAGGATGCACCGTCCACACCTAAAGATACGGCGCTCATATTCATAAAGCAATGTGTATTCCAGGAGAGGAGTCTTTGGAATGGTTGTGTTTTTGGAGTCAACACGGATTTGCCGATACAATTTGGTAATGTTGCCATTGAAAACACTCCGAAAGAGAATCATTTTAATACCCTGAACCCATTGAAAATGGGTAAAAAGGGTATAATGTATTTGTGCAAATGTATGTAACAGGCAGGATGCTTCTCCGACCCCATAAAGTGTATATATTCGTGGTCAGCATCAACTGCATCTCAGAACCTATAAGAGCTAGAGACTTGAAATTAGCTGTAGGTCCTTCTAGTCCATGCGCAGTACGAGTTTGGTCCGACAATCGATAACTTACTCCATTTCCAAGCAGACGATAAAAATCGATATCGAAATCCTGTTTTTTGAGCAAATTGGGTAAATAATAAGAGCTAAAGTCACCAAACTTGATATGTTGCTTCTAGAATAGTATATATGTATATATCAGTATCTTCCATTTTATACCTATCGCCACCTCCCCGCTACCACCACAAAGCTATAAATTAAGTTAATAATCCAACTTATATTGCCCACCAATTTAAGCCACAATTTATATGCAATTGACTTTTTGAGAATGCACAATTATTCTATGGCACAATAAGATGTACTGTCGAAAATTTCATTAAGATCGGTTAAGAAACACAAAATTTTATGTGCGCACGTGTTAGCAGCAGCTAGCGCGAATTCCAAGAATTTCTGTATACATGTACACACACACATTCATGCGCGACTGCTTTGAATTCTATCAACAGCATTGCAATTGCGATTGTATTGTTTTCTGTGCTGCTATTTTAATTGATTTTTTCTCACTGACATTCATTTATTGGTGTGGCTGTTGAGTAGAGGCTGCGGAAAGTCGTTCGATCAGTTATGAGTTCGAACCCTACCGAGGAAACTGTTTTTATTTTTTTGGCTAGCTGTTGAGTAGAGTAATGCGGTCAGGTACGAGTTCGAACCCAGCCAAGGGCATTTTTTTTTCAATTTATCTTTATTACTACTAAAACTTGGTGTTGGAATAAGAGAGTTCAGTGTATCTCCTAGTCGGGAGCTCCGGACTCGAACCTCTTACTTGTTATAATTGAAACAGCTCATTGCTTGAGTTCGCCTTTAATTGAGTCTATTATATGTAGAGCATCTACAAAACATGATAAGTTTTCAGCTTTACCATCGAAAGCTGGTATAAGCTTGGGCCATTGTGTTAGTTTTATTTTCTACTAGACTGGAATTTGCGTCGGATTCTGACCAATTGTCTCCTGCTACTTCGGGAAATGTTTTTACCGCAGCAATGGTTAGATCGTGTATATCTTTTTCTTTTATGTCAGGATCAAAGTTACTTTCCGACTCGTATTCCTCCGTAAGATCTAATTCTTCTTCATCTGTCGACTCTAGTTGTTGACTAGTTTCGATCGTCAGAGGGGTATTCAGGATTTGCCGGTATCGATATTTCCAAATTAACCTCCTCTTGACTGATACTAAATTTGATCGATATCTGATCAATAATTTAGATATATATGACCAATGTGCTTGATTTAGTCTTTCTCGGTTTTCATGTACTAGTGTTCGTGCTTCAGTAAAGCATTATACTAGTATTGTGGTGTGTTTGTTAAGTTTTTCGGTGTGAATAGACCTGTTTTGACTTGTACATTTGTAACATTTATCAAAAGTACTTTTGAATAATTCTGGTATTCAATTAATGCCATTCCATATTTAATACTTAAATATGTTATTAATTTTGATTTTCGCACCCTATTACTCTATGGTTTAGCATTCTGCCAAATGGGGAAACTCTTTAGTGCCTTGGACTAACCTTACAATTTGTTAATCTCTTAAGTATAGCCAATGTTGTTGCCAATGTACATTAAATATTGTACAAATTTATATTTACATATACATGTATAATAACGAACTTAAAAGTTTAAAAATAAAAAGACTTTATTTCACGAGAGTGAAGAACAAAAATTGGCTTACGCTATATTTAAAGCTATATAATAATTGGAGTACGTGACTTTTTGTAAAGGGACAGCAGCTGCAGCTTGTTTATGCTAGCGTCTTTCTGTTGGTCAGTTTTTGTTTATAAATGATTGTTGACAATATGTAAACTTAGCTGCAGAAGGCTTTCTGCTCTTATGAATTTTGCTGCTGTTAGCATTATTTGAATTCTCGGCTGCAGAAGGCATGCTATTGTTATGATTATTCAATTTGTAAATACACAGTAGGTTATACCACTAACCAAAGAACATATAGATGGGACATGCTGTGTTACCAAAGTGGACACAAAAAATATCGGTGCATCTGGTCCAACGAGCGAGTAAGATATACATATGATGTCTTTTGATCGCTTACACTACAGGAAACTGCTTTGGCTTACTCTCATCCACATGATTTGTGCGACAGATCGGCATCGCTGTTTATTTTTATCTCGCTCGCACTTACCTCAGTGCTCTCTTTATGTCTAGGTGCCGTTTAAATGTTTGTGTGTGTATGTGTCCGCACATGCAAAAATGCCCACAAATTCCATTTTTGACAAAAGTCGGTGGAATTTCTTCCCTTTTGAGGGGAAGTAATATGAAATAATGAAAGGGTTTGCCAAGTCTATGCGAAATTTTTTCATTTTAGCTCGTTCTTGTTCGAAAGGGTACCTAAGCGTTGGCATGTGTGCATTTAAAAGTTTTTGGACTTGCTATTCACGCATACTTGCATATTTTGTAAATGCATAGAAGCATTTATGCGCTTGTGTGCCTGTTGGTTGCCTGCCTGCCTGTCCGATGCAAATTTGACAATATTTTGGGATTTCTGATTTTCGACCTCTACACACACAGCCACACACACACACACACACACACACACACACACACACAAATGTGTGTAAATGGGCAGATCGTGGGCCCAAAATTTAAAAATATGAAATTATGATTTAGGGTTTGAATTGAATAACTTGAATATGATAAGTCAATAAATTGTCAATAAAATAAATATAATTGAAGATTTTCATTTTTGCAAATATCCGCTGGTCATAAAATTATGTAAGTGATCAGGCACTTGACCTATGTACATACGCAAGTGCAGGTGCTTGCCAAAAGTTTACCCTTTCAGCCCAACGGGCTACTGCAGGTAATAACATTCATTCATCAATTCAAACCCTAAATCATAAAAAAGAAAGACGCGCGTCAGACGCGTGAAAATAATGATATTTTAAAATTTTTTCCATGATCAGCCCATTCACACAGATTTGTGTCTGTGTGTGTGTGTGTAGTGCTCGAAATTCAGAAATCCCAAAATATTGTCAAAAATATGTATACATTAAATGTTTATGTAGTGGTATAAAAATAAGTTTAAGGCCGATCGGACGAAAATTAAAATTTCTCCCACTCAAATTTTGACCAGCATTTACCATGAGAGACCGTTGTATTTTGCGAAAAGTATCTACCACGTTTCAAATTAATTTTCCTAAAGATCTTTGAAATCAATTTTGAAACTGATCGGACGGAAAGCAAATAACTTTTATACAATCGTTTTCCGCCAATTTACCACTGTTGCGGGTGGAATTTCCCAAATCGCTGAAAAACTTTTTCATTAAACGCGTATGTAGAGCTTTGAAAATAAGTTTGAAGCAACTCGGACAAAACTTAGACAAAACTTAGGAGTCTTGGAGGAGTATTCCGCGAAAAATGTGAAACATGAATTTGAGCTCTAGCGGTCACCCACCAAATCTTTGACCCCCTTTCCACCAAGGAGGAATGGATTATTCGAAAAGAGTGTAACACCCCTCAAATGAATTTGAACAAAGATCTTTGAAAATGAGTGAGGCCGATCAGATGGTAAACAATCAAGTTTCATACAAACGTTTTTCGTTTTTGCGGGTGGAACCCCAGTGAAAATTTCAGCTTCCTAGCTCTTACGGTTTGTCCAAAGACAATATAAACACTAAGATGAGTAACGCCCATACATTTGCATGCGACGAAAAATTTCATGCCTGGCGTTTCATCTGGCGTTTGAGTTTTCGCACGACATGCCTGTCGACTGGCTATTCGCTCTCCAAAAGCCAGACGAACGAATGCCGAAGTCGCGGCTTGCTGATGCTGACCCGAGCAACGAAGTTAGTCGCCAGCCTGCCTTCAGCAAAGCTGGTCGATTGTACTTTGCGTCGCTTCGTTTTCGAAGTACATTGAGCGAAAAGTTTTAAACTTACGATCGACGCAAAGTACTTCTGCTTTGTCCATTAAATGCATGCTTTATTTAATTGATACATTACCCTAGATACTAACTATAAATTGTGCACTAAAATTTAAGAATAATATAATTTTTTAACAAGGCGCAACTTGTGCAATAATTATGTTAAGAAAATATCACACATAGATTTATTTCACTTTTGTTTTTGGACAGTGTATGCTCGAGAGAAGTTCTTCTTTAGCCAATGGCGTGCAAGCACCTATGTTTGTATGTGTGAATTATGCATGCAAGTTAATTCCAAAGTTTATTAAACGATGAAAAAAATATAATTTTTAGGGAAGCAAGACTTCCTTTATTTGATGTTAATTTGCAACTGAATAAACTTAAATCAATTCTAGCCCTAGTAACCTGTGGCTTAGCGGCAGCGGCGTTGGCAGCGGCGTCGCTGCTGATGTTGTTGGCCCGTTGGGCAATTCTTCTTGGAATTTTCGGCGGTTGCCAGTCGGCGCGTGGAGGAAATGGCACAGACACCAAGTCAGCATTTTGCTGCACTTCTTATGAGGTGTTGCAATGCTTCTTATTGGGACTGTATGAATTTATTTGTTGTTAACTCTTCCCCCTTTGATTTAAGCTTGTCCTCAAGCGATCATCAGAAGAAAGGTATGTTGTTGAACCTGAGGTTATTGGCATCTGTATTTTGTATTTGGATATGTGCTGGTTCTTTTTTGGGTCTCTCTTGTTCTTTGTTCAGTTGCAGTATTATATTTTTCTTATTTTTCTTCATTACGTGTAATACACAGGTAAGAAGGATGGCAACTGTGAACAGAGTTATGAAACCGACTCTATTTGCTATAGAGTGCGTCTGAAGTTTTTGCATGTTTTTTATGTTGTTGATGTGCAATTCTTCTAATGCTTCCAGAGAAAGAATCTTAATTCTTTCGTTTTCTATTGGGGTTATTTGTATTGTGGGATTTCCTGGGGTCATGACGGTGACCTCTAGGTTGCTGAACTCTTGTTTGTTGATGAATAAGGTTTCGTTCCAGAAGTTAATCATGTGGGTGCCTCTCACGCGTTTCTTCTCTTCTTGCCATCTAATAGTGCCGTTGAAGTCGTTCACTAGTATAAGTCCATCGTCGATTTCCTGGATCTCCGGGATATGATCTGCATTGCTAAAGCCACAGAGCGCTTGCTCTCCACTAACTAACTTAGGTATACAATTATTAGTGTTCAAGTTTACAATTTTTGATTTGTTACAAATTTTAACATTATTGTATCTTTTACAATTGTTGTTTATGCCATAGATTGTTTTATTACAACGAAAAAGTTCGTTGAATTCTAAATTTATTATATTGTTGTTTTTCACTACTGGCTTTATTATAGTATTTTTGCATTCTATGTCTTCTAAATTTGGAATTTTTACAATATAAAACAGAGTGGTTCCATTATGCAAAATGGATACATCTGCGAATTCTAGCATTTCTTCAATATTTAAAGGCGGCATGTTAATTTTATTAAAATTATCGTTTACTATCTCTATTTCTTTTTCGCCAAGTAGGAATGTATGTATTAAATTCAATTTCGCCCATTGTATGGCGTACTTAATATGAATTATTTCTTCTTTTATGAGCCTAATTTGATTTTGTAAGCTAATAGCTATCTCATCACTTATGAGAGATTCCTTTCTTATGCTATTGGTTAAATCATTTGAGATTTTCGTGAGTTTATTAATTCGATCTTCTGATTGCCTGTTTATGATAAGCTGTTTATTGTCGTTTTCTATAAGTTTGTTTATGTTGTCGGTAAGCATTATTAAGTCGTCATTGTCCGGGCTGCCGGCTACATACTTCCAAGCTGTGCCCTTAATGTTGATCGCTCTAGTCTTTCGTTTATGGAAAAGTGATATTGTGTCGAAAGTGACAATAGTATAAAGTATTGGTTCTTAAGTCTTTTTCGGTGTAAAAAAGGAGATTATCTAATGCGTTTTTGATCTGTTCTAGCTCTATGAATTGTACGATTCGTGTTGTCGATGTCTGTAGTTTCCCTATTCCTTTTAGAATTGTAATTGTTTGTGCGTCTGTGTAGTTCAAGATTTCCAAGTGTCCTTCTGTTGCTTTTATTGTCATCATTAATAGGAATCTGTAATTTTTATGTATTTTTTATATTGCTTTTATGTATTATTTTGTCAGTTGTTGTTAGTACGGTTGTGTTTCTATTTTCTTTAACTATTTCCTTTTTGTATCTGGGTGACAGTTTGGTACCTAATCTGGTATTGACTTTGACGAATATTTCTTGACCTGGTATTGTGATATGAATATCTTTATCAGTTTGGAAATAATTACAGCAGCACGTCAGTGCAGGTTAGCTTGGATATTGATGATGATTTTATTCAGTTTTTACCATGAGAGCTTAGCCTATGGATATACATATATTCGTATGCTGTTATTCGTTAACAGCTACAAAGAGAGGGAGAGTGAGTAGCTCGCATATGCGTGTATTAGTGAGCATATATATTGCTCACGGAATGCGCTCAGACGGAGCGTGGGATCTGCAGCGTAAGCATAAACGGTCAGCTAGTGAGGCTAGTGAACCGCGCTGCGTAATCTGAGACCGAGCCAATACATAAGCTGGCTCTGGGCTTGTTTACGTTATTATTGTTATTGTATGCAACAAAGTGCTGCATACTTTATATTTGAATACAGGGTATTCTGTATGGGCATATACGCACTACACCTCCCCTTTTAGAGAAATAACGTAACATTATGAATGTGTAGTTATTAAATGAACTTAATTATTAAGGTTTTTATTTTTTTTTTTTTTTATAAAAATTAAAAAATTTTTTTTTTTGTTTTGAATATGACAAGAAATTTAAAAATGTTGGAATATAAAAATACAAAAGTATTCAAGTTATAAAAATTTTGTTTCAAGATACGTTTTATTGTAATATTTCGTTTATTTGCAAAAAAATTTTTTTATTTTGTTAGGTTGATCAGGCCGTCATATATATTTATTTTATTTTATTTTTTTTTTTTTTTGTGTATTTTTTTTTTTTGAATTCGAATTCATAAAGAGAATTTGGATTATTAAGAATTAAAAATTTTTAATCTATTCTTATGAACTTTTTGTTTTTTCTTTACTATCTTTAATAAAAATGTTGTCCTTATCTTCTATTTTCTCTACTATATATGGTCCTAAATATACTGGGTCTTATTTGTGCCCTGTTTCGTTTCTTATAAGTACTTTATCTCCTACTTTTAATTCAAAATTTTTTGTTCTTTCATCATATGATGATTTCCTATTAGCCTTGGCTTTTTCTAACATAATTCTAGCTCTTTTGTATGCTATTTGTAATCTAAACTTTATTTCCTTAGAATAGTCATCTAAATTATAAATAGGATCTATGTAATTAGTATTGTTTAAATCTATGAACTGTTTCGGTAGTCTGCCAAATACTAGTTCGTATGGACAATACTCATGCGTTGCTGATGGTGTCGTGTTGAAGCAATAAGTGAAATATTGAATCCAGACATCCCAATCAGATTTGTCTGCAGAGATGTATGAACGAATGTATTCATTGAAAGTTCGATGACTTCGTTCTATTGTCCCAACTGTCTGGTGGTGGTGTGCTGTTGAAGTTATGTTTTTGATACCAAGGTACTTACATAAATCTTCTATAACTGAATTTTTATATTCTGTACCCATGTCCGTAATGAACGTCTTCATTGGACCGTATTTCAGAATAAAATTTTCAAATATAGCTTTAGCTACGACTTTTGCACTTTTGTTTGGAATAGGTATGGCAACTAGATATTTTATTAAGTCACATATCAGTGTAACTGCATATTCGTTGCCTTGCTCTGATTTTGGACCGATGGTGTCTACTATTACTCTATCAAAAGCATTGATTGGGGTTTCTGTAATTGTTAAAGGAGTTTTTGTATGTGTTGTCACTTTTGATCTTTGGCATTTCGCACAAGTTTTCACATACTTTGTAATAGTCTTGGTCATTTGGGGCCAGTAATAGTATTTCTTAATTTTTAACAAGGTTCGCGTAATCCCTGTATGGCCTCCCTCTATAGGATCATCATGATAAGTAGCGCTACTCTTAATGTATTTAAATATTTATTGCCCATATTTTTAAATTCATTTAATGATACAAATTCGAAAATTTGTTCATTTGGTGACAACTGTAAGTTAGTAATTTTATGTATTCCGGCTTCTGAATTAAGCCTTTGAAAACATTGATCTAAATCGAATTTTTCATTGGAATGCAAATCATTAACTGAAAATTGTGAAATGATTCGTTTTCCTCTTTTAAGTAAACAATTTATTTTACCGAATTTTAGTTTCACAAATTTCTTTACGTCGTTATTTCTAACGACTTCATAGACATTGGGCTCTTTTAGATCTTTTTGATCTTTTTGCAATTTTATTTTCTCATCTGCGCAGATGTTTTCCTGTCTTTTTGATGATCTTGTTTGAACCATTAATATTTTCCTATTCATGTCAATTAGTGTCTCTATGCTTATGCGGGATAATGCATCCGCTACATGGTTATCTTTCCCCTTGAGGTATTCTACCGTGAATTGGTATTCTTCTAAGTCTAGTCTCATTCTGGTTAATTTTGATGTGGGATTTTTTATCGAAAACAAATATGTTAAGGGTCTATGGTCTGTTTTAACTAAGAAATGCCTTCCATAAACATATGGTCTGAAGTGTTTTATTGCCCAATGTATAGCAGCTAATTCCTGCTCTGTAGTTGATTTATTGCTTTCTCCCTGTGTGAAAGCTCGGGATGCGTATGCAATTGGTAATTGTACACCGTTGTACTCTTGGGATAGTACAGCACCACATGCATGTTTACTTGCATCTGTGGTTATGCAAAATTCTTTGCTGAAGTCAGGGTATTGCAATAATGTTGGCTTCATTAATGCTTTTTTAAGATATTGGAATGATTCTTCACATTCTTGAGTCCATTTGAATTGGACATTTTTCTTGCACAGTCTTGTCAAGTGACGTGAGTATTGTGCGAAGTTATTAATGAATCTTCTATAGTAATTACAAAAAGCGACGAAACGTCGTGCACTATCCGGATCTGTTGGAGTTGGATAATTTTTAATTACATCATATTTTTTATCATCCGGAAGGATGCCATGGTCCGTATATTTATGGCCAAGGTATGTTACCTCGTGCATAAAGAATGAACATTTCTCTGGATTTAGTTTAAGGTTGTGTTTTCTACAAAGCTCGAATACGCTTGTTAGATTTTTGAACATGTGCTTTTCAGAACAACCAATTACAACTAAATCATCCATATAAAGGAATGCTTGCGATGGTTCTAGACCAGAAAATGCAAGTTGCATCATTCTCATAAATGAATTTGGGGCTACTTTAAGGCCGTATGGTAATCGCGTGAAGCGATGTGAGCCAGTGCTCGTGGAAAAATATGTTATATTTCTAGATTTTTCTTCTAGTTCAATTTGATGGAAGCCAGACATTAGGTCTAGACACGAGAAATATTTCGCTCTTCCCAATTGATCTAGGATTTCTTCTATTCTAGGTAATGGATATTTATCTGCTAGAAGTTTTTTATTTACTTGCCACTACTAGACGCCATTTTTTTCTTTTGAATTTGGGGGTGATTTCTTAGGAACTAAGAGAAGTGGGCTATTATATTCTGATATAGATGGTTCGACTATACCATCTTTAATCAATTTTTCTACTTGTCTATTTATTTCTGGTTTTTCTGTTTCCGCATTTCTATAGTTTTTAATGTATACTGGAGTTTTGTCTGCTAATCTTAATTTTTGTTTGTAAAAGTTGTTACTCGAAATTGCTTCTGATTCTAAACCAAATATGTCACTGTATTTGGTGCATATTTCAGTAAGTTGTGTTTTCACATCGTCTGGGAATTTTAATTTGTTTAAGACTTCATTAGTTCTACTGGTTTGGTTTAATTTCGTAATTTCGATTTAATTTCGTAATTTTCTATTGATTCGAATTCAATGCTAGGATTTTCGATATTTATATTATTATTTGTTGTATTTAAGATACGAACTATTGCACTATTGGTTTTTTCGATGCTGTTAGCTATAAATACCCCAGGATGAATTTCCTGATTTGGTACTAAAACAGCATCTTCATTTGTCTGAAGTGTGATTTTTCTCACTACTTCCGACCTTGCTGGCAATAATATTGAATTGTCGATAACATTGTGTAAGAGTGGCACATGTATTTGGAATTTAAGTGATTGTGGTTTTAGTATTAATTCATCGTTTTGATAATCTAATATGCAATCGAATTTTCGAATGAAGTCAAGTCCCAAGATTCCGTCACACGGTACGGGGAATTCATTATTAACTATTTGGAAGTCATGACTGATTATGAAATAATCGAAGAGTAAATCAATTGTTGCTAGTCCAATTGATTGAATTGTTCCCTGACCAATTCCTGTTATATTTGTTTTGAAGGTTTGATTAATTTCAGAACATATGCTATTATCTTTTAGAATTGATATGCTAGCTCCTGTATCTATTAGTAATGTTAATGGTTTATTATTTTTTTGATTCTCTATTTTAATTATGCTGCTGAGATTTAGATTTATATTAAAAACTTTTATGTATTGTTGCTCAAGGGGGCTTGCTGGTTTTCCGAACTACTTTGTGTTACTCGTACTTGATTATTACTTCTATTATTACCTCTATTTGAGCCGCCTCTGTTCGAGCCACCTCTAGAGTTGTTGTTATTATTATACCCTTGGCCGCCTCTTTTATAGTTACGGCCTCTATAATTACCTCTTCCGCGGTTTCCACCACGAGGATAGTAATTTTAGTAATAAAGGATAGTATTGGTTTGTCCGGTTGCTTCTGTGCAACTATTGACAAATTTGGAAATGGCATCATTCATGTTATTGAATGTGCCTGCCTGCATGATAAGTTTTACATTATCAATTGAACAATTTTGGGTCATAGCTTTTACAGCTGTTGTAGTGCTGTATTTGTTTGCTAGGGATTGGCTTAGACCTTCACTGATATAGGCGCCTTCAAGGGCCTTTACCAGTTTTTCCACCTCTTGGGTGTGTTGGTTAGCCGTTTTATTTTTCTGTTGCAGATTAAGAAGCTTAGCAGATAAAACTTCTACCGATTCTCCTTTTACTGCATTTGATAGTTGCGTAATGATTGCAGCAATTGTCTGCTCATTACTTATTAAATTTCTAGCATGGCCTTTTAGCTTAGTTTTTATAAGGCTTATGGCTGTTGGCTCATGTGTGCCTTTTAATGTTTCTAATAGATTCAAAGAATCTAGAAAACTTTGTAGATTTTCCGGCTTACCGTCAAACTCTGGTATCAGAGCTGTAGCTAGCTTGATAAATTCTACAACTGTTTGTGCAATGTTTACTAATTTTGTGTCTTCTACTGGGTCGTTTGTCAGGAGTGACTTATCAAAGGTTACCGGCGTGTTTAATGCCGATGGTAAATAAAGCTGAAGATTATACTTTTCGTTCAAGCTTACCAGTTTATCCCTTAGACGTTGTAAAATGTCTGAAGTTTGGACTCTGTGTAAACTTGTGAGTTTATGCTGCCACTCCTTAATTAAACTCCTGATTTCATTGTATTCATATACAAGAATCTCAGTGTGTTTAATTATGGTCGGTTGCAAAACTGGTGCGCTTTTATTTAGGCACTTATACGATTTATTGAAATTTTCCCTATGCTGCTTTATCTTTTCTACTATTTGAGACCAGTCCATGTAAACTTCCGCTACTTAAATATTTTATTTAAGCAGTGGCTTAGACCTTGTCTAAGTCGTTGGCTCGACTCATGTAACGCTTCCTCAGTGATTTTTTATGAAGAAGATAAATCTTCAGAAGGATGTTTACTGAGGCTATTACAATGAGTATTATTAGCAGTATGTTTGTTAACTGCAAATGGGGAGTGGTGTCTACGACTTCTACTACATTAACTACATTGGCAGTGTTATCAGCTGCCTTTGATTGTTTTCCTCCCATAATATATATAAATACTCTTGCTTTTTTGATTTGAAAACTACCTATGCAGACGTACTAAGACAATTGTTGTCTGCCCTAGAATCGGATGCTCGTCAATAATTGTCTTTATTTTGACGTAAGGTAGTGTAGACAAGATTATTCCGCTCTCTATTTTAGAACATGAATAGAGTGGACTTGTCACTGTGCCGAATGTTTCTATATATTCGGATTCGAACTCATATACTGATATGAATTCTCTATGCCTTTGCAAAATTTGTATGGCTCGCATACGAAAGTCAGTATAATCGTTATATACTTTGTTAATCGTGTCCTCAATCATGCTAATTCTTGATCAAAAAATTTTGAATTACCTAATTAGACAAACGGAGCACTTATTTCTTTTTATTCCAAATGAACGAATTATTACTTCTCAATTTTCTTGTTTTCAATTTAAAATTCTTGTATATTCTCAAAGTTAAGTAATTTTTTTTTTTGTTTTGTACCTATGTACAATTACATATATATATATATATATATATATGTTTTTTTTTTTAACGGAAATATGTGATATAAATCTATTTTAATTTTTTAGTTTCTGTCATAATTCATTATAGACTGATTTACGAAAGGAAAAATTTGAGTTAGTTAGGGCATACGGTTGGCTGACAATTTTTATTTATACAATTAATAGTCCAACCGTATGTGTTAGTAAAAGCCTAACAGATTTTAGTATTTTTCAAGAAGCGCTTTCGCGCATCGGCTTGAATTAGAATTTATATTTAAAGGCAATTTAGGCATTGGCAGTTTTGCAGCCCTTATTGCGTTGCTTCGCACCAGTACGAAGTTGTTCCTCGATGATTTCGAGATTCTTTAATTGTTCCTTTTTCTCCTGGGGCGTTGTCGTTGTCATGAGTGAGTGGGCGTGGTCCATCGTTGGGGTACACCTCTAAAGCCTCTTGCAGGCTGGGTGCATCCCTTTGCTCAACAGGAGCAGCTTCTTCCAGTCCAACGTTGCTCATTTACTTCCTGCGTTGGTGCAAAGGGCGGATTGCCTTTCACACTTTTGGTATCTGCTGCTGCTGTCCGGGGCCTATGGGCTCAGGCGGTGCCGGTGCTGGTCATCGCACAGGCTGTCTTTGGTTTACACGTTTGTCTCCTCTGTTAATTTTCTTTTGTTGTTGTTAAATTTTTGTTTTTTTTTTTTTAAATATTTTGTGGGCGTGGCTTTGCGTTTTTGCACTGCTTTCAATTTGCCCTCGAATTGAATTTTACATCAAGTATTTGTTGTTCTTGCATTTTATATACTTTTTTGTTTAAATATTTTTTTTTTGTTTAAGCTTTTTTTGTTACTTTTCATAGTTGAATTGATTTTCTTTTTACGATCTTAGCTGACATTTTTGTTGCTTTGTTTTCTGTTTAACACACATTTTTTTTTTTTGACACAAACGGCAAACCACTGTCACGGTCGCCATGTGATATGAATATCTTTATCAGTTTGGAAATAATTACAGCAGCACGTCAGTGCAGGTTAGCTTGGATATTGATGATGATTTTATTCAGTTTTTCTCCATGAGAGCTTAGCCTATGGATATACATATATTCTTATGCTGTTATTCGTTAACAGCTACAAAGAGAGGGAGAGTGAGTAGCTCGCATATGCGTGTATTAGTGAGCATATATATTGCTCACGGAATGCGCTCAGACGGAGCGTGGGATCTGCAGCGTAAGCATAAACGGTCAGCTAGTGAGGCTAGTGAACCGCGCTGCGTAATCTGAGACCGAGCCAATACATAAGCTGGCTCTGGGCTTGTTTACGTTATTATTGTTATTGTATGCAACAAAGTGCTGCATACTTCATATTTGAATACAGGGTATTCTGTATGGGCATATACGCACTACAGTATATAAGTTCGTACGTCGTTACGTTTTTTGTTATGATTCTGCATGTCGGTCGATTGTTTCTGTTTGAGTCTGTCAATGTTCTCCTTCCTAGCTTTTTCGTATTGGTCTGAGTCTGTAGTCACGTTTCTGCCGAAGAATATGTCTAATGGTCTCTTGTTAGTTGTCGAGTGTATAGTGTAGTTGTAGTCGTATATTGATTTGTTAAGTAGTTCTTCGAGTGTTCTGTGTTCCTGTTTTCTTTTGTTGCATCTCATAATATCTGATAGTGTTGAATGAAATCTCTCTACCTGACCATTCACTGCGCTTTTGTAGGGTGGTGTTTTAAAAACTTCTATATTTAATTGGTCCTGCATCATAAAAGTGATTGAGGCTGAATTGAGGCGAAAAATCCCTTATCGTTATCTATTACAACGGCTTTAGGTACGCCAAAATAAAAAAGGATTTCATGAAGTGGTTTTTTAATGTCTTCTATTGCCCTAGATTTCATTATTCGTCCCTGAGCTAATTTCGAAAATTTGTCTACTGCCGTTAATACTAAGTTTTTTTCTGTCGTGTATATGTCGATGTGGATTGTATGTCCTGGGTATTCGGGGATTGGCGTTTCTTTGAGTTTTGGGTTAGTGGGATGCCTATCGTATTTTTCTTCTTTACAAACCTGACACTGTTTGACTAATTCTGTTTTTCGTTGCTTCATTTTTGGGGAATAGAATCTTTCGGACAATTGCATTTTGTTTTCTAGTGCGTTGCGGTGGGCTCTGTTGTGTGTAACCAATATCTTCTTATCTTGTTCTGTTTCATTTGTTAAATCTTTTACTTGAGACTGTGTGAATCTAATCTTGAAGTTACTAAAATGTTGGGGATATATCTGCTGAATTTGGTTCATTATTTCTTCTGAGGTTATTATTCCGTTGATTACGGATGGGTTTAGATGAACTTTCAGTATTTGCGTAAGGTCGTGTTCTGAGAAATTTGGTCGAGTAATCGTATGCCTGTGGAATGTTGGGAATGGGATATGGAATTCGTAATTTGTTTCGTTGGCTCTACTGAGAAATATCTAGTTTTTGAATACGTTAATTGGAGCTTCTATGCTCGGAATTAAGTTGTGGCTTGAACAGTCTGCACTGTGCTGGGTGGAGTCTACTGATTCAATATTATTGATCACAGGGATACGTGATAGCGCATCGGCTACAATGTTATCCCTACCTGGCTTATAGAGGAGTTCGTAATCAAACTCTTCTAGGTAAGCTTTCCACCTCTTTATCCTAGCGTTGCCGTTCCAACTGCTAAGAGAGTGGATTAAGGGTTGATGGTCGGTGTATATTTTTACACTCTCTTTACCGTAGAGGTAATTCTTGAGGGCTTTTAAGGCCCAAATTATTGCCAACATTTCCCTTTCATTGGTGGCGTAGTTCTCCTCTGTTTTAGAGAGAGTTCTAGAGAGGAAACAAATGGGTCGCTTGTTCTGGGATAGGACAGCCCCAATAGCAAAGTTGGATGCATCTGTTGTCAGATGAAATTCTTTGCTGAAGTCCGGGTAATGAAGTATTACCTCATTCGAAACTAGGGAATTTTTTATTTTATTGAATGCTTCGATCGCTTCTTCGTTGAGATTAATGAGCTTTTTAGCTGATTGATTTTTGCACACCCGTCCATCTTCCCCTCTTAAAAGAGAGGTAAGGGGCTTTGCCAGCTTAGCGAAGTCTTTTATAAACCTCCTATAATAGCTGGCGAGGCCAATAAACGATCTTAAATCTTTGAGTGTTTTTGGAAGTGGGTACTTCCTTATTGTCTCAATTTTGCTTGGATTAGTTTCTATCCCCTTGTCTGAGATGACAAATCCCAGGAATTCTACTCTGCTTTTAAAGAACTCGCATTTGTCCAACTGACATTTCATGTTGGCTTCTTGTAGAGTTCTGAATATGGCGGCAAGGTGCTGCGCATGCGATTCATCATCTTTGCTAAAGATAATAATATCGTCAATATAAATGAAGCATATTTTGAGCTCTCTGGAAAATTGAGGGCGCATTCTTGAGACCGAATGGGACTCGTGTAAACTCGTATTTTCCGTTGTTAACGGAGAAGGCAGTTTTTTCTATGTCTGACTCCTTAAGGGGTATTTGATGAAAGCCACTTTTCAAATCTAAGACAGAGAAAACTTTGTTATTGCCTAGCTGTGCTAGTACCTCGTTGATTTCGGGTATAGGGTATTTGTCTGCGGTAGTTTCTTTATTTAGTTTCCTGTAGTCTATAACCATGCGATATTTCTTTTGCCCGGAGGCATCTAATTTTTTCGGAACAATCCACACAGGGGAATTGTATGGGGATCGGGAGGGTCAGATGATTCCGTCCTCTAAAAGTTCTTTGATTTGGTTGTGTACTTCGTCTTTTAAAGACATTGGAAATTGGTAAAATTTTGAATATATGGGGGAGTCGGTTTTTGTTCGAATCTCTGCTCTGACGTTGGTTGTGTATGTCAGTTTTTCGTCCGGATTGGCGAATAGGTGTGGGTGCATTTTAACTAGTTGATTAAGGCTATTTTTTTGTTCGTTTGTCATATGTTCTGTCCGTGGTATTACCGTGTTGATCGCCTCTATTTTTTTCTGCTTAATGGGTATGCAAATATTGTTCTTGATTATTAGTAGATTCTTGCTGCTTTGTATCACAGCATCTTGTTCCTTTAGACTATCGTTACCTAATATGGCGTCGAATGATTTTAGGGTGGGTAAGAGAAAGAATTTTATTTTTATATCGTTTCTATTGAAAAGATTAGCGAACTTGTGGTGTGTAATTTTAATGCTTCCGCCGACTGTGACGGCTTCGAAGGGTTTTTCGTTTGGAATAGGTTCGGACACGAATTTCGGTTTGACGTAATTTCGGTTTGATCCTGTATCTATTAGTATTTTGAGTAGTTTTCTGCTCCCCATCTTACATTCTATGTAAGGAAGAGAGGAGCTCTTTATCCTAAAAAATTAATGTCTAAGTGTTCGTATTGGGTATTTTGTCCGTCATCTGTTTTTTCAATTTGTTGGGCGTATTCGTTTAATGGCTGCTCGTATTCAGTCTGCTGTTCGTAGTTTAGCATTGATTGTTCGTACTCCTCCATGGTCACATAGTTGTCAGTGTTTTCTGTCTCGGTCTGTTCTTTTCCTGTTTGTATGTTGAAATTTCTTTGTTTTTTGTCCGTGGCGTTTGTTGGTGGTGGAGGTCTTTTCCCTACTTCAAAATTGGGTCTGTTCATGTAATTTATCATCCTCGTGCGGATGCTTTGGTCCACGTCCATTGGCTCAGGACGTGGTTGGGGTTTTGGTGCAGAAGGTCTATTGGGTACGTATACCTGTTGTGGTTGTGTCTGGTAGGTTCGTTGGTTGGGGTATTGTGGAATTGGTCCATTATTGTTGTAAGTCGGTGGTCCATGGTTTGTATTGGTTGGCCAAGGTGTATGGATCGGGAGTTGTGGCCTGAAGCTAATGGGTGGTGGCCTAAAAGTTTGGGCGAAAGAAGGCTGAGCTGTTCGGGGTGGCAGTGTAGGTGGTGGTATATTTCTATTTGGGTTTCTGGCATGTGTCTGTTGATTTCTATTCAAAGCCATGTTAGTGCGATAGCTTTGATTCTCTAGTTTTAAACAATAGTGAAGGGCTGAAGGTAGATCTGCTGGCTCCTTTATTCCAAGAATCCGTGGTAAATCTCCCTTTAAACCTCTAAAGAAGGTATCTAATTCTTTAGCTCGGTATATTTTTGTCATAAGGGTTTCGGATTCCCTATTTAATTCCATGCAGCCTACTTAATTTAATATCAGCGACAAGTGGTTGTAAACGACCTGGTAGAATTCTTCTACTGTTTGGTTGTTTTGTCTGCGTAGTGCAGCGTGAGACATTTGGAGATAGCGCTCCAATTTAGGGGAACAATTTATGACTCGAGGGCCGTGTCGGCATTGCCAGTGATTTTGTTTCTCACTGTATGCAATATGCTAAAGTATTTTGGCGAACCTGCCTCAGCTGCATAGGCTGAGAGTATACGATATACACTCTTCTTCCATGAGCTAAATTCCGCTGGATTACCGGAGAATTCTCTGAGGCTTTTAACTATGTCCGGAACTCTGTCTAAGTCATTCAGATTGTTGTTGGCAGTTATTGTTTGGTCGTCTACGTCACTAAACTCCCTAGAGGGGTTGACTAACTGCTTTACTAATGTCGGCAGTTGTTGTGCCAAAATCTGGCTAACCGTGGCTGCTATCATCTGCTCTGCGTTATTCGCCATGACTCTATTTTGTAAATGTTCCTTTTGTCTGTCGATATGTCGTTGTTGCTGTCTGTTCAAGTTATGTCCGCCTATCTGTGGTTGATCTGATACTATTGGCGGCCTAACTAAATTGCTTTCATAAGCCATAAACGAGATATATTACTTATATTGTATATTTTAAGATATTTTCGAAGTATATTTAAATCTAGTGTTAATTTTTTACTCTATATTTTGATTGAATTTTTGATCGTTTTTGTTTTCTTTTTAAAACCAGTGGCTGGTTTCTTCCTTCTACTTTGGAGGGTCCCTTGGGAGTCGCAAAGTTGAAAATAATTTATACTACGTTCGTAGTCTTTATATTTGTTTATCGTTTTACACTTCTTTATCTTGCTTATTGTTCTACAATATTTGGTATTTATTATTCTTTTAATTCTATTTCACCTTTGTGTTAGTTGTTCGTTTGTTTTTTTTGTGTTTCACTTAATTTCTAACTTACAGTACTATTCCTGATGTGGCACCCTCCCCTGCCGGTCCGGATTTCATCCTTTTTGAAGCCTTTGGGTATCTACTGGGGATCCTGCGACCAGTCTTCGTTGAGAGTATCCTGCGGGCGGGCCTTACAAGATGCGTTATCCACCGATGGGCAAAATTGAACAATTAAGTTCCAATTGCCTTTCGCGAATTTCACCAATCGTTGAATTTAATCGACGAGAGTTGCACTAGTTTTATTTTCGCGTATAACCGACTGACGCGCACGTAGAAGCGTTTTGTTCTGTTGTAACACGAGCCGGTCCCTGCTCGGGCGCCAGTTAATTCCAAAGTTTATTAAACGATGAAAAAAATATAATTTTTAGGGAAGCAAGACTTCCTTTATTTGATGTTAATTTGCAACTGAATAAACTTAAATCAATTCTAGCCCTAGTAACCTGTGGCTTAGCGGCAGCGGCGTTGGCAGCGGCGTCGCTGCTGATGTTGTTGGCCCGTTGGGCAATTCTTCTTGGAATTTTCGGCGCTTGCCAGTCGGCGCGTGGAGGAAATGGCACAGACACCAAGTCAGCATTTTGCTGCACTTCTTATGAGGTGTTGCAATGCTTCTTATTGGGACTGTATGAATTTATTTGTTGTTAACTTGCATAACTATATCAAAATATGTATATGTAAGTTATTTAGGTGTAGTAGCAGGTAGCCGTGGGGATCCCGCGTAGCTGCTGATTGTGAATTCCAGTTCCAGCGTCGCTTCCGTGAGGAAGTCGATCCAAGGTGAACACTGATACGATTTTTATGATGATTACGTTGGAGGACTTGACTTCGTCCCCTTTGGTGATTATTGCCCTTGTGGTGCAATAATGTGATCAATAAGAACAAATGTTACGGTTATGAGCCGGAGTACGAAATAGACAACTTGTGTCTTCTTTATTAAAAAACGAACTGAAGCTAAAGACAAATGCAAAACATAATTCTACTTAGCAAAGTCAATGCGTCGCGCCATCGGACCACAGTCGGCATGCCGACTCAGCATTCTCAGCGTCGCAGCACACCAGCAAAGAAGTGTCATGCGATCGCTGCTAATTGTTGCCAGTGCAGAGCACTGAACTCACAATTTGGCGTGTCAGCATCATTCATGTGTTGTTGCTTAGTTGCTATAGTATTTATGTGTTAACTGCCCCCCCCCCCCTCAAGTTTATGGCCGTCCTCGGCCATGTTAAAGTTGTCGATCACACCTTGGATTTTTATCGATGCTCGTCTCTTCCTTATTGCCTGGACAAGGATGAGTGAGGCAATGAGACCCACCATAACTTGGGCGATCCAGCATTATCGATGTCTTCCTTCACCTCTTGGATGGAGCGTAAGTTTTCGTTGCTCATTCGGTGTAGTAGTGGGATACTCAGAATCGAGTCATGCCCGATGATCCTTAGAAGTGGAGACCTTACGATGCCGGGAATTTTATCCATTGCTTTCCGCTCGTTTATAAACTCGGTTCCGTTGACGATAGCTACTCGTTCAAATGTTATTAAGTGTGTTCCTTTTGCGATTACTTCGGGGCTATCATCTGTGCGGATGCGGGCAGTCGCCTCGTTGATGATGATCACGCCATGATCGACGGGCATTACTTCTTTTAGGTGACTGGGTTGAGTATGGCATTGAGCCATGCTTCCCGCGTAGAGTAACGTCGCGCAGGACTCGCGTCGAGATCGCTCGCAAAAGCTGATGTGTGTGGTCTGGATGCACTCAGTGACTGCAAAGGTATCCTTTTCGCATTCGGCCAGTGAGTTCTCGTCGAGACGTAGTATGGTGTGATTGTGAGACACGGGATAGATGGTGATCTTTTTGCATCTGGCTTCGACCCTTGGGAAGGCTATTAGTATGTGAATTATATCGTCGGACTGAAGGACCCTAATCTTTGAGGCTTCTATTAAACTAACTATTGGAGTGTCCTGTTTGACAAGTGAATTCAAATCTGCGTGATTTAATATTGTAGGGTTTACTATACCAGATTTTGCCAAGGTTATTGTGAGAATTAAATTTTGAATTTCGATGGTTAGCATTCTGTTTCTAGCCAAAAGCGTCTCATACAAGTGTGGAGTGTCAGTTAATTTATTTTTTTGAGCTTTTATTATCTGGTTTACGGTATCAGTTAGATTGTTTATTTGTTTCTGTGTCTCGGAATTTATGGCTATTTGTCTGGAATTTGATTCGATTAATTGGGCTTCTGTTACCCTGATTTTTAAGAAATCAGAGGCATCTGGGGTACCTGCTACTACCTTCAGGGCTGTGCCTAGGAAGTCTAAACTTCTAGCCATTCTATGGTGTATCTTGAGTACGGACAGTAGTGTTTTTAAGTGGTCGGAATCAACATCAAGCAGTTTGCGCATATGTGATTGTGGGAACAAATCGGACAATTTTTCTGTTTCTTCTATTATGTTAACGAATTCGGAAAGGTTACTAGTGTGTCTTAAGTAGTCACGGTGTTCGAACACCAATACTTCACCGTCTATTACCGGGATGTAGTTGGCATGCGAGAAGTCGGTGATTCGAGCATTTGCTATTGCAAGGATGGTAAGCGCTATGAAGGTGAACCTGTAATTGGACTAAGCGGTGAAATTGTGGTGCTTTGTCTTGGGGAACTTATTTCCTAACTAAATATAAGGTACAACTATTTTAGGTTGTCCTTGTGGACCACCCTCCCCTTAATTAAGACAGACGTTCCTAGGTCTGCTTGTATTTCCTGTCTGGTGCAGAGAGGAGTTAGCTTGTTTCCTAACCTCTTGTTGTTTTTGAGGAATACTTCCTCTCCTACCTTAAATACGCGGTTTTTCCTATTTACGTTACACCTTTCTATGGTGTTTTGTTGGGCTTTTGCCAGTTTGAAGGTAATACCTGAACTGCGCTTTTCGGTTCCCTCATGAAGAATTTCAACTGGTTTTTCGCAAATGACCGAGTGTAGCGATTTATTGTATTCTACTATTGCTCTCAGTATTAGTTCGATCGTGTCCTCGATTTTTTTGTCAATCTTTAGGCACCTAGCGATCTCAACTAACGTACTGTGGAATCGTTCCACTTGGCCATTTGATGAACTGTGTAAAGGCGGAGCGTTTACAATATCGATGTTATATTGGTTTTTCAACATGGACGTAATGGTCTCTGAGTTGAATGAAGGTTCATTATCGCAATATATTGTTTTAATGTTAGGAAACATATTCACAATTTGCAACAGGGGACCCTTAATGTCGACAATTGTTCTTGATGGTACTGGTTGTACTAAGGCGAATTTGGAAAACTTGTCGATGCAAGTCAAAAATTGTTTTTTGTCGGTTGAGAATATGTCTATGTGCAACATTTCGCCGGTGTATTGTGGGATCGGAGTTTCGCCAAGCTGCTGTTTCTTGGGATGTCTGTCATATTTTGCTTGCGTGCAAACTTTGCAGTTTGAGACTACTTCTTGGGCTAATCTGCTCATGTTCGGAAAGTAGTAGTCACGCAAGATTTGTTTGACATTTTCTTGGGCTGCTCTGTGCGCCCTGTTGTGCTCGCTATTTATTATTTCCAACTGATCGCTTTTACCCGTTATGTCTTGTACGAGATTTTTACAAAACCGGAATTTTGTAGAAGGAAAATGGGCAATCAGTTCGTGTTGGAAACTTGCTAATGTGGGAAGGTTGCAATGGATCGCGTTCACAACCTCCGTATTTACAACTTCTTTGAGGGTTTCTAAAATGCTGCTCTTAGCAGTAAAATTGATCAAGTGGCGAGTTTTGTTGCGGAATAAAACTATGGTGCGTTTCAATGGGAAACGCGCTTCTTCCAGAACGATCTGGTTTCTGAAGCAGTTTAACGGTTTGTCCGTGGCCTCGACCGTGTAGGTCAGTGAAATTTCGCTGTGAACGGTTGCAGCGTCCGATTGGGGCTCATTTTGTAGGGCATTGAGATTTTGTCTAGACAATGCATCTGCTACAGAATTTTCTTTGCCAGGCTTGTAGCAAACTTTGGCGTTGTATTGGTCGATGTAGGCTTTCCATCTTTTTATTTTGGCATTGGTATTTTTGTCTGCTACTGCAAAGGTGAGAGGCTGGTGGTCAGTGAAAATGTTAATTTCTCTGGAGCCGTATAGGTAGTTTTGCAATTTACCTAAAGCCCACACGATAGCTAGCAACTCCCTTTCGTTGGTTGCGTAGTTCAGTTCTGGACTTTTTAGGGTACGAGAAATCATGGTAATGGGTCTGCCTTCTTGGGATAGGACTGCGCCGATTCCGTTTGCTGAGGCATCAGTGGTTAGGTCAAAAGCTTTTTTGAAATCTGGGTACATCAAAATTACGTCTTCTGACGCCAAGATGTTGCGCAGGCGTTGAAACGCGTTGCGCTGGGTTTCGTTGAACTCGACTGCTATTTTCTTTGACCTATGATTACTCACCGAACCATTTTCTCCTTTTAGAATGTCGCTTATTGGGCGAGCTATGGATGCAAAGTCTTTTATGAAGACTCTGTAATAGCTTGCCAGACCCAGGAAAGATCTGACACTGTAGACGCTTTTGGGTTCGGGGTACTCTTGAATGGCCTTGACCTTCTTTGGGTCGGATTTGGTGCCGTCTTTGCTTACGATGAAACCAAGATACTCTACGCTTTCTTTAAAAAAGTTGGTTTTCTCCTGGCTCACCCTCATATTGGCTTCAATCAGGCACTTGAGTACTGTGTCAATGTGCCTGACATGGCCTACTTCGTTTTTTGAGAAAACTATGACATCGTCTACGTAGACGTAACAAATTTTTCCAATATGTTCCCTTAGAACATCATCGATTGCCCTTTGGAAGATGCTGCCCGTCGGCAGTCGGCAGAATTCATATTTGCCACCGCAAACAGAGAATGCTGTTTTTTCGCGGTCATGTTCTGCAAGGTATATTTGGTGATACCCTGACTTTAGATCAAGGGTAGTGAAGTATTTAGCGTTTCCCAGGTTCGCTAGAATCATGGGAATGCTGGGCATCGGGTAACGGTCAGGTATAGTCTTCTCGTTCAGTTTCCTGAAGTCGATGACTAATCTTTTGTTTGCGTTGCCATAGGCGTCTGTGCCTTTTTTGTCAACAACCCACGTTGGGCTGTTGTAGGGCGACCTTGATGGTCTAATGATGCCGTCTTTTAGTAGTTGCTTGACCTCATTATTTATGAAGTCGGGCACGCCCATTAGACTTGGGTAACTTCTGGCATATATTGGCTCGTTGTCAATCGTACGGATTGTGGCGGTGACAGAGGTGTTGAAAGGGAGTGCTTCTTCCGTTGTTGAAAAGGCCTTTTTCCTCTTAAGTATCATGTTCCTGAACTCTTTTTTGATAGAGATAGGAACTACGATGTCGTTTACATCGGTGAAATTTACATCAGTGCACTTCTGGTATTGAATTTCTTCAGAAATGCCCTGATACTCTAGTAGACTCTTTGCAAGGTTCAACTGTACCCCGGCTTGTGTTAACAAGTCGAATCCAATAATGGCATCGAACGAACTAAGTGTGTCTAATAGGAAAAAGGGGGAAGTGTGATTAAAAATGTTTATCAGGCATTTTTCCTTTATTTCAGTGGACCCGTGGATCGAATTCACCGAGAAGGGTTTGGCGACCGGCAATATGGTTTTCAGCTCCTTTACGGGCTTAACATAGTTTTTTGCCGCGCCAGTATCGATTAGCATTTTTAATGTTCTCCCAGCCAACCGTCGTTCGTTAAACGGTAATCGGGAGTGTTCCCTAAAAAATGGACAGAGTCGGCTTGATCGTACTCTTCCTCGCTGTCAATTTCTTCGACAGCAGCCTTTGTGGCTTTTTCGTATGCTACCTTTTGTTCTTCGGAATCCGTTTGAACAATGTTGTTAAGACGTTGCCGTCTCGGACCTGTTTGTCGCTCTGAGGAGTTCCTCCTCTTAGTAGCGTTTGACTCATTTGGTTGGTTCTGGTTGTATTCAGTACGCTGCCTAAATTTGGAAGAAGAATCTACCTCCATCGGTTGTGGAGCTGGCTCTTGGCTTTCTTTATTAGGTTGCTCCTTTGGAGCATTTTTCTTGTGTTTGTAATGGGGGTTTCTATCTTGACCGTGGTCTTCCTTGTAGTTTTTATTCTGTTTACCATATGGTTTGTGTTTGCCGTTTTCAGCTGTTTGGGATCGTTCCTCAACAACTTTAGCATAGGAGTTTGCAAACATGTTTCTCTTAATGCTGGCTTCTGTTTCTATGGCGAGGGCTAGCGCAGAGGGTAAGTCTTTGGGTTGCGCTGGGAATACGACAGCTCTGAGCTGTTTCCTCAAGCCTGATATGAAGGAGTGCAAGGCATCGGCTCTAACTTCAGCGTTAAGCAAATCAGCGCCTTCTTGTTCGTGTGACATAACAATTTTATTAGTTACCAGAGTTAGTCTCTTTTCGACCTCATCATAGTACTGCATAAGTGTCATTTCACCCTGTCTGACCATGTCTAAGTTTTGCCTCAGTAGGCGTAAGGATGTTCGGTCGGCATAGGTGCAATCTAGTCTAGCCAGGATGGCGTCGAAATTTAGCACCGTGTTGTAGGAGATAAGTAAGGCTCCAGCAGGCCCTGTGACCTTGTTCCTAAGAATGGCTACTGCTTGGTAGTGTTCGCTACTACCGTCGAAGGGCTTAAAAAGTTCATACGCATCGATTGCTGCTTGTCTCCAAGCAACATATTGGTCTTGTGCACCAGAGAAGTCTGGTACTGATTTTATTATGTCGAGTTTTATGTCACATTTTACCCCAGGAACAACAGTTATCTTTTGGTAAGAGACGACTGCTGGCGTTTTCACTTGCAACCTTTGTATTTCCTGAGTTATTGAATTTATCTGGGACTGTTGTTGCGACAGTGCCGATCTAACGGCATTGTCAATGAGAGCTTGAATCTGTGAAGGGTCCATTGTGTTAGCTACCTGTTATTCTGGGCACCAACCAACTTGTTCTTCGCCTATACTATCGTCACTGTTGTACTCGGTCTTTATTTCCCTATAGGTGTTCCAGCTCATTTGTTAACCTCGATACTTGTATGAAAACTTTTTCGCATTGGGCATATAATTGTTTTAGTAGCAGTTGTTTATTTATAATAAAACCTGCATTAAAGGTATTCAATGGTTTTATTCTTAGTGAGGGTATGCAATGGTTTTTTAGTTAAAGTATGCAATGGTTTTTATTTTTTATTTTTGGTAAAAGTATGCAATTGTTTTTTTTGGCAAAATGTGTATTTCTTTTCGCAACTTCTATTCTTGTGTGTTTTTTTTCTTTGCTATTTGAATTCACTTGACAAACTTACATGTTTTTGTGTTATTGCCTATGAACTTGGTGGGTGTTAGGACGTTTGGGCGCCAGTTCTTTAGGTGTAGTAGCAGGTAGCCGTGGGAATCCCGCGTAGCTGCTGATTGTGAATTCCAGGTCCAGCGTCGCTCCCGTGAGGAAGTCGATCCAAGGTGAACACTGATACGATTTTTATGATGATTACGTTGGAGGACTTGACTTCGTCCCCTTTGGTGATTATTGCCCTTGTGGTGCAATAATGTGATCAATAAGAACAAATGTTACGGTTATGAGCCGGAGTACGAAATAGACAACTTGTGTCTTCTTTATTAAAAAGCGAACTCAAGCTAAAGACATATGCAAAACATAATTCTACTTAGCAAAGTCAATGCGTCGCGCCATCGGACCACAGTCGGCATGCCGACTCAGCATTCTCAGCGTCGCAGCACACCAGCAAAGAAGTGTCATGCGATCGCTGCTGATTGTTGCCAGTGCAGAGCACTGAACTCACAATTTGGCGTGTCAGCATCATTCATGTGTTGTTGCTTAGTTGCTATAGTATTTATGTGTTAACT
>JAWNPB010000151.1:0-68540 GCA_035045355.1 Drosophila lacicola
TTGAGGGTACCATTTCCACATGAATTTGGACCAAAAATAATGTTGCTAGATTAAAATGCCAAATTTATCTACAGGCCAAATAATGATCAAAAAGCCAAACCTCGTGAAAATCGTAAGAGATTTGACCGAGTTATGGGGGTGCGAAATTTTAACCTAAGTCTATATAGGATATTTGAGGGTACCATTTCCACATGAATTTGGACCAAAAAATAATGTTGCTAGATTTAAATGCCAAATTTATCTAGAGGCCAAATAATGATCAAAAAGCCAAACCTCGTGAAAATCGAAAGAGATTTGACCGAGTTTTAGGGGATCGAAACTTGGACCTAAGTCTATATACTTAGGATATTTGAGGGTACCATTTCCACATGAATTTGGACCAAAAAATAATGTTGCTAGATTTAAATGCCAAATTTATCTAGAGGCCAAATAATGATCAAAAAGCCAAACCTCGTGAAAATCGTAAGAGATTTGACCGAGTTATGGGGGTGCGAAATTTTAACCTAAGTCTATATAGGATATTTGAGGGCACCATTTCCACTTGAATTTGGACCAAAAATAATGTTGCTAGATTTAAATGCCAAATTTATCTAGAGGCCAAATAATGATCAAACAGCCAAACCTCGTGAAAATCGTAAGAGATTTGACCGAGTTATGGGGGTGCGAAATTTTAACCTAAGTCTATATAGGATATTTGAGGGTACCATTTCCACATGAATTTGGACCAAAAATAATGTTGCTAGATTAAAATGCCAAATTTATCTACAGGCCAAATAATGATCAAAAAGCCAAACCTCGTGAAAATCGTAAGAGATTTGACCGAGTTATGGGGGTGCGAAATTTTAACCTAAGTCTATATAGGATATTTGAGGGTACCATTTCCACATGAATTTGGACCAAAAAATAATGTTGCTAGATTTAAATGCCAAATTTATCTAGAGGCCAAATAATGATCAAAAAGCCAAACCTCGTGAAAATCGAAAGAGATTTGACCGAGTTATGGGGGTGCGGAATTTTAACCTAAGTCTATATAGGATATTTGAGGGTACCATTTCCACATGAATTTGGACCAAAAATAATGTTGCTAGATTTTAATGCCAAATTTATCTACAGGCCAAATAATGATCAAAAAGCCAAACCTCGTGAAAATCGGAAGAGATTTGACCGAGTTGTAGGGGATCGAAACTTGGACCTAAGTCTATACACTTAGGATATTTGAGGGCACCATTTCCACTTGAATTTGGACCAAAAATAATGTTGCTAGATGTAAATGCCAAATTTATCTAGGGGCCAAATAATGATCAAAAAGCCAAACCTCGTGAAAATCGGAAGAGATTTGACCGAGTTATGGGGGTGCGAAATTTTAACCTAAGTCTATATAGGATATTTGAGGGTACCATTTCTACATGAATTTGGACCAAAAATAATGTTGCTAGATTAAAATGCCAAATTTATCTACAGGCCAAATAATGATCAAAAAGCCAAACCTCGTGAAAATCGTAAGAGGTTTGACCGAGTTATGGGGGTGCGGAATTTTAACCTAAGTCTATATAGGATATTTGAGGGTACCATTTCCACATGAATTTGGACCAAAAATAATGTTGCTAGATTTTAATGCCAAATTTATCTACAGGCCAAATAATGATCAAAAAGCCAAACCTCGTGAAAATCGGAAGAGATTTGACCGAGTTTTAGGGGATCGAAACTTGGACCTAAGTCTATATACTTAGGATATTTGAGGGCACCATTTCCACATGAAATTGGACCAAAAATAATGTTGCAAGATTTTAATGCCAAATTTATCTAAAGGCCAAATAATGATCAAAAAGCCAAACCTCGTGAAAATCGGAAGAGATTTGACCGAGTTGTAGGGGATCGAAACTTGGACCTAAGTCTATATAGGGTATTTGAGGGCACCATTTCCACATGAATTTGGACCAAAAATAATGTTGCTAGATTTAAATGCCAAATTTATCTAGAGGCCAAATAATGATCAAAAAGCCAAACCTCGTGAAAATCGCAAGAGATTTGACCGAGTTATGGGGGTGCGAAATTTTAACCTAAGTCTATATAGGATATTTGAGGGCACCATTTCCACATGAAATTGGACCAAAAATAATGTTGCTAGATTTTAATGCCAAATTTATCTACAGGCCAAATAATGATCAAAAAGCCAAACCTCGTGAAAATCGGAAGAGATTTGACCGAGTTGTAGGGGATCGAAACTTGGGCCTAGGTCTATATAGGATATCTGAGGGCACCATTTCCACTTGAATTTGGGCCAAAAATAATGTTGCTAGATTTAAATGCCAAATGTATCTAGAGGCCAAATAATGATCAAAAAGCCAAACCTCGTGAAAATCGGAAGATATTTGACCGAGTTATGGGGGTGCGAAATTTTAACCTAAGTCTATATAGGATATTTGAGGGCACCATTTCCACATGAAATTGGACCAAAAATAATGTTGCTAGATTTTAATGCCAAATTTATCTACAGGCCAAATAATGATCAAAAAGCCAAACCTCGTGAAAATCGGAAGAGATTTGACCGAGTTATAGGGGATCGAAATTTGGACCTAAGTCTATATAGGATATTTGAGGGCACCATTTCCACTTGAATTTGGACAAAAAATAATGTTGCGAGATTTAAATGCCAAATTTATCTACAGACCAAATAATGATCAAAAAGCCAAACCTCGTGAAAATCGAAAGAGACCGAGTTATGGTGTTGCGAAATTTTAACCTAAGTCTATAAAGGATATTTGAGGGCACCATTTCCACATGAATTTGGACCAAAAATAATGTTGCGAGATTTAAATGCCAAATTTATCTACAGGCCAAATAATGATCAAAAAGCCAAACCTCGTGAAAATCGGAAGAGATTTGACCGAGTTGTAGGGGATCGAAACTTGGACCTAAGTCTATATAGGATATTTGAGGGCAACATTTCCACTTGAATTTGGACCAAAAATTATGTTGCTAGATTTTAATGCCAAATTTATCTACAGGCCAAATAATGATCAAAAAGCCAAACCTCGTGAAAATCGGAAGAGATTTGACCGAGTTGTAGGGGATCGAAACTTGGACCTAAGTCTATATAGGATATTTGAGGGCACCATTTCCACTTGAATTTGGACAAAAAATAATGTTGCGAGATTTAAATGCCAAATTTATCTACAGACCAAATAATGATCAAAAAGCCAAACCTCGTGAAAATCGAAAGAGATTTGACCGAGTTATGGTGTTGCGAAATTTTAACCTAAGTCTATAAAGGATATTTGAGGGCACCATTTCCACTTGAATTTGGACCAAAAATAATGTTGCTATATTTAAATGCCAAATTTATCTACAGGCCAAATAATGATCAAAAAGCCAAACCTCGTGAAAATCGGAAGAGATTTGACCGAGTTATGGGGGTGCGGAATTTTAGCCTAAGTCTATATAGGATATTTGAGGGCACCATTTCCACTTGAATTTGGAGCAAAAATAATGTTGCTAGATTTTAATGCCAAATTTATCTACAGGCCAAATAATGATCAAAAAGCCAAACCTCGTGAAAATCGGAAGAGATTTGACCGAGTTATAGGGGATCGAAATTTGGACCTAAGTCTATATAGGATATTTGAGGGTACCATTTCCACATGAATTTGGGCCAAAAATAATGTTGCTAGATTTAAATGCCAAATTTATCTAGAGGCCAAATAATGATCAAAAAGCCAAACCTCGTGAAAATCGAAAGAGATTTGACCGAGTTGTAGGGGATCGAAACTTGGACCTAAGTCTATATAGGATATTTGAGGGCACCATTTCCACTTCAATTTGGACAAAAAATAATGTTGCGAAATTTGAATGCCAAATTTATCTACAGACCAATTAATGATCAAAAAGCCAAACCTCGTGAAAATCGAAAGAGATTTGACCGAGTTATGGTGTTGCGAAATTTTAACCTAAGTCTATAAAGGATATTTGAGGGCACCATTTCCACATGAATTTGGACCAAAAATAATGTTGCGAGATTTAAATGCCAAATTTATCTACAGGCCAAATAATAATCAAAAAGCCAAACCTCGTGAAAATCGGAAGAGATTTGACCGAGTTGTAGGGGATCGAAACTTGGACCTAAGTCTATATAGGATATTTGAGGGCACCATTTCCACATGAATTTGGACCAAAAATAATGTTGCTAGATTTTAATGCCAAATTTATCTACAGGCCAAATAATGATCAAAAAGCCAAACCTCGTGAAAATCGGAAGAGATTTGACCGAGTTTTAGGGGATCGAAACTTGGACCTAAGTCTATATACTTAGGATATTTGAGGGCACCATTTCCACATGAAATTGGACCAAAAATAATGTTGCAAGATTTTAATGCCAAATTTATCTACAGGCCAAATAATGATCAAAAAGCCAAACCTCGTGAAAATCGGAAGAGATTTGACCGAGTTATAGGGGATCGAAATTTGGACCTAAGTCTATATAGGATATTTGAGGGTACCATTTCCACATGAATTTGGACCAAAAATAATGTTGCAAGATTTAAATGCCAAATTTATCTATAGGCCAAATAATGATCAAAAAGCCAAACCTCGTGAAAATCGGAAGAGATTTGACCGAGTGGTAGGGGATCGAAACTTGGACCTAAGTCTATATAGGATATTTGAGGGCACCATTTCCACTTGAATTTGGACAAAAAATAATGTTGCTAGATTTAAATGCCAAATTTATCTACAGACCAAATAATGATCAAAAAGCCAAACCTCGTGAAAATCGAAAGAGATTTGACCGAGTTATGGTGTTGCGAAATTTTAACCTAAGTCTATATAGGATATTTGAGGGCACCATTTCCACATGAAATTGGACCAAAAATAATGTTGCTAGATTTTAATGCCAAATTTATCTACAGGCCAAATAATGATCAAAAAGCCAAACCTCGTGAAAATCGGAAGAGATTTGACCGAGTTATAGGGGATCGAAACTTGGACCTAAGTCTATATAGGATATTTGAGGGCACCATTTCCACTTGAATTTGGACAAAAAATAATGTTGCGAGATTTAAATGCCAAATTTATCTACAGACCAAATAATGATCAAAAAGCCAAACCTCGTGAAAATCGAAAGAGATTTGACCGAGTTATGGTGTTGCGAAATTTTAACCTAAGTCTATAAAGGATATTTGAGGGCACCATTTCCACTTGAATTTGGACCAAAAATAATCTTGCTATATTTAAATGCCAAATTTATCTACAGGCCAAATAATGATCAAAAAGCCAAACCTCGTGAAAATCGGAAGAGATTTGACCGAGTTATGGGGGTGCGGAATTTTAGCCTAAGTCTATATAGGATATTTGAGGGCACCATTTCCACTTGAATTTGGACCAAAAATAATGTTGCTAGATTTTAATGCCAAATTTATCTACAGGCCAAATAATGATCAAAAAGCCAAACCTCGTGAAAATCGGAAGAGATTTGACCGAGTTATAGGGGATCGAAATTTGGACCTAAGTCTATATAGGATATTTGAGGGTACCATTTCCACATGAATTTGGGCCAAAAATAATGTTGCTAGATTTAAATGCCAAATTTATCTAGAGGCCAAATAATGATCAAAAAGCCAAACCTCGTGAAAATCGAAAGAGATTTGACCGAGTTATGGGGGTGCGAAATTTTAACCTAAGTCTATATAGGATATTTGAGGGCACCATTTCCACATGAATTTGGACCAAAAATAATGTTGCTAGATTTTAATGCCAAATTTATCTACAGGCCAAATAATGATCAAAAAGCCAAACCTCGTGAAAATCGGAAGAGATTTGACCGAGTTTTAGGGGATCGAAACTTGGACCTAAGTCTATATACTTAGGATATTTGAGGGCACCATTTCCACATGAAATTGGACCAAAAATAATGTTGCAAGATTTTAATGCCAAATTTATCTACAGGCCAAATAATGATCAAAAAGCCAAACCTCGTGAAAATCGGAAGAGATTTGACCGAATTGTAGGGGATCGAAACTTGGACTTAAGTCTATATAGGGTATTTGAGGGTACCATTTCCACATGAATTTGGACCAAAAATAATGTTGCTAGATTTAAATGCCAAATTTATCTAGAGGCCAAATAATGATCAAAAAGCCAAACCTCGTGAAAATCGCAAGAGATTTGACCGAGTTGTAGGGGATCGAAACTTGGGCCTAAGTCTATATAGGATATATGAGGGCACCATTTCCACTTGAATTTGGGCCAAAAATAATGTTGCTAGATTTAAATGCCAAATTTATCTAGAGGTCAAATAATGATCAAAAAGCCAAACCTCGTGAAAATCGGAAGAGATTTGACCGAGTTATGGGGGTGCGAAATTTTAACCTAAGTCTATATAGGATATTTGAGGGCACCATTTCCACATGAAATTGGACCAAAAATAATGTTGCTAGATTTTAATGCCAAATTTATCTACAGGCCAAATAATGATCAAAAAGCCAAACCTCGTGAAAATCGGAAGAGATTTGACCGAGTTATAGGGGATCGAAATTTGGACCTAAGTCTATATAGGATATTTGAGGGTACCATTTCCACATGAATTTGGACCAAAAATAATGTTGCTAGATTTAAATGCCAAATTTATCTATAGGCCAAATAATGATCAAAACGCCAAACCTCGTAAAAATCGGAAGAGATTTGACCGAGTTTTAGGGGATCGAAACTTGGACCTAAGTCTATATAGGATATTTGAGGGCACCATTTCCACTTGAATTCGGACAAAAAATAATGTTGCGAGATTTAAATGCCAAATTTATCTACAGACCACATAATGATCAAAAAGCCAAACCTCGTGAAAATCGAAAGAGATTTGACCGAGTTATGGGGTTGCGAAATTTTAACCTAAGTCTATAAAGGATATTTGAGGGTACCATTTCCACTTGAATTTGGACCAAAAATAATGTTGCTATATTTAAATGACAAATTTATCTACAGGCCAAATAATGATCAAAAAGCCAAACCTCGTGAAAATCGGAAGAGATTTGACCGAGTTATGGGGGTGCGGAATTTTAGCCTAAGTCTATATAGGATATTTGAGGGCACCATTTCCACTTGAATTTGGACCAAAAATAATGTTGCTAGATTTTAATGCCAAATTTATCTACAGGCCAAATAATGATCAAAAAGCCAAACCTCGTGAAAATCGGAAGAGATTTGACCGAGTTATAGGGGATCGAAATTTGGACCTAAGTCTATATAGGATATTTGAGGGTACCATTTCCACATGAATTTGGGCCAAAAATAATGTTGCTAGATTTAAATGCCAAATTTATCTAGAGGCCAAATAATGATCAAAAAGCCAAACCTCGTGAAAATCGAAAGAGATTTGACCGAGTTATGGGGGTGCGAAATTTTAACCTAAGTCTATATAGGATATTTGAGGGCACCATTTCCACATGAATTTGGACCAAAAATAATGTTGCTAGATTTTAATGCCAAATTTATCTACAGGCCAAATAATGATCAAAAAGCCAAACCTCGTGAAAATCGGAAGAGATTTGACCGAGTTTTAGGGGATCGAAACTTGGACCTAAGTCTATATACTTAGGATATTTGAGGGCACCATTTCCACATGAAATTGGACCAAAAATAATGTTGCAAGATTTTAATGCCAAATTTATCTACAGGCCAAATAATGATCAAAAAGCCAAACCTCGTGAAAATCGGAAGAGATTTGACCGAATTGTAGGGGATCGAAACTTGGACCTAAGTCTATATAGGGTATTTGAGGGTACCATTTCCACATGAATTTGGACCAAAAATAATGTTGCTAGATTTAAATGCCAAATTTATCTAGAGGCCAAATAATGATCAAAAAGCCAAACCTCGTGAAAATCGCAAGAGATTTGACCGAGTTGTAGGGGATCGAAACTTGGGCCTAAGTCTATATAGGATATATGAGGGCACCATTTCCACTTGAATTTGGGCCAAAAATAATGTTGCTAGATTTAAATGCCAAATTTATCTAGAGGTCAAATAATGATCAAAAAGCCAAACCTCGTGAAAATCGGAAGAGATTTGACCGAGTTATGGGGGTGCGAAATTTTAACCTAAGTCTATAAAGGATATTTGAGGGTACCATTTCCACTTGAATTTGGACCAAAAATAATGTTGCTAGATTTAAATGCCAAATTTATCTATAGGCCAAATAATGATCAAAAAGCCAAAACTCGTAAAAATCGGAAGAGATTTGACCGAGTTATAGGGGATCGAAATTTGGACCTAAGTCTATATAGGATATTTGAGGGTACCATTTCCACATGAATTTGGACCAAAAATAATGTTGCTAGATTTAAATGCCAAATTTATCTATAGGCCAAATAATGATCAAAAAGCCAAACCTCGTAAAAATCGGAAGAGATTTGACCGAGTTTTAGGGGATCGAAACTTGGACCTAAGTCTATATAGGATATTTGAGGGCACCATTTCCACTTGAATTCGGACAAAAAATAATGTTGCGAGATTTAAATGCCAAATTTATCTACAGACCACATAATGATCAAAAAGCCAAACCTCGTGAAAATCGAAAGAGATTTGACCGAGTTATGGGGTTGCGAAATTTTAACCTAAGTCTATAAAGGATATTTGAGGGTACCATTTCCACTTGAATTTGGACCAAAAATAATGTTGCTATATTTAAATGACAAATTTATCTACAGGCCAAATAATGATCAAAAAGCCAAACCTCGTGAAAATCGGAAGAGATTTGACCGAGTTGTAGGGGATCGAAACTTGGACCTAAGTCTATATAGGATATTTGAGGGCACCATTTCCACTTGAATTTGGACAAAAAATAATGTTGCGAGATTTAAATGCCAAATTTATCTACAGACCAAATAATGATCAAAAAGCCAAACCTCGTGAAAATCGAAAGAGATTTGACCGAGTTATGGTGTTGCGAAATTTTAACCTAAGTCTATAAAGGATATTTGAGGGCACCATTTCCACTTGAATTTGGACCAAAAATAATGTTGCTATATTTAAATGCCAAATTTATCTACAGACCAATTAATGATCAAAAAGCCAAACCTCGTGAAAATCGAAAGAGATTTTACCGAGTTATGGTGTTGCGAAATTTTAACCTAAGTCTATAAAGGATATTTGAGGGCACCATTTCCACATGAATTTGGACCAAAAATAATGTTGCGAGATTTAAATGCCAAATTTATCTACAGGCCAAATAATAATCAAAAAGCCAAACCTCGTGAAAATCGGAAGAGATTTGACCGAGTTGTAGGGGATCGAAACTTGGACCTAAGTCTATATAGGATATTTGAGGGCACCATTTCCACATGAATTTGGACCAAAAATAATGTTGCGAGATTTTAATGCCAAATTTATCTACAGGCCAAATAATGATCAAAAAGCCATACCTCGTGAAAATCGGAAGAGATTTGACCGAGTTTTAGGGGATCGAAACTTGGACCTAAGTCTATACACTTAGGATATTTGAGGGCACCATTTCCACATGAAATTGGACCAAAAATAATGTTGCAAGATTTTAATGCCAAATTTATCTACAGGCCAAATAATGATCAAAAAGCCAAACCTCGTGAAAATCGGAAGAGATTTGACCGAGTTATAGGGGATCGAAATTTGGACCTAAGTTTATATAGGATATTTGAGGGTACCATTTCCACATGAATTTGGACCAAAAATAATGTTGCTAGATTTAAATGCCAAATTTATCTATAGGCCAAATAATGATCAAAAAGCCAAACCTCGTGAAAATCGGAAGAGATTTGACCGAGTTGTAGGGGATCGAAACTTGGACCTAAGTCTATATAGGATATTTGAGGGCACCATTTCCACTTGAATTTGGACAAAAAATAATGTTGCGAGATTTAAATGCCAAATTTATCTACAGACCAAATAATGATCAAAAAGCCAAACCTCGTGAAAATCGAAAGAGATTTGACCGAGTTATGGTGTTGCGATATTTTAACCTAAGTCTATAAAGGATATTTGAGGGCACCATTTCCACTTGAATTTGGACCAAAAATAATGTTGCTATATTTAAATGCCAAATTTATCTACAGGCCAAATAATGATCAAAAAGCCAAACCTCGTGAAAATCGGAAGAGATTTGAACGAGTTATGGGGGTGCGGAATTTTAGCCTAAGTCTTTATAGGATATTTGAGGGCACCATTTCCACTTGAATTTGGACCAAAAATAATGTTGCTAGATTTTAATGCCAAATTTATCTACAGGCCAAATAATGATCAAAAAGCCAAACCTCGTGAAAATCGGAAGAGATTTGACCGAGTTATAGGGGATCGAAATTTGGACCTAAGTCTATATAGGATATTTGAGGGTACCATTTCCACATGAATTTGGGCCAAAAATAATGTTGCTAGATTTAAATGCCAAATTTATCTAGAGGCCAAATAATGATCAAAAAGCCAAACCTCGTGAAAATCGAAAGAGATTTGACCGAGTTATGGGGGTGCGAAATTTTAACCAAAGTCTATATAGGATATTTGAGGGCACCATTTCCACATGAAATTGGACCAAAAATAATGTTGCTAGATTTTAATGCCAAATTTATCTACAGGCCAAATAATGATCAAAAAGCCAAACCTCGTGAAAATCGGAAGAGATTTGACCGAGTTGTAGGGGATCGAAACTTGGACCTAAGTCTATATAGGATATTTGAGGGCACCATTTCCACTTGAATTTGGACAAAAAATAATGTTGCGAAATTTGAATGCCAAATTTATCTACAGACCAATTAATGATCAAAAAGCCAAACCTCGTGAAAATCGAAAGAGATTTGACCGAGTTATGGTGTTGCGAAATTTTAACCTAAGTCTATAAAGGATATTTGAGGGCACCATTTCCACATGAATTTGGACCAAAAATAATGTTGCGAGATTTAAATGCCAAATTTATCTACAGGCCAAATAATAATCAAAAAGCCAAACCTCGTGAAAATCGGAAGAGATTTGACCGAGTTGTAGGGGATCGAAACTTGGACCTAAGTCTATATAGGATATTTGAGGGCACCATTTCCACATGAATTTGGACCAAAAATAATGTTGCTAGATTTTAATGCCAAATTTATCTACAGGCCAAATAATGATCAAAAAGCCGAACCTCGTGAAAATCGGAAGAGATTTGACCGAGTTGTAGGGGATCGAAACTTGGACCTAAGTCTATATAGGATATTTGAGGGCACCATTTCCACTTGAATTTGGACAAAAAATAATGTTGCGAAATTTGAATGCCAAATTTATCTACAGACCAATTAATGATCAAAAAGCCAAACCTCGTGAAAATCGAAAGAGATTTGACCGAGTTATGGTGTTGCGAAATTTTAACCTAAGTCTATAAAGGATATTTGAGGGCACCATTTCCACATGAATTTGGACCAAAAATAATGTTGCGAGATTTAAATGCCAAATTTATCTACAGGCCAAATAATAATCAAAAAGCCAAACCTCGTGAAAATCGGAAGAGATTTGACCGAGTTGTAGGGGATCGAAACTTGGACCTAAGTCTATATAGGATATTTGAGGGCACCATTTCCACATGAATTTGGACCAAAAATAATGTTGCTAGATTTTAATGCCAAATTTATCTACAGGCCAAATAATGATCAAAAAGCCAAACCTCGTGAAAATCGGAAGAGATTTGACCGAGTTTTAGGGGATCGAAACTTGGACCTAAGTCTATATAGGATATTTGAGGGCACCATTTCCACTTGAATTTGGGCCAAAAATAATGTTGCTAGATTTAAATGCCAAATTTATCTAGAGGCCAAATAATGATCAAAAAGCCAAACCTCGTGAAAATCGGAAGAGATTTGACCGAGTTGTAGGGGATCGAAACTTGGACCTAAGTCTATATAGGATATTTGAGGGCACCATTTCCACTTGAATTTGGACAAAAAAATAATGTTGCGAGATTTAAATGCCAAATTTATCTACAGACCAAATAATGATCAAAAAGCCAAACCTCGTGAAAATCGAAAGAGATTTGACCGAGTTATGGTGTTGCGAAATTTTAACCTAAGTCTATAAAGGATATTTGAGGGCACCATTTCCACTTGAATTTGGACCAAAAATAATGTTGCTATATTTAAATGCCAAATTTATCTACAGGCCAAATAATGATCAAAAAGCCAAACCTCGTGAAAATCGGAAGAGATTTGACCGAGTTGTAGGGGATCGAAACTTGGACCTAAGTCTATATAGGATATTTGAGGGCACCATTTCCACTTGAATTTGGACAAAAAATAATGTTGCGAGATTAAAATGCCAAATTTATCTACAGACCAAATAATGATCAAAAAGCCAAACCTCGTGAAAATCGAAAGAGATTTGACCGAGTTATGGTGTTGCGAAATTTTAACCTAAGTCTATAAAGGATATTTGAGGGCACCATTTCCACTTGAATTTGGACCAAAAATAATGTTGCTATATTTAAATGCCAAATTTATCTACAGGCCAAATAATGATCAAAAAGCCAAACCTCGTGAAAATCGGAAGAGATTTGACCGAGTTGTAGGGGATCGAAACTTGGACCTAAGTCTATATAGGATATTTGAGGGCACCATTTCCACTTGAATTTGGACAAAAAATAATGTTGCGAGATTTAAATGCCAAATTTATCTACAGACCAAATAATGATCAAAAAGCCAAACCTCGTGAAAATCGAAAGAGATTTGACCGAGTTATGGTGTTGCGAAATTTTAACCTAAGTCTATAAAGGATATTTGAGGGCACCATTTCCACTTGAATTTGGACCAAAAATAATGTTGCTATATTTAAATGCCAAATTTATCTACAGGCCAAATAATGATCAAAAAGCCAAACCTCGTGAAAATCGGAAGAGATTTGACCGAGTTATGGGGGTGCGGAATTTTAGCCTAAGTCTTTATAGGATATTTGAGGGCACCATTTCCACTTGAATTTGGACCAAAAATAATGTTGCTAGATTTTAATGCCAAATTTATCTACAGGCCAAATAATGATCAAAAAGCCAAACCTCGTGAAAATCGGAAGAGATTTGACCGAGTTATAGGGGATCGAAATTTGGACCTAAGTCTATATAGGATATTTGAGGGTACCATTTCCACATGAATTTGGGCCAAAAATAATGTTGCTAGATTTAAATGCCAAATTTATCTAGAGGCCAAATAATGATCAAAAAGCCAAACCTCGTGAAAATCGAAAGAGATTTGACCGAGTTATGGGGGTGCGAAATTTTAACCAAAGTCTATATAGGATATTTGAGGGCACCATTTCCACATGAAATTGGACCAAAAATAATGTTGCTAGATTTTAATGCCAAATTTATCTACAGGCCAAATAATGATCAAAAAGCCAAACCTCGTGAAAATCGGAAGAGATTTGACCGAGTTGTAGGGGATCGAAACTTGGACCTAAGTCTATATAGGATATTTGAGGGCACCATTTCCACTTGAATTTGGACAAAAAATAATGTTGCTAGATTTTAATGCCAAATTTATCTACAGGCCAAATAATGATCAAAAAGCCAAACCTCGTGAAAATCGAAAGAGATTTGACCGAGTTTTAGGGGATCGAAACTTGGACCTAAGTCTATATAGGATATTTGAGGGCACCATTTCCACTTGAATTTGGGCCAAAAATAATGTTGCTAGATTTAAATGCCAAATTTATCTAGAGGCCAAATAATGATCAAAAAGCCAAACCTCGTGAAAATCGGAAGAGATTTGACCGAGTTGTAGGGGATCGAAACTTGGACCTAAGTCTATATAGGATATTTGAGGGCACCATTTCCACTTGAATTTGGACAAAAAATAATGTTGCTAGATTTAAATGCCAAATTTATCTACAGACCAAATAATGATCAAAAAGCCAAACCTCGTGAAAATCGAAAGAGATTTGACCGAGTTATGGTGTTGCGAAATTTTAACCTAAGTCTATAAAGGATATTTGAGGGCACCATTTCCACTTGAATTTGGACCAAAAATAATGTTGCTATATTTAAATGCCAAATTTATCTACAGGCCAAATAATGATCAAAAAGCCAAACCTCGTGAAAATCGGAAGAGATTTGACCGAGTTATGGGGGTGCGGAATTTTAACCTAAGTCTATAAAGGATATTTGAGGGCACCATTTCCACTTGAATTTGGACCAAAAATAATGTTGCTATATTTAAATGCCAAATTTATCTACAGGCCAAATAATGATCAAAAAGCCAAACCTCGTGAAAATCGGAAGAGATTTGACCGAGTTGTAGGGGATCGAAACTTGGACCTAAGTCTATATAGGATATTTGAGGGCACCATTTCCACTTGAATTTGGACAAAAAATAATGTTGCTAGATTTAAATGCCAAATTTATCTACAGACCAAATAATGATCAAAAAGCCAAACCTCGTGAAAATCGAAAGAGATTTGACCGAGTTATGGTGTTGCGAAATTTTAACCTAAGTCTATAAAGGATATTTGAGGGCACCATTTCCACATGAATTTGGACCAAAAATAATGTTGCGAGATTTAAATGCCAAATTTATCTACAGGCCAAATAATAATCAAAAAGCCAAACCTCGTGAAAATCGGAAGAGATTTGACCGAGTTGTAGGGGATCGAAACTTGGACCTAAGTCTATATAGGATATTTGAGGGCACCATTTCCACATGAATTTGGACCAAAAATAATGTTGCTAGATTTTAATGCCAAATTTATCTACAGGCCAAATAATGATCAAAAAGCCAAACCTCGTGAAAATCGGAAGAGATTTGACCGAGTTTTAGGGGATCGAAACTTGGACCTAAGTCTATATAGGATATTTGAGGGCACCATTTCCACTTGAATTTGGGCCAAAAATAATGTTGCTAGATTTAAATGCCAAATTTATCTAGAGGCCAAATAATGATCAAAAAGCCAAACCTCGTGAAAATCGGAAGAGATTTGACCGAGTTGTAGGGGATCGAAACTTGGACCTAAGTCTATATAGGATATTTGAGGGCACCATTTCCACTTGAATTTGGACAAAAAAATAATGTTGCGAGATTTAAATGCCAAATTTATCTACAGACCAAATAATGATCAAAAAGCCAAACCTCGTGAAAATCGAAAGAGATTTGACCGAGTTATGGTGTTGCGAAATTTTAACCTAAGTCTATAAAGGATATTTGAGGGCACCATTTCCACTTGAATTTGGACCAAAAATAATGTTGCTAGATTTAAATGCCAAATTTATCTAGAGGCCAAATAATGATCAAAAAGCCAAACCTCGTGAAAATCGGAAGAGATTTGACCGAGTTGTAGGGGATCGAAACTTGGACCTAAGTCTATATAGGATATTTGAGGGCACCATTTCCACTTGAATTTGGACAAAAAATAATGTTGCGAGATTAAAATGCCAAATTTATCTACAGACCAAATAATGATCAAAAAGCCAAACCTCGTGAAAATCGAAAGAGATTTGACCGAGTTATGGTGTTGCGAAATTTTAACCTAAGTCTATAAAGGATATTTGAGGGCACCATTTCCACTTGAATTTGGACCAAAAATAATGTTGCTATATTTAAATGCCAAATTTATCTACAGGCCAAATAATGATCAAAAAGCCAAACCTCGTGAAAATCGGAAGAGATTTGACCGAGTTGTAGGGGATCGAAACTTGGACCTAAGTCTATATAGGATATTTGAGGGCACCATTTCCACTTGAATTTGGACAAAAAATAATGTTGCGAGATTTAAATGCCAAATTTATCTACAGACCAAATAATGATCAAAAAGCCAAACCTCGTGAAAATCGAAAGAGATTTGACCGAGTTATGGTGTTGCGAAATTTTAACCTAAGTCTATAAAGGATATTTGAGGGCACCATTTCCACTTGAATTTGGACCAAAAATAATGTTGCTATATTTAAATGCCAAATTTATCTACAGGCCAAATAATGATCAAAAAGCCAAACCTCGTGAAAATCGGAAGAGATTTGACCGAGTTATGGGGGTGCGGAATTTTAGCCTAAGTCTTTATAGGATATTTGAGGGCACCATTTCCACTTGAATTTGGACCAAAAATAATGTTGCTAGATTTTAATGCCAAATTTATCTACAGGCCAAATAATGATCAAAAAGCCAAACCTCGTGAAAATCGGAAGAGATTTGACCGAGTTATAGGGGATCGAAATTTGGACCTAAGTCTATATAGGATATTTGAGGGTACCATTTCCACATGAATTTGGGCCAAAAATAATGTTGCTAGATTTAAATGCCAAATTTATCTAGAGGCCAAATAATGATCAAAAAGCCAAACCTCGTGAAAATCGAAAGAGATTTGACCGAGTTATGGGGGTGCGAAATTTTAACCAAAGTCTATATAGGATATTTGAGGGCACCATTTCCACATGAAATTGGACCAAAAATAATGTTGCTAGATTTTAATGCCAAATTTATCTACAGGCCAAATAATGATCAAAAAGCCAAACCTCGTGAAAATCGGAAGAGATTTGACCGAGTTGTAGGGGATCGAAACTTGGACCTAAGTCTATATAGGATATTTGAGGGCACCATTTCCACTTGAATTTGGACAAAAAATAATGTTGCTAGATTTTAATGCCAAATTTATCTACAGGCCAAATAATGATCAAAAAGCCAAACCTCGTGAAAATCGGAAGAGATTTGACCGAGTTTTAGGGGATCGAAACTTGGACCTAAGTCTATATAGGATATTTGAGGGCACCATTTCCACTTGAATTTGGGCCAAAAATAATGTTGCTAGATTTAAATGCCAAATTTATCTAGAGGCCAAATAATGATCAAAAAGCCAAACCTCGTGAAAATCGGAAGAGATTTGACCGAGTTGTAGGGGATCGAAACTTGGACCTAAGTCTATATAGGATATTTGAGGGCACCATTTCCACTTGAATTTGGACAAAAAATAATGTTGCTAGATTTAAATGCCAAATTTATCTACAGACCAAATAATGATCAAAAAGCCAAACCTCGTGAAAATCGAAAGAGATTTGACCGAGTTATGGTGTTGCGAAATTTTAACCTAAGTCTATAAAGGATATTTGAGGGCACCATTTCCACTTGAATTTGGACCAAAAATAATGTTGCTATATTTAAATGCCAAATTTATCTACAGGCCAAATAATGATCAAAAAGCCAAACCTCGTGAAAATCGGAAGAGATTTGACCGAGTTATGGGGGTGCGGAATTTTAGCCTAAGTCTATATAGGATATTTGAGGGCACCATTTCCACTTGAATTTGGAGCAAAAATAATGTTGCTAGATTTTAATGCCAAATTTATCTACAGGCCAAATAATGATCAAAAAGCCAAACCTCGTGAAAATCGGAAGAGATTTGACCGAGTTATAGGGGATCGAAATTTGGACCTAAGTCTATATAGGATATTTGAGGGTACCATTTCCACATGAATTTGGGCCAAAAATAATGTTGCTAGATTTAAATGCCAAATTTATCTAGAGGCCAAATAATGATCAAAAAGCCAAACCTCGTGAAAATCGAAAGAGATTTGACCGAGTTATGGGGGTGCGAAATTTTAACCAAAGTCTATATAGGATATTTGAGGGCACCATTTCCACATGAAATTGGACCAAAAATAATGTTGCTAGATTTTAATGCCAAATTTATCTACAGGCCAAATAATGATCAAAAAGCCAAACCTCGTGAAAATCGGAAGAGATTTGACCGAGTTGTAGGGGATCGAAACTTGGACCTAAGTCTATATAGGATATTTGAGGGCACCATTTCCACTTGAATTTGGACAAAAAATAATGTTGCGAAATTTTAATGCCAAATTTATCTACAGACCAATTAATGATCAAAAAGCCAAACCTCGTGAAAATCGAAAGAGATTTGACCGAGTTATGGTGTTGCGAAATTTTAACCTAAGTCTATAAAGGATATTTGAGGGCACCATTTCCACATGAATTTGGACCAAAAATAATGTTGCGAGATTTAAATGCCAAATTTATCTACAGGCCAAATAATAATCAAAAAGCCAAACCTCGTGAAAATCGGAAGAGATTTGACCGAGTTGTAGGGGATCGAAACTTGGACCTAAGTCTATATAGGATATTTGAGGGCACCATTTCCACATGAATTTGGACCAAAAATAATGTTGCTAGATTTTAATGCCAAATTTATCTACAGGCCAAATAATGATCAAAAAGCCAAACCTCGTGAAAATCGGAAGAGATTTGACCGAGTTTTAGGGGATCGAAACTTGGACCTAAGTCTATATACTTAGGATATTTGAGGGCACCATTTCCACATGAAATTGGACCAAAAATAATGTTGCAAGATTTTAATGCCAAATTTATCTACAGGCCAAATAATGATCAAAAAGCCAAACCTCGTGAAAATCGGAAGAGATTTGACCGAGTTATAGGGGATCGAAATTTGGACCTAAGTCTATATAGGATATTTGAGGGTACCATTTCCACATGAATTTGGACCTAAAATAATGTTGCTAGATTTAAATGCCAAATTTATCTATAGGCCAAATAATGATCAAAAAGCCAAACCTCGTGAAAATCGGAAGAGATTTGACCGAGTGGTAGGGGATCGAAACTTGGACCTAAGTCTATATAGGATATTTGAGGGCACCATTTCCACTTGAATTTGGACAAAAAATAATGTTGCGAGATTTAAATGCCAAATTTATCTACAGACCAAATAATGATCAAAAAGCCAAACCTCGTGAAAATCGAAAGAGATTTGACCGAGTTATGGTGTTGCGAAATTTTAACCTAAGTCTATATAGGATATTTGAGGGCACCATTTCCACATGAAATTGGACCAAAAATAATGTTGCTAGATTTTAATGCCAAATTTATCTACAGGCCAAATAATGATCAAAAAGCCAAACCTCGTGAAAATCGGAAGAGATTTGACCGAGTTATAGGGGATCGAAACTTGGACCTAAGTCTATATAGGATATTTGAGGGCACCATTTCCACTTGAATTTGGACAAAAAATAATGTTGCGAGATTTAAATGCCAAATTTATCTACAGACCAAATAATGATCAAAAAGCCAAACCTCGTGAAAATCGAAAGAGATTTGACCGAGTTATGGTGTTGCGAAATTTTAACCTAAGTCTATAAAGGATATTTGAGGGCACCATTTCCACTTGAATTTGGACCAAAAATAATCTTGCTATATTTAAATGCCAAATTTATCTACAGGCCAAATAATGATCAAAAAGCCAAACCTCGTGAAAATCGGAAGAGATTTGACCGAGTTATGGGGGTGCGGAATTTTAGCCTAAGTCTATATAGGATATTTGAGGGCACCATTTCCACTTGAATTTGGACCAAAAATAATGTTGCTAGATTTTAATGCCAAATTTATCTACAGGCCAAATAATGATCAAAAAGCCAAACCTCGTGAAAATCGGAAGAGATTTGACCGAGTTATAGGGGATCGAAATTTGGACCTAAGTCTATATAGGATATTTGAGGGTACCATTTCCACATGAATTTGGGCCAAAAATAATGTTGCTAGATTTAAATGCCAAATTTATCTAGAGGCCAAATAATGATCAAAAAGCCAAACCTCGTGAAAATCGAAAGAGATTTGACCGAGTTATGGGGGTGCGAAATTTTAACCTAAGTCTATATAGGATATTTGAGGGCACCATTTCCACATGAAATTGGACCAAAAATAATGTTGCTAGATTTTAATGCCAAATTTATCTACAGGCCAAATAATGATCAAAAAGCCAAACCTCGTGAAAATCGGAAGAGATTTGACCGAGTTGTAGGGGATCGAAACTTGGACCTAAGTCTATATAGGATATTTGAGGGCACCATTTCCACTTGAATTTGGACAAAAAATAATGTTGCGAAATTTGAATGCCAAATTTATCTACAGACCAATTAATGATCAAAAAGCCAAACCTCGTGAAAATCGAAAGAGATTTGACCGAGTTATGGTGTTGCGAAATTTTAACCTAAGTCTATAAAGGATATTTGAGGGCACCATTTCCACATGAATTTGGACCAAAAATAATGTTGCGAGATTTAAATGCCAAATTTATCTACAGGCCAAATAATAATCAAAAAGCCAAACCTCGTGAAAATCGGAAGAGATTTGACCGAGTTGTAGGGGATCGAAACTTGGACCTAAGTCTATATAGGATATTTGAGGGCACCATTTCCACATGAATTTGGACCAAAAATAATGTTGCTAGATTTTAATGCCAAATTTATCTACAGGCCAAATAATGATCAAAAAGCCAAACCTCGTGAAAATCGGAAGAGATTTGACCGAGTTTTAGGGGATCGAAACTTGGACCTAAGTCTATATACTTAGGATATTTGAGGGCACCATTTCCACATGAAATTGGACCAAAAATAATGTTGCAAGATTTTAATGCCAAATTTATCTACAGGCCAAATAATGATCAAAAAGCCAAACCTCGTGAAAATCGGAAGAGATTTGACCGAATTGTAGGGGATCGAAACTTGGACCTAAGTCTATATAGGGTATTTGAGGGTACCATTTCCACATGAATTTGGACCAAAAATAATGTTGCTAGATTTAAATGCCAAATTTATCTAGAGGCCAAATAATGATCAAAAAGCCAAACCTCGTGAAAATCGCAAGAGATTTGACCGAGTTGTAGGGGATCGAAACTTGGGCCTAAGTCTATATAGGATATATGAGGGCACCATTTCCACTTGAATTTGGGCCAAAAATAATGTTGCTAGATTTAAATGCCAAATTTATCTAGAGGTCAAATAATGATCAAAAAGCCAAACCTCGTGAAAATCGGAAGAGATTTGACCGAGTTATGGGGGTGCGAAATTTTAACCTAAGTCTATATAGGATATTTGAGGGCACCATTTCCACATGAAATTGGACCAAAAATAATGTTGCTAGATTTTAATGCCAAATTTATCTACAGGCCAAATAATGATCAAAAAGCCAAACCTCGTGAAAATCGGAAGAGATTTGACCGAGTTATAGGGGATCGAAATTTGGACCTAAGTCTATATAGGATATTTGAGGGTACCATTTCCACATGAATTTGGACCAAAAATAATGTTGCTAGATTTAAATGCCAAATTTATCTATAGGCCAAATAATGATCAAAAAGCCAAACCTCGTAAAAATCGGAAGAGATTTGACCGAGTTTTAGGGGATCGAAACTTGGACCTAAGTCTATATAGGATATTTGAGGGCACCATTTCCACTTGAATTCGGACAAAAAATAATGTTGCGAGATTTAAATGCCAAATTTATCTACAGACCACATAATGATCAAAAAGCCAAACCTCGTGAAAATCGAAAGAGATTTGACCGAGTTATGGGGTTGCGAAATTTTAACCTAAGTCTATATAGGATATTTGAGGGTACCATTTCCACTTGAATTTGGACCAAAAATAATGTTGCTATATTTAAATGACAAATTTATCTACAGGCCAAATAATGATCAAAAAGCCAAACCTCGTGAAAATCGGAAGAGATTTGACCGAGTTGTAGGGGATCGAAACTTGGACCTAAGTCTATATAGGATATTTGAGGGCACCATTTCCACTTGAATTTGGACAAAAAATAATGTTGCGAGATTTAAATGCCAAATTTATCTACAGACCAAATAATGATCAAAAAGCCAAACCTCGTGAAAATCGAAAGAGATTTGACCGAGTTATGGTGTTGCGAAATTTTAACCTAAGTCTATAAAGGATATTTGAGGGCACCATTTCCACATGAATTTGGACCAAAAATAATGTTGCGAGATTTAAATGCCAAATTTATCTACAGGCCAAATAATAATCAAAAAGCCAAACCTCGTGAAAATCGGAAGAGATTTGACCGAGTTATAGGGGATCGAAATTTGGACCTAAGTTTATATAGGATATTTGAGGGTACCATTTCCACATGAATTTGGACCAAAAATAATGTTGCTAGATTTAAATGCCAAATTTATCTATAGGCCAAATAATGATCAAAAAGCCAAACCTCGTGAAAATCGGAAGAGATTTGACCGAGTTGTAGGGGATCGAAACTTGGACCTAAGTCTATATAGGATATTTGAGGGCACCATTTCCACTTGAATTTGGACAAAAAATAATGTTGCGAGATTTAAATGCCAAATTTATCTACAGACCAAATAATGATCAAAAAGCCAAACCTCGTGAAAATCGAAAGAGATTTGACCGAGTTATGGTGTTGCGAAATTTTAACCTAAGTCTATAAAGGATATTTGAGGGCACCATTTCCACTTGAATTTGGACCAAAAATAATGTTGCTATATTTAAATGCCAAATTTATCTACAGGCCAAATAATGATCAAAAAGCCAAACCTCGTGAAAATCGGAAGTGATTTGACCGAGTTATGGGGGTGCGGAATTTTAGCCTAAGTCTATATAGGATATTTGAGGGCACCATTTCCACTTGAATTTGGACCAAAAATAATGTTGCTAGATTTTAATGCCAAATTTATCTACAGGCCAAATAATGATCAAAAAGCCAAACCTCGTGAAAATCGGAAGAGATTTGACCGAGTTATAGGGGATCGAAATTTGGACCTAAGTCTATATAGGATATTTGAGGGTACCATTTCCACATGAATTTGGGCCAAAAATAATGTTGCTAGATTTAAATGCCAAATTTATCTAGAGGCCAAATAATGATCAAAAAGCCAAACCTCGTGAAAATCGAAAGAGATTTGACCGAGTTATGGGGGTGCGAAATTTTAACCAAAGTCTATATAGGATATTTGAGGGCACCATTTCCACATGAAATTGGACCAAAAATAATGTTGCTAGATTTTAATGCCAAATTTATCTACAGGCCAAATAATGATCAAAAAGCCAAACCTCGTGAAAATCGGAAGAGATTTGACCGAGTTGTAAGGGATCGAAACTTGGACCTAAGTCTATATAGGATATTTGAGGGCACCATTTCCACTTGAATTTGGACAAAAAATAATGTTGCGAAATTTGAATGCCAAATTTATCTACAGACCAATTAATGATCAAAAAGCCAAACCTCGTGAAAATCGAAAGAGATTTGACTGAGTTATGGTGTTGCGAAATTTTAACCTAAGTCTATAAAGGATATTTGAGGGCACCATTTCCACATGAATTTGGACCAAAAATAATGTTGCGAGATTTAAATGCCAAATTTATCTACAGGCCAAATAATAATCAAAAAGCCAAACCTCGTGAAAATCGGAAGAGATTTGACCGAGTTGTAGGGGATCGAAACTTGGACCTAAGTCTATATAGGATATTTGAGGGCACCATTTCCACATGAATTTGGACCAAAAATAATGTTGCTAGATTTTAATGCCAAATTTATCTACAGGCCAAATAATGATCAAAAAGCCGAACCTCGTGAAAATCGGAAGAGATTTGACCGAGTTGTAGGGGATCGAAACTTGGACCTAAGTCTATATAGGATATTTGAGGGCACCATTTCCACTTGAATTTGGACAAAAAATAATGTTGCGAAATTTGAATGCCAAATTTATCTACAGACCAATTAATGATCAAAAAGCCAAACCTCGTGAAAATCGAAAGAGATTTGACCGAGTTATGGTGTTGCGAAATTTTAACCTAAGTCTATAAAGGATATTTGAGGGCACCATTTCCACATGAATTTGGACCAAAAATAATGTTGCGAGATTTAAATGCCAAATTTATCTACAGGCCAAATAATAATCAAAAAGCCAAACCTCGTGAAAATCGGAAGAGATTTGACCGAGTTGTAGGGGATCGAAACTTGGACCTAAGTCTATATAGGATATTTGAGGGCACCATTTCCACATGAATTTGGACCAAAAATAATGTTGCTAGATTTTAATGCCAAATTTATCTACAGGCCAAATAATGATCAAAAAGCCAAACCTCGTGAAAATCGGAAGAGATTTGACCGAGTTTTAGGGGATCGAAACTTGGACCTAAGTCTATATACTTAGGATATTTGAGGGCACCATTTCCACATGAAATTGGACCAAAAATAATGTTGCAAGATTTTAATGCCAAATTTATCTACAGGCCAAATAATGATCAAAAAGCCAAACCTCGTGAAAATCGGAAGAGATTTGACCGAATTGTAGGGGATCGAAACTTGGACCTAAGTCTATATAGGGTATTTGAGGGTACCATTTCCACATGAATTTGGACCAAAAATAATGTTGCTAGATTTAAATGCCAAATTTATCTAGAGGCCAAATAATGATCAAAAAGCCAAACCTCGTGAAAATCGCAAGAGATTTGACCGAGTTGTAGGGGATCGAAACTTGGGCCTAAGTCTATATAGGATATTTGAGGGCACCATTTCCACTTGAATTTGGGCCAAAAATAATGTTGCTAGATTTAAATGCCAAATTTATCTAGAGGCCAAATAATGATCAAAAAGCCAAACCTCGCGAAAATCGGAAGAGATTTGACCGAGTTATGGGGGTGCGAAATTTTAACCTAAGTCTATATAGGATATTTGAGGGCACCATTTCCACATGAAATTGGACCAAAAATAATGTTGCTAGATTTTAATGCCAAATTTATCTGCAGGCCAAATAATGATCAAAAAGCCAAACCTCGTGAAAATCGGAAGAGATTTGACCGAGTTATAGGGGATCGAAATTTTGACCTAAGTCTATATAGGATATTTGAGGGTACCATTTCCACATGAATTTGGACCAAAAATAATGTTGCTAGATTTAAATGCCAAATTTATCTATAGGCCAAATAATGATCAAAAAGCCAAACCTCGTAAAAATCGGAAGAGATTTGACCGAGTTGTAGCGGATCGAAACTTGGACCTAAGTCTATATAGGATATTTGAGGGCACCATTTCCACTTGAATTCGGACAAAAAATAATGTTGCGAGATTTAAATGCCAAATTTATCTACAGATCAAAAAGCCAAACCTCGTGAAAATCGAAAGAGATTTGACCGAGTTATGGTGTTGCGAAATTTTAACCTAAGTTTATAAAGGATATTTGAGGGCACCATTTCCACATGAATTTGGACCAAAAATAATGTTGCGAGATTTAAATGCCAAATTTATCTACAGGCCAAATAATAATCAAAAAGCCAAACCTCGTGAAAATCGGAAGAGATTTGACCGAGTTGTAGGGGATCGAAACTTGGACCTAAGTCTATATAGGATATTTGAGGGCACCATTTCCACATGAATTTGGACCAAAAATAATGTTGCTATATTTAAATGCCAAATTTATCTACAGGCCAAATAATGATCAAAAAGCCAAACCTCGTGAAAATCGGAAGTGATTTGACCGAGTTATGGGGGTGCGGAATTTTAGCCTAAGTCTATATAGGATATTTGAGGGCACCATTTCCACTTGAATTTGGACCAAAAATAATGTTGCTAGATTTTAATGCCAAATTTATCTACAGGCCAAATAATGATCAAAAAGCCAAACCTCGTGAAAATCGGAAGAGATTTGACCGAGTTATAGGGGATCGAAATTTGGACCTAAGTCTATATAGGATATTTGAGGGTACCATTTCCACATGAATTTGGGCCAAAAATAATGTTGCTAGATTTAAATGCCAAATTTATCTAGAGGCCAAATAATGATCAAAAAGCCAAACCTCGTGAAAATCGAAAGAGATTTGACCGAGTTATGGGGGTGCGAAATTTTAACCAAAGTCTATATAGGATATTTGAGGGCACCATTTCCACATGAAATTGGACCAAAAATAATGTTGCTAGATTTTAATGCCAAATTTATCTACAGGCCAAATAATGATCAAAAAGCCAAACCTCGTGAAAATCGGAAGAGATTTGACCGAGTTGTAAGGGATCGAAACTTGGACCTAAGTCTATATAGGATATTTGAGGGCACCATTTCCACTTGAATTTGGACAAAAAATAATGTTGCGAAATTTGAATGCCAAATTTATCTACAGACCAATTAATGATCAAAAAGCCAAACCTCGTGAAAATCGAAAGAGATTTGACCGAGTTATGGTGTTGCGAAATTTTAACCTAAGTCTATAAAGGATATTTGAGGGCACCATTTCCACATGAATTTGGACCAAAAATAATGTTGCGAGATTTAAATGCCAAATTTATCTACAGGCCAAATAATAATCAAAAAGCCAAACCTCGTGAAAATCGGAAGAGATTTGACCGAGTTGTAGGGGATCGAAACTTGGACCTAAGTCTATATAGGATATTTGAGGGCACCATTTCCACATGAATTTGGACCAAAAATAATGTTGCTAGATTTTAATGCCAAATTTATCTACAGGCCAAATAATGATCAAAAAGCCGAACCTCGTGAAAATCGGAAGAGATTTGACCGAGTTGTAGGGGATCGAAACTTGGACCTAAGTCTATATAGGATATTTGAGGGCACCATTTCCACTTGAATTTGGACAAAAAATAATGTTGCGAAATTTGAATGCCAAATTTATCTACAGACCAATTAATGATCAAAAAGCCAAACCTCGTGAAAATCGAAAGAGATTTGACCGAGTTATGGTGTTGCGAAATTTTAACCTAAGTCTATAAAGGATATTTGAGGGCACCATTTCCACATGAATTTGGACCAAAAATAATGTTGCGAGATTTAAATGCCAAATTTATCTACAGGCCAAATAATAATCAAAAAGCCAAACCTCGTGAAAATCGGAAGAGATTTGACCGAGTTGTAGGGGATCGAAACTTGGACCTAAGTCTATATAGGATATTTGAGGGCACCATTTCCACATGAATTTGGACCAAAAATAATGTTGCTAGATTTTAATGCCAAATTTATCTACAGGCCAAATAATGATCAAAAAGCCAAACATCGTGAAAATCGGAAGAGATTTGACCGAGTTTTAGGGGATCGAAACTTGGACCTAAGTCTATATACTTAGGATATTTGAGGGCACCATTTCCACATGAAATTGGACCAAAAATAATGTTGCAAGATTTTAATGCCAAATTTATCTACAGGCCAAATAATGATCAAAAAGCCAAACCTCGTGAAAATCGGAAGAGATTTGACCGAATTGTAGGGGATCGAAACTTGGACCTAAGTCTATATAGGGTATTTGAGGGTACCATTTCCACATGAATTTGGACCAAAAATAATGTTGCTAGATTTAAATGCCAAATTTATCTAGAGGCCAAATAATGATCAAAAAGCCAAACCTCGTGAAAATCGCAAGAGATTTGACCGAGTTGTAGGGGATCGAAACTTGGGCCTAAGTCTATATAGGATATTTGAGGGCACCATTTCCACTTGAATTTGGGCCAAAAATAATGTTGCTAGATTTAAATGCCAAATTTATCTAGAGGCCAAATAATGATCAAAAAGCCAAACCTCGCGAAAATCGGAAGAGATTTGACCGAGTTATGGGGGTGCGAAATTTTAACCTAAGTCTATATAGGATATTTGAGGGCACCATTTCCACATGAAATTGGACCAAAAATAATGTTGCTAGATTTTAATGCCAAATTTATCTGCAGGCCAAATAATGATCAAAAAGCCAAACCTCGTGAAAATCGGAAGAGATTTGACCGAGTTATAGGGGATCGAAATTTGGACCTAAGTCTATATAGGATATTTGAGGGTACCATTTCCACATGAATTTGGACCAAAAATAATGTTGCTAGATTTAAATGCCAAATTTATCTATAGGCCAAATAATGATCAAAAAGCCAAACCTCGTAAAAATCGGAAGAGATTTGACCGAGTTGTAGCGGATCGAAACTTGGACCTAAGTCTATATAGGATATTTGAGGGCACCATTTCCACTTGAATTCGGACAAAAAATAATGTTGCGAGATTTAAATGCCAAATTTATCTACAGACCAATTAATGATCAAAAAGCCAAACCTCGTGAAAATCGAAAGAGATTTGACCGAGTTATGGTGTTGCGAAATTTTAACCTAAGTTTATAAAGGATATTTGAGGGCACCATTTCCACATGAATTTGGACCAAAAATAATGTTGCGAGATTTAAATGCCAAATTTATCTACAGGCCAAATAATAATCAAAAAGCCAAACCTCGTGAAAATCGGAAGAGATTTGACCGAGTTGTAGGGGATCGAAACTTGGACCTAAGTCTATATAGGATATTTGAGGGCACCATTTCCACATGAATTTGGACCAAAAATAATGTTGCTAGATTTTAATGCCAAATTTATCTACAGGCCAAATAATGATCAAAAAGCCAAACCTCGTGAAAATCGGAAGAGATTTGACCGAGTTTTAGGGGATCGAAACTTGGACCTAAGTCTATATAGGATATTTGAGGGCACCATTTCCACTTGAATTTGGGCCAAAAATAATGTTGCTAGATTTAAATGCCAAATTTATCTAGAGGCCAAATAATGATCAAAAAGCCAAACCTCGTGAAAATCGGAAGAGATTTGACCGAGTTGTAGGGGATCGAAACTTGGACCTAAGTCTATATAGGATATTTGAGGGCACCATTTCCACTTGAATTTGGACAAAAAATAATGTTGCGAGATTAAAATGCCAAATTTATCTACAGACCAAATAATCATCAAAAAGCCAAACCTCGTGAAAATCGAAAGAGATTTGACCGAGTTATGGTGTTGCGAAATTTTAACCTAAGTCTATAAAGGATATTTGAGGGCACCATTTCCACTTGAATTTGGACCAAAAATAATGTTGCTATATTTAAATGCCAAATTTATCTACAGGCCAAATAATGATCAAAAAGCCAAACCTCGTGAAAATCGGAAGAGATTTGACCGAGTTGTAGGGGATCGAAACTTGGACCTAAGTCTATATAGGATATTTGAGGGCACCATTTCCACTTGAATTTGGACAAAAAATAATGTTGCGAGATTTAAATGCCAAATTTATCTACAGACCAAATAATGATCAAAAAGCCAAACCTCGTGAAAATCGAAAGAGATTTGACCGAGTTATGGTGTTGCGAAATTTTAACCTAAGTCTATAAAGGATATTTGAGGGCACCATTTCCACTTGAATTTGGACCAAAAATAATGTTGCTATATTTAAATGCCAAATTTATCTACAGGCCAAATAATGATCAAAAAGCCAAACCTCGTGAAAATCGGAAGAGATTTGACCGAGTTATGGGGGTGCGGAATTTTAGCCTAAGTCTTTATAGGATATTTGAGGGCACCATTTCCACTTGAATTTGGACCAAAAATAATGTTGCTAGATTTTAATGCCAAATTTATCTACAGGCCAAATAATGATCAAAAAGCCAAACCTCGTGAAAATCGGAAGAGATTTGACCGAGTTATAGGGGATCGAAATTTGGACCTAAGTCTATATAGGATATTTGAGGGTACCATTTCCACATGAATTTGGGCCAAAAATAATGTTGCTAGATTTAAATGCCAAATTTATCTAGAGGCCAAATAATGATCAAAAAGCCAAACCTCGTGAAAATCGAAAGAGATTTGACCGAGTTATGGGGGTGCGAAATTTTAACCAAAGTCTATATAGGATATTTGAGGGCACCATTTCCACATGAAATTGGACCAAAAATAATGTTGCTAGATTTTAATGCCAAATTTATCTACAGGCCAAATAATGATCAAAAAGCCAAACCTCGTGAAAATCGGAAGAGATTTGACCGAGTTGTAGGGGATCGAAACTTGGACCTAAGTCTATATAGGATATTTGAGGGCACCATTTCCACTTGAATTTGGACAAAAAATAATGTTGCGAAATTTGAATGCCAAATTTATCTACAGACCAATTAATGATCAAAAAGCCAAACCTCGTGAAAATCGAAAGAGATTTGACCGAGTTATGGTGTTGCGAAATTTTAACCTAAGTCTATAAAGGATATTTGAGGGCACCATTTCCACATGAATTTGGACCAAAAATAATGTTGCGAGATTTAAATGCCAAATTTATCTACAGGCCAAATAATGATCAAAAAGCCGAACCTCGTGAAAATCGGAAGAGATTTGACCGAGTTGTAGGGGATCGAAACTTGGACCTAAGTCTATATAGGATATTTGAGGGCACCATTTCCACTTGAATTTGGACCAAAAATAATGTTGCTATATTTAAATGCCAAATTTATCTACAGGCCAAATAATGATCAAAAAGCCAAACCTCATGAAAATCGGAAGAGATTTGACCGAGTTTTAGGGGATCGAAACTTGGACCTAAGTCTATATACTTAGGATATTTGAGGGCACCATTTCCACATGAAATTGGACCAAAAATAATGTTGCAAGATTTTAATGCCAAATTTATCTACAGGCCAAATAATGATCAAAAAGCCAAACCTCGTGAAAATCGGAAGAGATTTGACCGAATTGTAGGGGATCGAAACTTGGACCTAAGTCTATATAGGGTATTTGAGGGTACCATTTCCACATGAATTTGGACCAAAAATAATGTTGCTAGATTTAAATGCCAAATTTATCTAGAGGCCAAATAATGATCAAAAAGCCAAACCTCGTGAAAATCGCAAGAGATTTGACCGAGTTGTAGGGGATCGAAACTTGGGCCTAAGTCTATATAGGATATTTGAGGGCACCATTTCCACTTGAATTTGGGCCAAAAATAATGTTGCTAGATTTAAATGCCAAATTTATCTAGAGGCCAAATAATGATCAAAAAGCCAAACCTCGCGAAAATCGGAAGAGATTTGACCGAGTTATGGGGGTGCGAAATTTTAACCTAAGTCTATATAGGATATTTGAGGGTACCATTTCCACATGAATTTGGACCAAAAATAATGTTGCTAGATTTAAATGCCAAATTTATCTATAGGCCAAATAATGATCAAAAAGCCAAACCTCGTAAAAATCGGAAGAGATTTGACCGAGTTGTAGCGGATCGAAACTTGGACCTAAGTCTATATAGGATATTTGAGGGCACCATTTCCACTTGAATTCGGACAAAAAATAATGTTGCGAGATTTAAATGCCAAATTTATCTACAGACCAATTAATGATCAAAAAGCCAAACCTCGTGAAAATCGAAAGAGATTTGACCGAGTTATGGTGTTGCGAAATTTTAACCTAAGTTTATAAAGGATATTTGAGGGCACCATTTCCACATGAATTTGGACCAAAAATAATGTTGCGAGATTTAAATGCCAAATTTATCTACAGGCCAAATAATAATCAAAAAGCCAAACCTCGTGAAAATCGGAAGAGATTTGACCGAGTTGTAGGGGATCGAAACTTGGACCTAAGTCTATATAGGATATTTGAGGGCACCATTTCCACATGAATTTGGACCAAAAATAATGTTGCTAGATTTTAATGCCAAATTTATCTACAGGCCAAATAATGATCAAAAAGCCAAACCTCGTGAAAATCGGAAGAGATTTGACCGAGTTTTAGGGGATCGAAACTTGGACCTAAGTCTATATAGGATATTTGAGGGCACCATTTCCACTTGAATTTGGGCCAAAAATAATGTTGCTAGATTTAAATGCCAAATTTATCTAGAGGCCAAATAATGATCAAAAAGCCAAACCTCGTGAAAATCGGAAGAGATTTGACCGAGTTGTAGGGGATCGAAACTTGGACCTAAGTCTATATAGGATATTTGAGGGCACCATTTCCACTTGAATTTGGACAAAAAATAATGTTGCGAGATTAAAATGCCAAATTTATCTACAGACCAAATAATCATCAAAAAGCCAAACCTCGTGAAAATCGAAAGAGATTTGACCGAGTTATGGTGTTGCGAAATTTTAACCTAAGTCTATAAAGGATATTTGAGGGCACCATTTCCACTTGAATTTGGACCAAAAATAATGTTGCTATATTTAAATGCCAAATTTATCTACAGGCCAAATAATGATCAAAAAGCCAAACCTCGTGAAAATCGGAAGAGATTTGACCGAGTTGTAGGGGATCGAAACTTGGACCTAAGTCTATATAGGATATTTGAGGGCACCATTTCCACTTGAATTTGGACAAAAAATAATGTTGCGAGATTTAAATGCCAAATTTATCTACAGACCAAATAATGATCAAAAAGCCAAACCTCGTGAAAATCGAAAGAGATTTGACCGAGTTATGGTGTTGCGAAATTTTAACCTAAGTCTATAAAGGATATTTGAGGGCACCATTTCCACTTGAATTTGGACCAAAAATAATGTTGCTATATTTAAATGCCAAATTTATCTACAGGCCAAATAATGATCAAAAAGCCAAACCTCGTGAAAATCGGAAGAGATTTGACCGAGTTATGGGGGTGCGGAATTTTAGCCTAAGTCTTTATAGGATATTTGAGGGCACCATTTCCACTTGAATTTGGACCAAAAATAATGTTGCTAGATTTTAATGCCAAATTTATCTACAGGCCAAATAATGATCAAAAAGCCAAACCTCGTGAAAATCGGAAGAGATTTGACCGAGTTATAGGGGATCGAAATTTGGACCTAAGTCTATATAGGATATTTGAGGGTACCATTTCCACATGAATTTGGGCCAAAAATAATGTTGCTAGATTTAAATGCCAAATTTATCTAGAGGCCAAATAATGATCAAAAAGCCAAACCTCGTGAAAATCGAAAGAGATTTGACCGAGTTATGGGGGTGCGAAATTTTAACCAAAGTCTATATAGGATATTTGAGGGCACCATTTCCACATGAAATTGGACCAAAAATAATGTTGCTAGATTTTAATGCCAAATTTATCTACAGGCCAAATAATGATCAAAAAGCCAAACCTCGTGAAAATCGGAAGAGATTTGACCGAGTTGTAGGGGATCGAAACTTGGACCTAAGTCTATATAGGATATTTGAGGGCACCATTTCCACTTGAATTTGGACAAAAAATAATGTTGCGAAATTTGAATGCCAAATTTATCTACAGACCAATTAATGATCAAAAAGCCAAACCTCGTGAAAATCGAAAGAGATTTGACCGAGTTATGGTGTTGCGAAATTTTAACCTAAGTCTATAAAGGATATTTGAGGGCACCATTTCCACATGAATTTGGACCAAAAATAATGTTGCGAGATTTAAATGCCAAATTTATCTACAGGCCAAATAATGATCAAAAAGCCGAACCTCGTGAAAATCGGAAGAGATTTGACCGAGTTGTAGGGGATCGAAACTTGGACCTAAGTCTATATAGGATATTTGAGGGCACCATTTCCACTTGAATTTGGACCAAAAATAATGTTGCTAGATTTAAATGCCAAATTTATCTAGAGGCCAAATAATGATCAAAAAGCCAAACCTCGTGAAAATCGCAAGAGATTTGACCGAGTTGTAGGGGATCGAAACTTGGGCCTAAGTCTATATAGGATATTTGAGGGCACCATTTCCACTTGAATTTGGGCCAAAAATAATGTTGCTAGATTTAAATGCCAAATTTATCTAGAGGCCAAATAATGATCAAAAAGCCAAACCTCGCGAAAATCGGAAGAGATTTGACCGAGTTATGGGGGTGCGAAATTTTAACCTAAGTCTATATAGGATATTTGAGGGCACCATTTCCACATGAAATTGGACCAAAAATAATGTTGCTAGATTTTAATGCCAAATTTATCTGCAGGCCAAATAATGATCAAAAAGCCAAACCTCGTGAAAATCGGAAGAGATTTGACCGAGTTATAGGGGATCGAAATTTGGACCTAAGTCTATATAGGATATTTGAGGGTACCATTTCCACATGAATTTGGACCAAAAATAATGTTGCTAGATTTAAATGCCAAATTTATCTATAGGCCAAATAATGATCAAAAAGCCAAACCTCGTAAAAATCGGAAGAGATTTGACCGAGTTGTAGCGGATCGAAACTTGGACCTAAGTCTATATAGGATATTTGAGGGCACCATTTCCACTTGAATTCGGACAAAAAATAATGTTGCGAGATTTAAATGCCAAATTTATCTACAGATCAAAAAGCCAAACCTCGTGAAAATCGAAAGAGATTTGACCGAGTTATGGTGTTGCGAAATTTTAACCTAAGTTTATAAAGGATATTTGAGGGCACCATTTCCACATGAATTTGGACCAAAAATAATGTTGCGAGATTTAAATGCCAAATTTATCTACAGGCCAAATAATAATCAAAAAGCCAAACCTCGTGAAAATCGGAAGAGATTTGACCGAGTTGTAGGGGATCGAAACTTGGACCTAAGTCTATATAGGATATTTGAGGGCACCATTTCCACATGAATTTGGACCAAAAATAATGTTGCTATATTTAAATGCCAAATTTATCTACAGGCCAAATAATGATCAAAAAGCCAAACCTCGTGAAAATCGGAAGTGATTTGACCGAGTTATGGGGGTGCGGAATTTTAGCCTAAGTCTATATAGGATATTTGAGGGCACCATTTCCACTTGAATTTGGACCAAAAATAATGTTGCTAGATTTTAATGCCAAATTTATCTACAGGCCAAATAATGATCAAAAAGCCAAACCTCGTGAAAATCGGAAGAGATTTGACCGAGTTATAGGGGATCGAAATTTGGACCTAAGTCTATATAGGATATTTGAGGGTACCATTTCCACATGAATTTGGGCCAAAAATAATGTTGCTAGATTTAAATGCCAAATTTATCTAGAGGCCAAATAATGATCAAAAAGCCAAACCTCGTGAAAATCGAAAGAGATTTGACCGAGTTATGGGGGTGCGAAATTTTAACCAAAGTCTATATAGGATATTTGAGGGCACCATTTCCACATGAAATTGGACCAAAAATAATGTTGCTAGATTTTAATGCCAAATTTATCTACAGGCCAAATAATGATCAAAAAGCCAAACCTCGTGAAAATCGGAAGAGATTTGACCGAGTTGTAAGGGATCGAAACTTGGACCTAAGTCTATATAGGATATTTGAGGGCACCATTTCCACTTGAATTTGGACAAAAAATAATGTTGCGAAATTTGAATGCCAAATTTATCTACAGACCAATTAATGATCAAAAAGCCAAACCTCGTGAAAATCGAAAGAGATTTGACCGAGTTATGGTGTTGCGAAATTTTAACCTAAGTCTATAAAGGATATTTGAGGGCACCATTTCCACATGAATTTGGACCAAAAATAATGTTGCGAGATTTAAATGCCAAATTTATCTACAGGCCAAATAATAATCAAAAAGCCAAACCTCGTGAAAATCGGAAGAGATTTGACCGAGTTGTAGGGGATCGAAACTTGGACCTAAGTCTATATAGGATATTTGAGGGCACCATTTCCACATGAATTTGGACCAAAAATAATGTTGCTAGATTTTAATGCCAAATTTATCTACAGGCCAAATAATGATCAAAAAGCCGAACCTCGTGAAAATCGGAAGAGATTTGACCGAGTTGTAGGGGATCGAAACTTGGACCTAAGTCTATATAGGATATTTGAGGGCACCATTTCCACTTGAATTTGGACAAAAAATAATGTTGCGAAATTTGAATGCCAAATTTATCTACAGACCAATTAATGATCAAAAAGCCAAACCTCGTGAAAATCGAAAGAGATTTGACCGAGTTATGGTGTTGCGAAATTTTAACCTAAGTCTATAAAGGATATTTGAGGGCACCATTTCCACATGAATTTGGACCAAAAATAATGTTGCGAGATTTAAATGCCAAATTTATCTACAGGCCAAATAATAATCAAAAAGCCAAACCTCGTGAAAATCGGAAGAGATTTGACCGAGTTGTAGGGGATCGAAACTTGGACCTAAGTCTATATAGGATATTTGAGGGCACCATTTCCACATGAATTTGGACCAAAAATAATGTTGCTAGATTTTAATGCCAAATTTATCTACAGGCCAAATAATGATCAAAAAGCCAAACATCGTGAAAATCGGAAGAGATTTGACCGAGTTTTAGGGGATCGAAACTTGGACCTAAGTCTATATACTTAGGATATTTGAGGGCACCATTTCCACATGAAATTGGACCAAAAATAATGTTGCAAGATTTTAATGCCAAATTTATCTACAGGCCAAATAATGATCAAAAAGCCAAACCTCGTGAAAATCGGAAGAGATTTGACCGAATTGTAGGGGATCGAAACTTGGACCTAAGTCTATATAGGGTATTTGAGGGTACCATTTCCACATGAATTTGGACCAAAAATAATGTTGCTAGATTTAAATGCCAAATTTATCTAGAGGCCAAATAATGATCAAAAAGCCAAACCTCGTGAAAATCGCAAGAGATTTGACCGAGTTGTAGGGGATCGAAACTTGGGCCTAAGTCTATATAGGATATTTGAGGGCACCATTTCCACTTGAATTTGGGCCAAAAATAATGTTGCTAGATTTAAATGCCAAATTTATCTAGAGGCCAAATAATGATCAAAAAGCCAAACCTCGCGAAAATCGGAAGAGATTTGACCGAGTTATGGGGGTGCGAAATTTTAACCTAAGTCTATATAGGATATTTGAGGGCACCATTTCCACATGAAATTGGACCAAAAATAATGTTGCTAGATTTTAATGCCAAATTTATCTGCAGGCCAAATAATGATCAAAAAGCCAAACCTCGTGAAAATCGGAAGAGATTTGACCGAGTTATAGGGGATCGAAATTTGGACCTAAGTCTATATAGGATATTTGAGGGTACCATTTCCACATGAATTTGGACCAAAAATAATGTTGCTAGATTTAAATGCCAAATTTATCTATAGGCCAAATAATGATCAAAAAGCCAAACCTCGTAAAAATCGGAAGAGATTTGACCGAGTTGTAGCGGATCGAAACTTGGACCTAAGTCTATATAGGATATTTGAGGGCACCATTTCCACTTGAATTCGGACAAAAAATAATGTTGCGAGATTTAAATGCCAAATTTATCTACAGACCAATTAATGATCAAAAAGCCAAACCTCGTGAAAATCGAAAGAGATTTGACCGAGTTATGGTGTTGCGAAATTTTAACCTAAGTTTATAAAGGATATTTGAGGGCACCATTTCCACATGAATTTGGACCAAAAAATAATGTTGCGAGATTTAAATGCCAAATTTATCTACAGGCCAAATAATAATCAAAAAGCCAAACCTCGTGAAAATCGGAAGAGATTTGACCGAGTTTTAGGGGATCGAAACTTGGACCTAAGTCTATATAGGATATTTGAGGGCACCATTTCCACTTGAATTTGGGCCAAAAATAATGTTGCTAGATTTAAATGCCAAATTTATCTAGAGGCCAAATAATGATCAAAAAGCCAAACCTCGTGAAAATCGGAAGAGATTTGACCGAGTTTTAGGGGATCGAAACTTGGACCTAAGTCTATATAGGATATTTGAGGGCACCATTTCCACTTGAATTTGGGCCAAAAATAATGTTGCTAGATTTAAATGCCAAATTTATCTAGAGGCCAAATAATGATCAAAAAGCCAAACCTCGTGAAAATCGGAAGAGATTTGACCGAGTTGTAGGGGATCGAAACTTGGACCTAAGTCTATATAGGATATTTGAGGGCACCATTTCCACTTGAATTTGGACAAAAAATAATGTTGCGAGATTAAAATGCCAAATTTATCTACAGACCAAATAATCATCAAAAAGCCAAACCTCGTGAAAATCGAAAGAGATTTGACCGAGTTATGGTGTTGCGAAATTTTAACCTAAGTCTATAAAGGATATTTGAGGGCACCATTTCCACTTGAATTTGGACCAAAAATAATGTTGCTATATTTAAATGCCAAATTTATCTACAGGCCAAATAATGATCAAAAAGCCAAACCTCGTGAAAATCGGAAGAGATTTGACCGAGTTGTAGGGGATCGAAACTTGGACCTAAGTCTATATAGGATATTTGAGGGCACCATTTCCACTTGAATTTGGACAAAAAATAATGTTGCGAGATTTAAATGCCAAATTTATCTACAGACCAAATAATGATCAAAAAGCCAAACCTCGTGAAAATCGAAAGAGATTTGACCGAGTTATGGTGTTGCGAAATTTTAACCTAAGTCTATAAAGGATATTTGAGGGCACCATTTCCACTTGAATTTGGACCAAAAATAATGTTGCTATATTTAAATGCCAAATTTATCTACAGGCCAAATAATGATCAAAAAGCCAAACCTCGTGAAAATCGGAAGAGATTTGACCGAGTTATGGGGGTGCGGAATTTTAGCCTAAGTCTTTATAGGATATTTGAGGGCACCATTTCCACTTGAATTTGGACCAAAAATAATGTTGCTAGATTTTAATGCCAAATTTATCTACAGGCCAAATAATGATCAAAAAGCCAAACCTCGTGAAAATCGGAAGAGATTTGACCGAGTTATAGGGGATCGAAATTTGGACCTAAGTCTATATAGGATATTTGAGGGTACCATTTCCACATGAATTTGGGCCAAAAATAATGTTGCTAGATTTAAATGCCAAATTTATCTAGAGGCCAAATAATGATCAAAAAGCCAAACCTCGTGAAAATCGAAAGAGATTTGACCGAGTTATGGGGGTGCGAAATTTTAACCAAAGTCTATATAGGATATTTGAGGGCACCATTTCCACATGAAATTGGACCAAAAATAATGTTGCTAGATTTTAATGCCAAATTTATCTACAGGCCAAATAATGATCAAAAAGCCAAACCTCGTGAAAATCGGAAGAGATTTGACCGAGTTGTAGGGGATCGAAACTTGGACCTAAGTCTATATAGGATATTTGAGGGCACCATTTCCACTTGAATTTGGACAAAAAATAATGTTGCGAAATTTGAATGCCAAATTTATCTACAGACCAATTAATGATCAAAAAGCCAAACCTCGTGAAAATCGAAAGAGATTTGACCGAGTTATGGTGTTGCGAAATTTTAACCTAAGTCTATAAAGGATATTTGAGGGCACCATTTCCACATGAATTTGGACCAAAAATAATGTTGCGAGATTTAAATGCCAAATTTATCTACAGGCCAAATAATGATCAAAAAGCCGAACCTCGTGAAAATCGGAAGAGATTTGACCGAGTTGTAGGGGATCGAAACTTGGACCTAAGTCTATATAGGATATTTGAGGGCACCATTTCCACTTGAATTTGGACCAAAAATAATGTTGCTATATTTAAATGCCAAATTTATCTACAGGCCAAATAATGATCAAAAAGCCAAACCTCGTGAAAATCGGAAGAGATTTGACCGAGTTATGGGGGTGCGGAATTTTAGCCTAAGTCTTTATAGGATATTTGAGGGCACCATTTCCACTTGAATTTGGACCAAAAATAATGTTGCTAGATTTTAATGCCAAATTTATCTACAGGCCAAATAATGATCAAAAAGCCAAACCTCGTGAAAATCGGAAGAGATTTGACCGAGTTATAGGGGATCGAAATTTGGACCTAAGTCTATATAGGATATTTGAGGGTACCATTTCCACATGAATTTGGGCCAAAAATAATGTTGCTAGATTTAAATGCCAAATTTATCTAGAGGCCAAATAATGATCAAAAAGCCAAACCTCGTGAAAATCGAAAGAGATTTGACCGAGTTATGGGGGTGCGAAATTTTAACCAAAGTCTATATAGGATATTTGAGGGCACCATTTCCACATGAAATTGGACCAAAAATAATGTTGCTAGATTTTAATGCCAAATTTATCTACAGGCCAAATAATGATCAAAAAGCCAAACCTCGTGAAAATCGGAAGACATTTGACCGAGTTGTAGGGGATCGAAACTTGGACCTAAGTCTATATAGGATATTTGAGGGCACCATTTCCACTTGAATTTGGACAAAAAATAATGTTGCGAAATTTGAATGCCAAATTTATCTACAGACCAATTAATGATCAAAAAGCCAAACCTCGTGAAAATCGAAAGAGATTTGACCGAGTTATGGTGTTGCGAAATTTTAACCTAAGTCTATAAAGGATATTTGAGGGCACCATTTCCACATGAATTTGGACCAAAAATAATGTTGCGAGATTTAAATGCCAAATTTATCTACAGGCCAAATAATGATCAAAAAGCCGAACCTCGTGAAAATCGGAAGAGATTTGACCGAGTTGTAGGGGATCGAAACTTGGACCTAAGTCTATATAGGATATTTGAGGGCACCATTTCCACTTGAATTTGGACAAAAAATAATGTTGCGAAATTTGAATGCCAAATTTATCTACAGACCAATTAATGATCAAAAAGCCAAACCTCGTGAAAATCGAAAGAGATTTGACCGAGTTATGGTGTTGCGAAATTTTAACCTAAGTCTATAAAGGATATTTGAGGGCACCATTTCCACATGAATTTGGACCAAAAATAATGTTGCTAGATTTTAATGCCAAATTTATCTACAGGCCAAATAATGATCAAAAAGCCGAACCTCGTGAAAATCGGAAGAGATTTGACCGAGTTGTAGGGGATCGAAACTTGGACCTAAGTCTATATAGGATATTTGAGGGCACCATTTCCACTTGAATTTGGACAAAAAATAATGTTGCGAAATTTGAATGCCAAATTTATCTACAGACCAATTAATGATCAAAAAGCCAAACCTCGTGAAAATCGAAAGAGATTTGACCGAGTTATGGTGTTGCGAAATTTTAACCTAAGTCTATAAAGGATATTTGAGGGCACCATTTCCACATGAATTTGGACCAAAAATAATGTTGCGAGATTTAAATGCCAAATTTATCTACAGGCCAAATAATAATCAAAAAGCCAAACCTCGTGAAAATCGGAAGAGATTTGACCGAGTTGTAGGGGATCGAAACTTGGACCTAAGTCTATATAGGATATTTGAGGGCACCATTTCCACATGAATTTGGACCAAAAATAATGTTGCTAGATTTTAATGCCAAATTTATCTACAGGCCAAATAATGATCAAAAAGCCAAACCTCGTGAAAATCGGAAGAGATTTGACCGAGTTTTAGGGGATCGAAACTTGGACCTAAGTCTATATAGGATATTTGAGGGCACCATTTCCACTTGAATTTGGGCCAAAAATAATGTTGCTAGATTTAAATGCCAAATTTATCTAGAGGCCAAATAATGATCAAAAAGCCAAACCTCGTGAAAATCGGAAGAGATTTGACCGAGTTGTAGGGGATCGAAACTTGGACCTAAGTCTATATAGGATATTTGAGGGCACCATTTCCACTTGAATTTGGACAAAAAATAATGTTGCGAGATTTAAATGCCAAATTTATCTACAGACCAAATAATGATCAAAAAGCCAAACCTCGTGAAAATCGAAAGAGATTTGACCGAGTTATGGTGTTGCGAAATTTTAACCTAAGTCTATAAAGGATATTTGAGGGCACCATTTCCACTTGAATTTGGACCAAAAATAATGTTGCTATATTTAAATGCCAAATTTATCTACAGGCCAAATAATGATCAAAAAGCCAAACCTCGTGAAAATCGGAAGAGATTTGACCGAGTTGTAGGGGATCGAAACTTGGACCTAAGTCTATATAGGATATTTGAGGGCACCATTTCCACTTGAATTTGGACAAAAAATAATGTTGCGAGATTAAAATGCCAAATTTATCTACAGACCAAATAATGATCAAAAAGCCAAACCTCGTGAAAATCGAAAGAGATTTGACCGAGTTATGGTGTTGCGAAATTTTAACCTAAGTCTATAAAGGATATTTGAGGGCACCATTTCCACTTGAATTTGGACCAAAAATAATGTTGCTATATTTAAATGCCAAATTTATCTACAGGCCAAATAATGATCAAAAAGCCAAACCTCGTGAAAATCGGAAGAGATTTGACCGAGTTGTAGGGGATCGAAACTTGGACCTAAGTCTATATAGGATATTTGAGGGCACCATTTCCACTTGAATTTGGACAAAAAATAATGTTGCGAGATTTAAATGCCAAATTTATCTACAGACCAAATAATGATCAAAAAGCCAAACCTCGTGAAAATCGAAAGAGATTTGACCGAGTTATGGTGTTGCGAAATTTTAACCTAAGTCTATAAAGGATATTTGAGGGCACCATTTCCACTTGAATTTGGACCAAAAATAATGTTGCTATATTTAAATGCCAAATTTATCTACAGGCCAAATAATGATCAAAAAGCCAAACCTCGTGAAAATCGGAAGAGATTTGACCGAGTTATGGGGGTGCGGAATTTTAGCCTAAGTCTTTATAGGATATTTGAGGGCACCATTTCCACTTGAATTTGGACCAAAAATAATGTTGCTAGATTTTAATGCCAAATTTATCTACAGGCCAAATAATGATCAAAAAGCCAAACCTCGTGAAAATCGGAAGAGATTTGACCGAGTTATAGGGGATCGAAATTTGGACCTAAGTCTATATAGGATATTTGAGGGTACCATTTCCACATGAATTTGGGCCAAAAATAATGTTGCTAGATTTAAATGCCAAATTTATCTAGAGGCCAAATAATGATCAAAAAGCCAAACCTCGTGAAAATCGAAAGAGATTTGACCGAGTTATGGGGGTGCGAAATTTTAACCAAAGTCTATATAGGATATTTGAGGGCACCATTTCCACATGAAATTGGACCAAAAATAATGTTGCTAGATTTTAATGCCAAATTTATCTACAGGCCAAATAATGATCAAAAAGCCAAACCTCGTGAAAATCGGAAGAGATTTGACCGAGTTGTAGGGGATCGAAACTTGGACCTAAGTCTATATAGGATATTTGAGGGCACCATTTCCACTTGAATTTGGACAAAAAATAATGTTGCGAAATTTGAATGCCAAATTTATCTACAGACCAATTAATGATCAAAAAGCCAAACCTCGTGAAAATCGAAAGAGATTTGACCGAGTTATGGTGTTGCGAAATTTTAACCTAAGTCTATAAAGGATATTTGAGGGCACCATTTCCACATGAATTTGGACCAAAAATAATGTTGCGAGATTTAAATGCCAAATTTATCTACAGGCCAAATAATGATCAAAAAGCCGAACCTCGTGAAAATCGGAAGAGATTTGACCGAGTTGTAGGGGATCGAAACTTGGACCTAAGTCTATATAGGATATTTGAGGGCACCATTTCCACTTGAATTTGGACAAAAAATAATGTTGCGAAATTTGAATGCCAAATTTATCTACAGACCAATTAATGATCAAAAAGCCAAACCTCGTGAAAATCGAAAGAGATTTGACCGAGTTATGGTGTTGCGAAATTTTAACCTAAGTCTATAAAGGATATTTGAGGGCACCATTTCCACATGAATTTGGACCAAAAATAATGTTGCGAGATTTAAATGCCAAATTTATCTACAGGCCAAATAATAATCAAAAAGCCAAACCTCGTGAAAATCGGAAGAGATTTGACCGAGTTGTAGGGGATCGAAACTTGGACCTAAGTCTATATAGGATATTTGAGGGCACCATTTCCACATGAATTTGGACCAAAAATAATGTTGCTAGATTTTAATGCCAAATTTATCTACAGGCCAAATAATGATCAAAAAGCCAAACCTCGTGAAAATCGGAAGAGATTTGACCGAGTTTTAGGGGATCGAAACTTGGACCTAAGTCTATATAGGATATTTGAGGGCACCATTTCCACTTGAATTTGGGCCAAAAATAATGTTGCTAGATTTAAATGCCAAATTTATCTAGAGGCCAAATAATGATCAAAAAGCCAAACCTCGTGAAAATCGGAAGAGATTTGACCGAGTTGTAGGGGATCGAAACTTGGACCTAAGTCTATATAGGATATTTGAGGGCACCATTTCCACTTGAATTTGGACAAAAAATAATGTTGCTAGATTTAAATGCCAAATTTATCTACAGACCAAATAATGATCAAAAAGCCAAACCTCGTGAAAATCGAAAGAGATTTGACCGAGTTATGGTGTTGCGAAATTTTAACCTAAGTCTATAAAGGATATTTGAGGGCACCATTTCCACTTGAATTTGGACCAAAAATAATGATGCTATATTTAAATGCCAAATTTATCTACAGGCCAAATAATGATCAAAAAGCCAAACCTCGTGAAAATCGGAAGAGATTTGACCGAGTTATGGGGGTGCGGAATTTTAGCCTAAGTCTATATAGGATATTTGAGGGCACCATTTCCACTTGAATTTGGAGCAAAAATAATGTTGCTAGATTTTAATGCCAAATTTATCTACAGGCCAAATAATGATCAAAAAGCCAAACCTCGTGAAAATCGGAAGAGATTTGACCGAGTTATAGGGGATCGAAATTTGGACCTAAGTCTATATAGGATATTTGAGGGTACCATTTCCACATGAATTTGGGCCAAAAATAATGTTGCTAGATTTAAATGCCAAATTTATCTAGAGGCCAAATAATGATCAAAAAGCCAAACCTCGTGAAAATCGAAAGAGATTTGACCGAGTTATGGGGGTGCGAAATTTTAACCAAAGTCTATATAGGATATTTGAGGGCACCATTTCCACATGAAATTGGACCAAAAATAATGTTGCTAGATTTTAATGCCAAATTTATCTACAGGCCAAATAATGATCAAAAAGCCAAACCTCGTGAAAATCGGAAGAGATTTGACCGAGTTGTAGGGGATCGAAACTTGGACCTAAGTCTATATAGGATATTTGAGGGCACCATTTCCACTTGAATTTGGACAAAAAATAATGTTGCGAAATTTTAATGCCAAATTTATCTACAGACCAATTAATGATCAAAAAGCCAAACCTCGTGAAAATCGAAAGAGATTTGACCGAGTTATGGTGTTGCGAAATTTTAACCTAAGTCTATAAAGGATATTTGAGGGCACCATTTCCACATGAATTTGGACCAAAAATAATGTTGCGAGATTTAAATGCCAAATTTATCTACAGGCCAAATAATAATCAAAAAGCCAAACCTCGTGAAAATCGGAAGAGATTTGACCGAGTTGTAGGGGATCGAAACTTGGACCTAAGTCTATATAGGATATTTGAGGGCACCATTTCCACATGAATTTGGACCAAAAATAATGTTGCTAGATTTTAATGCCAAATTTATCTACAGGCCAAATAATGATCAAAAAGCCAAACCTCGTGAAAATCGGAAGAGATTTGACCGAGTTTTAGGGGATCGAAACTTGGACCTAAGTCTATATACTTAGGATATTTGAGGGCACCATTTCCACATGAAATTGGACCAAAAATAATGTTGCAAGATTTTAATGCCAAATTTATCTACAGGCCAAATAATGATCAAAAAGCCAAACCTCGTGAAAATCGGAAGAGATTTGACCGAGTTATAGGGGATCGAAATTTGGACCTAAGTCTATATAGGATATTTGAGGGTACCATTTCCACATGAATTTGGACCAAAAATAATGTTGCTAGATTTAAATGCCAAATTTATCTATAGGCCAAATAATGATCAAAAAGCCAAACCTCGTGAAAATCGGAAGAGATTTGACCGAGTGGTAGGGGATCGAAACTTGGACCTAAGTCTATATAGGATATTTGAGGGCACCATTTCCACTTGAATTTGGACAAAAAATAATGTTGCGAGATTTAAATGCCAAATTTATCTACAGACCAAATAATGATCAAAAAGCCAAACCTCGTGAAAATCGAAAGAGATTCGACCGAGTTATGGTGTTGCGAAATTTTAACCTAAGTCTATATAGGATATTTGAGGGCACCATTTCCACATGAAATTGGACCAAAAATAATGTTGCTAGATTTTAATGCCAAATTTATCTACAGGCCAAATAATGATCAAAAAGCCAAACCTCGTGAAAATCGGAAGAGATTTGACCGAGTTATAGGGGATCGAAACTTGGACCTAAGTCTATATAGGATATTTGAGGGCACCATTTCCACTTGAATTTGGACAAAAAATAATGTTGCGAGATTTAAATGCCAAATTTATCTACAGACCAAATAATGATCAAAAAGCCAAACCTCGTGAAAATCGAAAGAGATTTGACCGAGTTATGGTGTTGCGAAATTTTAACCTAAGTCTATAAAGGATATTTGAGGGCACCATTTCCACTTGAATTTGGACCAAAAATAATCTTGCTATATTTAAATGCCAAATTTATCTACAGGCCAAATAATGATCAAAAAGCCAAACCTCGTGAAAATCGGAAGAGATTTGACCGAGTTATGGGGGTGCGGAATTTTAGCCTAAGTCTAAATAGGATATTTGAGGGCACCATTTCCACTTGAATTTGGACCAAAAATAATGTTGCTAGATTTTAATGCCAAATTTATCTACAGGCCAAATAATGATCAAAAAGCCAAACCTCGTGAAAATCGGAAGAGATTTGACCGAGTTATAGGGGATCGAAATTTGGACCTAAGTCTATATAGGATATTTGAGGGTACCATTTCCACATGAATTTGGGCCAAAAATAATGTTGCTAGATTTAAATGCCAAATTTATCTAGAGGCCAAATAATGATCAAAAAGCCAAACCTCGTGAAAATCGAAAGAGATTTGACCGAGTTATGGGGGTGCGAAATTTTAACCTAAGTCTATATAGGATATTTGAGGGCACCATTTCCACATGAAATTGGACCAAAAATAATGTTGCTAGATTTTAATGCCAAATTTATCTACAGGCCAAATAATGATCAAAAAGCCAAACCTCGTGAAAATCGGAAGAGATTTGACCGAGTTGTAGGGGATCGAAACTTGGACCTAAGTCTATATAGGATATTTGAGGGCACCATTTCCACTTGAATTTGGACAAAAAATAATGTTGCGAAATTTGAATGCCAAATTTATCTACAGACCAATTAATGATCAAAAAGCCAAACCTCGTGAAAATCGAAAGAGATTTGACCGAGTTATGGTGTTGCGAAATTTTAACCTAAGTCTATAAAGGATATTTGAGGGCACCATTTCCACATGAATTTGGACCAAAAATAATGTTGCGAGATTTAAATGCCAAATTTATCTACAGGCCAAATAATAATCAAAAAGCCAAACCTCGTGAAAATCGGAAGAGATTTGACCGAGTTGTAGGGGATCGAAACTTGGACCTAAGTCTATATAGGATATTTGAGGGCACCATTTCCACATGAATTTGGACCAAAAATAATGTTGCTAGATTTTAATGCCAAATTTATCTACAGGCCAAATAATGATCAAAAAGCCAAACCTCGTGAAAATCGGAAGAGATTTGACCGAGTTTTAGGGGATCGAAACTTGGACCTAAGTCTATATACTTAGGATATTTGAGCGCACCATTTCCACATGAAATTGGACCAAAAATAATGTTGCAAGATTTTAATGCCAAATTTATCTACAGGCCAAATAATGATCAAAAAGCCAAACCTCGTGAAAATCGGAAGAGATTTGACCGAATTGTAGGGGATCGAAACTTGGACCTAAGTCTATATAGGGTATTTGAGGGTACCATTTCCACATGAATTTGGACCAAAAATAATGTTGCTAGATTTAAATGCCAAATTTATCTAGAGGCCAAATAATGATCAAAAAGCCAAACCTCGTGAAAATCGCAAGAGATTTGACCGAGTTGTAGGGGATCGAAACTTGGGCCTAAGTCTATATAGGATATATGAGGGCACCATTTCCACTTGAATTTGGGCCAAAAATAATGTTGCTAGATTTAAATGCCAAATTTATCTAGAGGTCAAATAATGATCAAAAAGCCAAACCTCGTGAAAATCGGAAGAGATTTGACCGAGTTATGGGGGTGCGAAATTTTAACCTAAGTCTATATAGGATATTTGAGGGCACCATTTCCACATGAAATTGGACCAAAAATAATGTTGCTAGATTTTAATGCCAAATTTATCTACAGGCCAAATAATGATCAAAAAGCCAAACCTCGTGAAAATCGGAAGAGATTTGACCGAGTTATAGGGGATCGAAATTTGGACCTAAGTCTATGTAGGATATTTGAGGGTACCATTTCCACATGAATTTGGACCAAAAATAATGTTGCTAGATTTAAATGCCAAATTTATCTATAGGCCAAATAATGATCAAAAAGCCAAACCTCGTAAAAATCGGAAGAGATTTGACCGAGTTTTAGGGGATCGAAACTTGGACCTAAGTCTATATAGGATATTTGAGGGCACCATTTCCACTTGAATTCGGACAAAAAATAATGTTGCGAGATTTAAATGCCAAATTTATCTACAGACCACATAATGATCAAAAAGCCAAACCTCGTGAAAATCGAAAGAGATTTGACCGAGTTATGGGGTTGCGAAATTTTAACCTAAGTCTATAAAGGATATTTGAGGGTACCATTTCCACTTGAATTTGGACCAAAAATAATGTTGCTATATTTAAATGACAAATTTATCTACAGGCCAAATAATGATCAAAAAGCCAAACCTCGTGAAAATCGGAAGAGATTTGACCGAGTTGTAGGGGATCGAAACTTGGACCTAAGTCTATATAGGATATTTGAGGGCACCATTTCCACTTGAATTTGGACAAAAAATAATGTTGCGAGATTTTTTTTTTTTTTTTTTTTTTTTTTTTTTTTTATTTGAATAATTGGTTTTTAAGGACTCTTTTGCCTTATGCACCAATTGATGTCTTTTGTTATTTTATCGCCATGTTTTTACAATTAAAAACTTGTTTCGTTATTCTATTATGTATCTAATATCTATGTTATATGTGTTATTGCCGCGTAGCCCTGCGGATGGGTGGGCGTTGTTGGTGGAGTTGGGTGGGTACTATGTGGGCAAGTGTTCTCCTCCTTAACCTCCTGATGGGATGGGCACCTTGAAGGTTGCTGGCGAGCCTATTGGCGTGCGTGGCTAGCCGGTTGTTATAGAGGGCGCAGTGGGTCCTTATTTGGTCTTCAACCCAGGGGATCCTCAGGTCTCTGTGTAGAACGCTGTTGCGCACGTAAAATGGGGCTCCTGCCATCCTGCGCAGAGTTTTGTTTTGGAGAGATTGAACTCTTTTTCTGTTGGATGGAGCAGCCAAGCCCCAGATTTGTATGGCATATCGCCAGATGGGTGCCACAGTTTGTAAATACACAAGCCGTTTACTTCCAAGGGAAAGTTTGCTGCGGGGGTTGAGGAGCCAATTTAACTTGGTCAGCTTATTTCGACAGCGATGCACAGCTCCTTTGATGTGGCTGGCGAAAGTGAGGCGCTTGTCAAGGGTGACGCCCAGGTATTTTGTTTCACTTTCTTGGGTAAGCGTTAGTCCGTTTAACCTCAGCGCTGGCGGTACTCCTCTTCTAATTGTGAAGCACACGGTGGTGCTTTTGGCAGGGCTTAGTTTAACGTTCCAGCGTCGAGCCCAGCTGCTAAGGAGGTCCAAATAGTCCTGCGCAGCATCTGCAGCAACAACTGGGGACCTGGCACTGACCATTGCGCAGACGTCGTCGGCATATGAGGCCATTAGAAGTGAGCGCGAAGGCAGACCGAGGGCATGGGCGTCTGGAGTAGGCATGTCTGCGGAGAAGAGCGAAAATAGAAGTGGCCCTAGTACACTACCTTGCGGGACGCCAGCTTGGATGTAATGTGTGGGGGACTGCTCCGCCCTAACTTTCACCCTGAAGGAACGACCCTCCAAGTAGGATCGGATCAGGGTGAAGTAGGGCGAGGGCAGTCCGCGTTTCAGTTTTGCCAGTAGCCCTAGGTGCCAGATACGGTCGAATGCCTGGCTGATATCGACAAAAGTCGCCACACAGTATAATTTTTTGTCGAATGCCTCCAGAACGTGGTTAATGACCCTATGTAGCTGCTCCGTGGTTCCGTGTCCAGCGCGAAAGCCAAACTGGTGGCCAGGAATTAGGTGCTGTGACTCAGCAAAGGCCGTAAGTCTTGCTGCGACAAGTCTTTCCCAGACCTTGGATAGTGCAGGCAGGAGACTAATTGGTCGGTATGACTCGGGGTCGTCCTCCGGCTTGCCAGGCTTGTGGATCATGGTCACGATGGAAATTTTCCACGCTTCCGGAAAATACTTCAACCTCATTATGGCGTTGAATATTAATACCAGGAAAAGGATAGCATTCGTGGGGAGCGCTTTTAATGTGCGATTGCACACCAAGTCGTGTCCCGGGGCTTTGTTTGGCTTCAAGCGTTGGAGTACTCTTTTCACCTCCTCTTCGGTAAATGGAGTTGGGGTGGAGTCCGGCTCTGTTTCTGAAGCTACAGCGGCTCTTGTCTCGGCAATCTCGTCTTCCGTGGCGATGCTGAATGGCGTGAATCGCTCCTCGAGGTGGGCAGCAAAGGTTGCAGCCTGCTCTGCGTCTGAGCGGCACCAGGCGCCGTCACTTCTTTTGAGGGGAGCCTGCCTCAGAGGTTGGCGTTTTGTGCCGCGTGTCGCCTTCCACAGCGAGAAGTCCGCGTTATTTGCGAGATTTAAATGCCAAATTTATCTACAGACCAAATAATGATCAAAAAGCCAAACCTCGTGAAAATCGAAAGAGATTTGACCGAGTTATGGTGTTGCGAAATTTTAACCTAAGTCTATAAAGGATATTTGAGGGCACCATTTCCACATGAATTTGGACCAAAAATAATGTTGCGAGATTTAAATGCCAAATTTATCTACAGGCCAAATAATAATCAAAAAGCCAAACCTCGTGAAAATCGGAAGAGATTTGACCGAGTTATAGGGGATCGAAATTTGGACCTAAGTTTATATAGGATATTTGAGGGTACCATTTCCACATGAATTTGGACCAAAAATAATGTTGCTAGATTTAAATGCCAAATTTATCTATAGGCCAAATAATGATCAAAAAGCCAAACCTCGTGAAAATCGGAAGAGATTTGACCGAGTTGTAGGGGATCGAAACTTGGACCTAAGTCTATATAGGATATTTGAGGGCACCATTTCCACTTGAATTTGGACAAAAAATAATGTTGCGAGATTTAAATGCCAAATTTATCTACAGACCAAATAATGATCAAAAAGCCAAACCTCGTGAAAATCGAAAGAGATTTGACCGAGTTATGGTGTTGCGAAATTTTAACCTAAGTCTATAAAGGATATTTGAGGGCACCATTTCCACTTGAATTTGGACCAAAAATAATGTTGCTATATTTAAATGCCAAATTTATCTACAGGCCAAATAATGATCAAAAAGCCAAACCTCGTGAAAATCGGAAGTGATTTGACCGAGTTATGGGGGTGCGGAATTTTAGCCTAAGTCTATATAGGATATTTGAGGGCACCATTTCCACTTGAATTTGGACCAAAAATAATGTTGCTAGATTTTAATGCCAAATTTATCTACAGGCCAAATAATGATCAAAAAGCCAAACCTCGTGAAAATCGGAAGAGATTTGACCGAGTTATAGGGGATCGAAATTTGGACCTAAGTCTATATAGGATATTTGAGGGTACCATTTCCACATGAATTTGGGCCAAAAATAATGTTGCTAGATTTAAATGCCAAATTTATCTAGAGGCCAAATAATGATCAAAAAGCCAAACCTCGTGAAAATCGAAAGAGATTTGACCGAGTTATGGGGGTGCGAAATTTTAACCAAAGTCTATATAGGATATTTGAGGGCACCATTTCCACATGAAATTGGACCAAAAATAATGTTGCTAGATTTTAATGCCAAATTTATCTACAGGCCAAATAATGATCAAAAAGCCAAACCTCGTGAAAATCGGAAGAGATTTGACCGAGTTGTAAGGGATCGAAACTTGGACCTAAGTCTATATAGGATATTTGAGGGCACCATTTCCACTTGAATTTGGACAAAAAATAATGTTGCGAAATTTGAATGCCAAATTTATCTACAGACCAATTAATGATCAAAAAGCCAAACCTCGTGAAAATCGAAAGAGATTTGACCGAGTTATGGTGTTGCGAAATTTTAACCTAAGTCTATAAAGGATATTTGAGGGCACCATTTCCACATGAATTTGGACCAAAAATAATGTTGCGAGATTTAAATGCCAAATTTATCTACAGGCCAAATAATAATCAAAAAGCCAAACCTCGTGAAAATCGGAAGAGATTTGACCGAGTTGTAGGGGATCGAAACTTGGACCTAAGTCTATATAGGATATTTGAGGGCACCATTTCCACATGAATTTGGACCAAAAATAATGTTGCTAGATTTTAATGCCAAATTTATCTACAGGCCAAATAATGATCAAAAAGCCGAACCTCGTGAAAATCGGAAGAGATTTGACCGAGTTGTAGGGGATCGAAACTTGGACCTAAGTCTATATAGGATATTTGAGGGCACCATTTCCACTTGAATTTGGACAAAAAATAATGTTGCGAAATTTGAATGCCAAATTTATCTACAGACCAATTAATGATCAAAAAGCCAAACCTCGTGAAAATCGAAAGAGATTTGACCGAGTTATGGTGTTGCGAAATTTTAACCTAAGTCTATAAAGGATATTTGAGGGCACCATTTCCACATGAATTTGGACCAAAAATAATGTTGCGAGATTTAAATGCCAAATTTATCTACAGGCCAAATAATAATCAAAAAGCCAAACCTCGTGAAAATCGGAAGAGATTTGACCGAGTTGTAGGGGATCGAAACTTGGACCTAAGTCTATATAGGATATTTGAGGGCACCATTTCCACATGAATTTGGACCAAAAATAATGTTGCTAGATTTTAATGCCAAATTTATCTACAGGCCAAATAATGATCAAAAAGCCAAACCTCGTGAAAATCGGAAGAGATTTGACCGAGTTTTAGGGGATCGAAACTTGGACCTAAGTCTATATACTTAGGATATTTGAGGGCACCATTTCCACATGAAATTGGACCAAAAATAATGTTGCAAGATTTTAATGCCAAATTTATCTACAGGCCAAATAATGATCAAAAAGCCAAACCTCGTGAAAATCGGAAGAGATTTGACCGAATTGTAGGGGATCGAAACTTGGACCTAAGTCTATATAGGGTATTTGAGGGTACCATTTCCACATGAATTTGGACCAAAAATAATGTTGCTAGATTTAAATGCCAAATTTATCTAGAGGCCAAATAATGATCAAAAAGCCAAACCTCGCGAAAATCGGAAGAGATTTGACCGAGTTATGGGGGTGCGAAATTTTAACCTAAGTCTATATAGGATATTTGAGGGCACCATTTCCACATGAAATTGGACCAAAAATAATGTTGCTAGATTTTAATGCCAAATTTATCTGCAGGCCAAATAATGATCAAAAAGCCAAACCTCGTGAAAATCGGAAGAGATTTGACCGAGTTATAGGGGATCGAAATTTGGACCTAAGTCTATATAGGATATTTGAGGGTACCATTTCCACATGAATTTGGACCAAAAATAATGTTGCTAGATTTAAATGCCAAATTTATCTATAGGCCAAATAATGATCAAAAAGCCAAACCTCGTGAAAATCGGAAGAGATTTGACCGAGTTGTAGCGGATCGAAACTTGGACCTAAGTCTATATAGGATATTTGAGGGCACCATTTCCACTTGAATTCGGACAAAAAATAATGTTGCGAGATTTAAATGCCAAATTTATCTACAGACCACATAATGATCAAAAAGCCAAACCTCGTGAAAATCGAAAGAGATTTGACCGAGTTATGGGGTTGCGAAATTTTAACCTAAGTCTATAAAGGATATTTGAGGGTACCATTTCCACTTGAATTTGGACCAAAAATAATGTTGCTATATTTAAATGACAAATTTATCTACAGGCCAAATAATGATCAAAAAGCCAAACCTCGTGAAAATCGGAAGAGATTTGACCGAGTTGTAGGGGATCGAAACTTGGACCTAAGTCTATATAGGATATTTGAGGGCACCATTTCCACTTGAATTTGGACAAAAAATAATGTTGCGAGATTTAAATGCCAAATTTATCTACAGACCAAATAATGATCAAAAAGCCAAACCTCGTGAAAATCGAAAGAGATTTGACCGAGTTATGGTGTTGCGAAATTTTAACCTAAGTCTATAAAGGATATTTGAGGGCACCATTTCCACATGAATTTGGACCAAAAATAATGTTGCGAGATTTAAATGCCAAATTTATCTACAGGCCAAATAATGATCAAAAAGCCAAACCTCGTGAAAATCGGAAGAGATTTGACCGAGTTGTAGGGGATCGAAACTTGGACCTAAGTCTATATAGGATATTTGAGGGCACCATTTCCACTTGAATTTGGACCAAAAATAATGTTGCTATATTTAAATGCCAAATTTATCTACAGGCCAAAAAATGATCAAAAAGCCAAACCTCGTGAAAATCGGAAGAGATTTGACCGAGTTATGGGGGTGCGGAATTTTAGCCTAAGTCTATATAGGATATTTGAGGGCACCATTTCCACTTGAATTTGGACCAAAAATAATGTTGCTAGATTTTAATGCCAAATTTATCTACAGGCCAAATAATGATCAAAAAGCCAAACCTCGTGAAAATCGGAAGAGATTTGACCGAGTTATAGGGGATCGAAATTTGGACCTAAGTCTATATAGGATATTTGAGGGTACCATTTCCACATGAATTTGGGCCAAAAATAATGTTGCTAGATTTAAATGCCAAATTTATCTAGAGGCCAAATAATGATCAAAAAGCCAAACCTCGTGAAAATCGAAAGAGATTTGACCGAGTTATGGGGGTGCGAAATTTTAACCAAAGTCTATATAGGATATTTGAGGGCACCATTTCCACATGAAATTGGACCAAAAATAATGTTGCTAGATTTTAATGCCAAATTTATCTACAGGCCAAATAATGATCAAAAAGCCAAACCTCGTGAAAATCGGAAGAGATTTGACCGAGTTGTAGGGGATCGAAACTTGGACCTAAGTCTATATAGGATATTTGAGGGCACCATTTCCACTTGAATTTGGACCAAAAATAATGTTGCTAGATTTTAATGCCAAATTTATCTACAGGCCAAATAATGATCAAAAAGCCAAACCTCGTGAAAATCGGAAGAGATTTGACCGAGTTATAGGGGATCGAAATTTGGACCTAAGTCTATATAGGATATTTGAGGGTACCATTTCCACATGAATTTGGGCCAAAAATAATGTTGCTAGATTTAAATGCCAAATTTATCTAGAGGCCAAATAATGATCAAAAAGCCAAACCTCGTGAAAATCGAAAGAGATTTGACCGAGTTATGGGGGTGCGAAATTTTAACCTAAGTCTATATAGGATATTTGAGGGTACCATTTCCACATGAATTTGGACCAAAAATAATGTTGCTAGATTAAAATGCCAAATTTATCTACAGGCCAAATAATGATCAAAAAGCCAAACCTCGTGAAAATCGTAAGAGGTTTGACCGAGTTATGGGGGTGCGAAATTTTAACCTAAGTCTATATAGGATATTTGAGGGTACCATTTCCACATGAATTTGGACCAAAAAATAATGTTGCTAGATTTAAATGCCAAATTTATCTAGAGGCCAAATAATGATCAAAAAGCCAAACCTCGTGAAAATCGAAAGAGATTTGACCGAGTTATGGGGGTGCGGAATTTTAACCTAAGTCTATATAGGATATTTGAGGGCACCATTTCCACATGAAATTGGACCAAAAATAATGTTGCTAGATTTTAATGCCAAATTTATCTACAGGCCAAATAATGATCAAAAAGCCAAACCTCGTGAAATTGGAAGAGATTTGACAGAGTTATAGGGGATCGAAATTTGGACCTAAGTCTATATAGGATATTTGAGGGTACCATTTCCACATGAATTTGGAGCAAAAATAATGTTGCAAGATTTAAATGCCAAATTTATCTACAGGCCAAATAATGATCAAAAAGCCAAACCTCGTGAAAATCGGAAGAGATTTGACCGAGTTATGGGGGTGCGGAATTTTAGCTTAAGTCTATATAGGATATTTGAGGGCAACATTTCCACATGAAATTGGACCAAAAATAATGTAGCTAGATTTTAATGCCAAATTTATCTACAGGCCAAATAATGATCAAAAAGCCAAACCTCGTGAAAATCGGAAGAGATTTGACAGAGTTATAGGGGATCGAAATTTGGACCTAAGTCTATATAGGATATTTGAGGGTACCATTTCCACATGAATTTGGAGCACAAATAATGTTGCTAGATTTTAATGCCAAATTTATCTACAGGCCAAATAATGATCAAAAAGCCAAACCTCGTGAAAATCGGAAGAGATTTGACCGAGTTATAGGGGATCGAAATTTGGACCTAAGTCTATATAGGATATTTGAGGGTACCATTTCCACATGAATTTGGACCAAAAATAATGTTGCTAGATTTTAATGCCAAATTTATCTACAGGCCAAATAATGATCAAAAAGCCAAACCTCGTGAAAATCGGAAGAGATTTGACCGAGTTATAGGGGATCGAAATTTGGACCTAAGTCTATATAGGATATTTGAGGGTACCATTTCCACATGAATTTGGACCAAAAATAATGTTGCTAGATTTAAATGCCAAATATATCTATAGGCCAAATAATGATCAAAAAGCCAAACCTCGTAAAAATCGGAAGAGATTTGACCGAGTTGTAGGGGATCGAAACTTGGACCTAAGTCTATATAGGATATTTGGGGGCACCATTTCCACTTGAATTTGGACAAAAAATAATGTTGCGAGATTTAAATGCCAAATTTATCTACAGACCAAATAATGATCAAAAAGCCAAACCTCGTGAAAATCGAAAGAGATTTGACCGAGTTGTAGGGGATCGAAACTTGGACCTAAGTCTATATAGGATATTTGAGGGCACCATTTCCACTTGAATTAGGACAAAAAATAATGTTGCTATATTTAAATGCCAAATTTATCTACAGGCCAAATAATGATCAAAAAGCCAAACCTCGTGAAAATCGGAAGAGATTTGACCGAGTTGTAGGGGATCGAAACTTGGACCTAAGTCTATATAGAATATTTGAGGGCACCATTTCCACTTGAATTTGGACAAAAAATAATGTTGCTATATTTAAATGCCAAATTTATCTACAGGCCAAATAATGATCAAAAAGCTAAACCTCGTGAAAATCGCAAGAGATTTGACCGAGTTGTAGGGGATCGAAACTTGGACCTAAGTCTATATAAGATATTTTCCCATTTTCACATGTGGGTGTAATTTCCCGAAACCCAGTCTTAACGTGACATATGGCATGGACGTTGATCACCAATCAGTCAGTCAGGACAAACAGTTTTATATATAAAGATCAATGTCTTAACGGTTTCATCTTTGGCCTAAATTTTAATTCATTTTAATTTGAGAGCTACACTTATGCGCTGACAATTCGTAAGGATCGGACTTTATAGTCGGACGCTATAAAGAAATAAATTTTGAGTTAAGTAGCAGTCGCAAGCTACGCAGCAGCGTGTGTATGTGTGTGCCTATGTTTATACCCTAAACCCATTGAAATGGGTAAAAGGGGTATAATGTATTTGTACAAATGTATCTAACAGGCAGATGGAAGCATCTCCGACCCTATAAAGTATATATATTCTTGATCAGCATCAATAGCCGAGTCGATCTAGCCATGTCTGTCTGTCTGTCCGTCCGTCCGTCCGTCCGTCCGTATGAAGACCCTATAAGAGCTAGAGACTTGAAATTTTAGCTGTAGGTCCTTGCAGCCCCCGCGGAGATCGAGTTTGTTTCCGATATTGCCCCGTTTCCAAGTAATCGATAATAATCGATATCGAAATCCTGTTTTTTGGACAATTTCGGTAAATAATATGAGCTAGAGTCACCAAACTTGACATGTAGCTTCTAGAATAGCATATATATATCAAGTATCTATCATTTTATACCTATCGCCTGTTGGAAGAAGAGGGTTCAGGGTATCCCCTAGTCGGGAGCTCCCGACTAGAACCTCTTACTTGTTTTGTTTATGTATGTATAGAAGGAAGCGTGGTTCAGGGTATCTGCCAGCCTGGCAACCCCGACTTGACTACTTTACCTTGCTATATATGTTATTTAAATATATGTTTTACTTTTAATTTGTTTTATATTGTGATCTATCTACTTATTTCCACAAATGTTAATATATGCAATTCGCAAGGCCTAGTGTGGAGCATGTATAGACTTTAAAGAATATGCTACATTAGCTACATAATTTACTGTGACCAAGGATGTGCATCGGGCACGCTCTATGTTAATAATGCGCGGATTATGCAATTGAAAGCCCTCCTCAATGGGCGACCCACTGAAGTGGCACCCACTGCAGCCGCAGCTTGGCCCCATTTAAAAGAGGGGCATGCAGAAAAAGGCAAAGAGCGGCCAGATAAGAGAGTATTGGTGAATTTGAGGGGTGCGGGCGGGGTTAACTGTGTGGCAAATTCATTTGCCTGCAAAGTGGCGGCATCAACATGCTTGCCTTTTGCATGGGGTTAAGGGGCAAAGGGGTTGGACTGGACTGCTGTGCTGCTGGGGCTATCGATGCCCAGTGGAGAGAGCTACTGCTGCTGGTGCTGCTGGCTCTCAAGTGGTGCAAGTTTATTGCCCACTCGAAATGTGTTGAACGGGGTTTATTGGCTTGGTGATAATAAGCAATGGCTGCAAGGATTCAACTTAGTTGCTGCTGCTGCAGCAGCATATGGAGGACTTGACTCACCTGTTCAGGCCATCGATGCAGACGCCAAATACACACGGGTTGCTGAGGCAGGCGAAGCCCGCTTCGCTGACGCACACCAGGCTCAGGCTGAGGCAGAGCGTCAAGAGCAGTCCAGACTGTGGCCAGCTGTGTACCAATGTCCTTAATGTCCTGGCAATGCTTTCTGCTGCTGTTGTTGCTCCTGCTGCAGCTGCTGCTGCGGCTGCTGCTGCTGAGTTTGCACAATTTGCTGTTGTTGGTATTCCTTTTGTTTTGGTTGCTGTCGTTGTCGCTGTTGTTGTTGCTGTTGTTGCTGTTGTTGCTGTTTTAGTTGGCATCTTTAGCAGGTGGTTTCGTTGCATGTCCGTTAATGGCTTCGTGGTTGAGCTGCTAAGCGCCACTTCCAGTATTGGCCCAGTGGTTGTTGTTCCATTTGCCGTTAGCGGCGTTGTTGTTGCAGATGTTCTTGTTGTTGTTGTTGTTGCCGCAGTTGTTGTTGTTGTGGCTTGAGCATATTTGATGCATTTATTAGTAATAAAATCCCGCCTTCGGCACATTTCACGTTTCAAATTCTCACATTCCATGGCGCTCGGCGTAAATAATGAAAATTCTTTGCCGATTATCAATGTTAATCATACGCCCAGTGGCCCGTTTGATTGTTGCTTTTGCTGTTGCTTTTGCTGTCTGCAAGAAGAATCCTCTTAAGTGCTTTATTAGTTTGCATTGTTTGCTTCGCAAATGTTTACCTCCCCCTCAACTAGACTTTTACTAGTCTTTTATTGCCTTACATTATTGTGGATACAGTCTTTGGCGCTGCATTTCACTGGCCAGTGGCCAACTGGGGGAATATTCTTCTTTATTATTATTATTATTATGTATTATTTGGTTTTGTTCTGTATTCGTTTCGGTTTTCTTTTGCTGCTTTGGCTCCTTTCCCCAGTGGCTGTTCACATTTTTGCAGTTGCAATTTAGTTTTGCACGGTTTCAATTTGTAAGCTGCAAAAAAAAAACATAGAAAATATTTGTAACAACGCCAAAATATAAAATAAAAAAAAAATGGAACTGTTGCTGTTGTTATACCCTGTATTAAGATAATTTGGATGTTAGAGTGTATTGATATTCTTGAGCTCAGGAAGGGAATCTTGTCCAAATTTTTAGAAGCCCATGAAAACCATCTCCATTTGACTCTATACAGGTTTTGCATCACAAATGCATCAAGACAGCTAATGAGCAATTTATATCGTTTTTTCTTTACCTATAAAAATATTTAAAAATAAGTTTAACAACTCCAAAAGAGGCCGATTCTCCCAAGCTTCGGCAAAAATGCACAAATTTTAAGATGTCCCGTAGGGGATTAAAATGAAAGAGCATTCAACATTTACTTTGTACCAAATAAGAGGGTATCTCCAAGTGAATATTGCACTTCTATTAGTGATATTAGTGAATTTCAAAATGTTGCTTTTGTTTGTAATGAACAATAGTTAGAGATTATAACAACTTATTGTGAGGCTGCAAAATGAAACAATGGAAATTATGGGAGAGCTAATCGAACAAATGATTAAAAAGAAAATGTGTAGTGATAAAATCTATTGTTTTCGGCGTTGCAAAACTGAACACGAGCCGCATCTGCTATTGAGGCTCTAATCTTTCCATCATCAATTGGACTATGTGCGTTTTTGATAACTAAAGTTTATTTCCAGTTTCAACTATTTGTCAAAACATTTCATAGCATTTCATTTTGTTTGGCCAGTCGCACAGTGGGGCCTTGGGCCGGAGAACTTAACAAGTTTTAGGAAATCATTCGCTAAACTAATTGCAGGAGAGTGTAACAAATTTCAGGAAACCATTCGCTAAAATAATTGCATTCATGATCTTTGAACGTGAACGTTTTGACAATATCTTATCCTTTAAAGAAGCTATGATTTTTGACAAACGGCCCCACTGTGCGTCATATCATGTGTCAAAATAAAAGCTCCAACTTGTTCACATTTCATGTATTTTCGCACATGAATGCGAGGTGCTTAGTTTTGGCCATTAAAACAGAATGGCTCAGACCAGACCAGACCAGACTATAGAGGAGGGAAATATAACTATGTCGGGGAGCAGCGGGAAATCCCAGTCACATGTGCTGGATAAGCTGAGGCAAAAAAAGTTAACAACTTTTTGTTTGCGACAGCCAGCAGCGAAAATATATATATATATATACCAAATACGCGAGAAATAGTGCTAGCAGAACAGGCAGGCAGAGATGGCGCATGACAAGTTCAAAATTGAAACTGGCGACGAGCTGAGCACGTCAATTAAGGCGCTGGCAGCCAAAAAAAAAAAAAAATAATAAAAAATCAAAAACGTATGTCCCAGCCAATAAAGCCAAAAGAAACCCAAACGCCAAGGCAAAATCCGCTCTAAAAGGAAAGGCCAGAGACAGTCGAAGAGAAGGAGATAGAGTATAGCATCAACATAAATTCGACTTAACGTTGCGACCGGGCAATAAAAGTTAGCAGCCAACGGGACGTATGTGTAATGTGTAGAATGTTGCATTTGTAAAGCCAACAACGTAGATGTGGGACAGCGAGTGGGTAATAATGCTTCGGGATTATGGCAATGAGCGCAATTGCACTGATACACAGTGGGAAATTGACATAGAGACAGAGATTCATAGTGGGAGAGTGAGAAAGAGAGATATGCTAACATGCAATCATAAAGCCAGCACAACGATGGGGAGTGCTGCAATAGATCATCAAAATGGCAATAAGGTTGTTTTCCTGGTTAGCTGCATTGTTGCCTGCCCTGCCCAATGGCAAGGGCCCAGCTGACGAGCTGGACTTGGCATGATTGTGTTTACCCCGCGTTAGCAACACGTTGCAAGCAACCATACGAGGCTTCAGGTTTTAGGGGAATGGGTTGGAGCAGGGGCTGGCTTGCTGCTGACGTCGTTATACTTTTGATGCCCTATACTCTGTGTACGCCGTCTCCATAAGGCTAGATACTTTTAATCAAGATGAAAGGTTAAGTCGATCTAGCCTAGTTTATTGTCGATCTCTGACATTTTATGAGCTACGCTCCTATATAATACGCAGAAGTAACCTTTAAAACAGGGTATTATCAGGAGAGTTTGAGGTATGTAGTCTCTTGTAATAACTTACACAGATTCGGAATATTTTCCTTTTTTTAAGACCCCACGTTGCTTGAAACATTGTAAACAAAGCACACTTTTGCAGATATAGCTTTGGGCCAAATAAATGCCCTCATAATTTCATAGAGCTCGGACAATAAACACCGAAAGGACGGGAAAGCTTGCAGCGTGTGCGTCTCTGTGTGTGTGTGTGTGTTTTTGTGTAAGTGTGGAAGAAAGTTCAAATGTCTGTAACGGCAGCTTGGCGCTAGGTAGCTGGGCACTCCCGACTAGATTAATTTTACCTGCTGTGTGACATTCTCGAGTGTTTTCTAGGCAGGGCAATGAGTGGTGTCGAGTGCCGCAGCTGCTGCTGTTGCAAGCAGCAACACGGCTCTTCAATTTCCAACCGAGGCAACTGGAATGGCATCAAATTGGTTACACCTGCAGCGGCAAATTTTCGGAAATTTTAACTAGCGCAAAAGTGAGACCCAGTGTGTGCGTGTGTTCTATGTGTGTGTGTGTGTGTGTGTGTGCTATTCAAATCGTTGCGTCCTTACGCCAAAAAGCCAGAGGAGCACGTCCTGGCACCGGCTCTGCTGCTGTTGCGTCAGTTTCTTTTTGCTGGTCTCCATTTTTGCTTTTTTGCCTTTTCTTCTTTATGGCATTTGCAGAACTGCAATATTATGAGTAGGGGACAGTGGGGTGGGTCATTAACGTGGTCCGTTTGCCGTCCGGTGGGTGTGTCAACAAAATGTTGCAGATTTTCAGACGTTGCTGCTGTTGCTCTTTTGGATGACATTAATGAATGGGCCTTGTTAGGCAAAATGTGTAATCTACAGGGTAATTATGAGCAGGTCTCCGGCTTTGTATATATGTATGTTTATACAAATGTGTATGAGTTTGGCTCTTAAGTGAAGGGTATGAGCAGGATTACAAGTTGGCGAAAGAAGCAAGAACTTCGAGAAATGAAAGATGCAGCTCCAACAGAGAGATTTTATTTTTGCTTGGCTGATGAAAGGAAAGCCATCAAAGGGCCATACATTTAATATAAACTATATGTTATGAGCAAAGAAACATAGTTAGGAATGAAAAGCGTGCATCTTTGTGTTTAGCTCTTTACAGTAATGCGACACGAGTTGTTAATATATATGTAGATATGCTGCTGCAGGTTTACCCAGAATCATAAGTCACACAAAAGTACTAGAATGCGCCTGATAAAAAGACATCGTTTACTTAGTATATACTCAAATACACACTGAAGTTTTAGCTTAAGTAAGTTAGACTTGTCGTTAGTCGATGCCTCAGTTAGCAAATATATTATATTCGATGTTATCGTCCGACCTTTATTATAATCCGAAGTAAGTTTTTCAAATGCGTGCATATTTAAAGAACATTCAATTTAAGGGATAAGGAGAAGAGGTTACTCAAATATATACATTTTTCATTAGTATATACGAGAACTTATTAAGTTCAAAAAGCGGTTTTAATTTTTGAGCTATGCTTAGAAAACTATGTCTTAAAGCCGATTTTTATCAATACATTAAATAAAGGAGGAGATATCGACAAAAAAAGATATATACTTTTTCGTATCGTATATTTTCATGAAAATATACATACAAGTATACAACGCACTTCCTGCAAAACTTGTGAAACACAAAGATGTCTAACAGCAAAAAAAAAAAAGAAAAAATAAAATACTTAAAAATAAATAAAGTACTGGCTGGCATAAAAGCTTTCGCTCGATGTTGTAATAGGATAAGAGCATCATTGGTAACCCTAGCCAGGGTATTATAGTGTCACTATCTATGTTAATTATAACAGTACGATAAGTATATATCGATAATGAAGCAAATGTAATATCGATAAAGAAAAGCGGCTGCGGAGAAGAAGTGGAAGGCAGTCTCTCTAGAGTACTAGCAGTAAGAAGACGTGTTGTTAAGTTAAATCAATAAAGAAAATCATACTATTACAATATCAGAAGTGGGATTAACTCAGAAAAAAAAAAAAAAAAAAAACACAACAAAATGGAAAATATAAATATAAATGACGTGTCAATAGCGACATTGAAAAGTTGGTTGGCATTACTAAATTTGCCAACAGAGGGTACCAAAACTGAGCTGATGGCGAGATTAAATAAGGTACCAGTGGATATCCGAGACGATGCTGCAAAGGAACAGAGAATTGAGGCTCAAAATGAGTTGCAAAACATAATGCAACAACAGCGTGGCGAAATAGCAAATGGCGCCGAGGTGCTGAAATTGATGCGTCTCGAAATTGAAGCGTCTCGAAAATTCCTAGAAGAATTTCAAGTAACGGTGAACCGCAACTCGCACATCGGCGGGAGCGACGGGGGAGAGCAAGAAACTGAAGTCGGCGATTTATCGCAGCTAGATGATGGTCACACTGAAGAAAGACCACGGTCGACGGATGGCAACGCTGGTGCAGCTGATTACACTGGAACGACTGGCAACGCTGGTGCAGCTGATCACGCTGGAGCAGCGGGCAACGCTGGGGCAGCTGGAAGGATCGACGAAAGTGGCAACGCTGTCGGAGGCAACTTAAATGATTGCATCCAAAATGGAGCGATGATGTTAGCCAAGGAAATATTATTAGAATTTACTGGAGAAAGTGAGGTGCGTAAATGGGTAATGCAATTCTTCAATGTGGCCAAGATCTACAGGCTAAATGATATGCAACAGCACTTGCTTTGTATAAGCAAATTGAAAGGCGGTGCTTTGAAGTGGTTGCATGCAGACCCTAAGCGCATCATTGCTCCGATTGACGAGATGCTAAATCAATTGGTTTTGGCCTTCGGGGGAGGATTTTCGAAGTCGGAACTACGACAGAAGTTCGAGGATCGGGTTTGGAAACCAGATGAGGTGTTCGCCACATACTTTAGCGAAAAAAACATATTGGCACAGGACATCAACATTGATGTAGAGGAGTTAATGGAGAGTATTATTCGAGGCATACCTTGCGAAAACTTGCGCACTCAAGCTAGTATGCATTGCTTTACCAATCCGGCTCAAATTTTACGTGCGTTTGCAGCTATAAAGTTGCCAATTAAACGGGTACGAAACCATGTAGTAAAACAAACTGCACAGGAAGCACAGGCGGACAAACAACAACGTTGCTACAATTGCAATGTTAAGGGCCATTGGGCCAAAGATTGTTTAAAGCCCAAACGGGAGGCAGGATCATGCTATGCGTAAGGCTCAAAGGATCATTTAATAGCAGGATGTCCAAATAAAAAGTATGATATGGAAAACAAATATGTAAGATACTTAAGAATTCATTTTAGTAACTCATTTAACAAATCAATAATTGCTGAATGCCTTATAGACTCTGGCAGCCCTATTTCATTTTTAAAGGAAAAGTTTGTGCCATTAAAAGTAAAGCGTATGCCAGATGCAAATTCGTATGTAGGTTTAAATGAAAGTAAATTGAAAAATTTTGGAAAAATTTTATGTTACATGAAGAAAAAGTTAATAAATGTTTATTTTAATGTTATAATTGTGGCAAATGAGTCTATGAGGTATGACGCTGTGCTTGGTAGAGATTTTATGGATTCTTTTGGTTTAAATATTGATTTAAGAACATTGAAAATTGTGAACGTGCATAAAGTTGATCACCAGAATAATGGTAAAAATGATATCATAGCTACAAGCTACAAAGAAAAACAAGAAAAAGTGGAAGATGAAGCTACCAAACACGAGCAAAATGAAACTATATTGTTAAATGATAAAATCGTTAATAAGGAAATAGTCAGTAGTGAAACTGTTAGTGATGAATTAGTTAGTGAGAAAATTGTTAGTACGGAAACACTTGGTGATAAAGTTGTTAGTGATGAGATAGTTAGTAATAAAATAATTAGTGGTGAAATAGTTAGAAATGAAGTGATTGAGATCGAAACTGTTAGTGATGAGATAGTTAGTAATAAAATAATTAGTGGTGAAATAGTTAGAAATGAAGTGATTGAGATCGAAACTGTTAGTGATGAGATAAATAGTTATGGAGAGCTTAAGCTCGAACCTGATAGTGAAGAAGTTTTTAGTGATGAAATTATCTATAATCAAACCGGGATTGAAAAAGTGATTATGGAAGATATAGGAAACAGTGAAGTTAAAATTAATAATCATGTTAATGAAGCGCCAGGGAATAGCGAAATCATGGGAGTGTTAGAAGAGAATTTTGAGAAGGATATCTTAACAATAAGTTGGGGAGATTCTAACAAAAGAGAAAATACATATATTTTAAGTGAAGATATTGATTATAGCACAAAGTGTGAATTTGAAAATTTATTTGAAAATACTTATGTAAAAGCGAAAAGGCCAAATCAGCCAAAATTAAGACATGAGTTAAGCATAAGATTAGAAAACGACAAAGTATTTAATTGTACACCTAGGCGGTTATCTTATATGGAAAAAGAAAAGTTGCAAGAATTATTAGACGACTATTTAAAAGATGGAATCATTAGGCCAAGTTGTTCAGAGTATGCATCACCTATAGTACTAGTGAAGAAAAAAACTGGAGACATGAGGTTATGTATTGATTTTAGAAGACTGAACAAAATTATATGTAGAGACAACTACCCGCTACCATTGATCGACGATTTATTAGACAGACTATGCGGAAAAACAGTATTTTCAAAGTTGGATCTAAAAAACGGGTATTTTCATGTTTTTGTTAATGAGCAATCTATTAAATACACTTCATTTGTTACCCCTTTAGGACAATATGAATTTCTAAGGATGCCCATGGGTTTAAAAACTGCGCCACATGTATTTCAAAGATTTGTTAATAACATATTTTGTGATATGATAAGAGATAATAAGGTAATTGTTTACATGGATGATATTATGATAGCAAGTAGAAACATAAAGGAACACATGGAGACCTTAAAGGAAGTGTTTATAAGACTGGTGCAAAACAAATTAGAGTTGAAATTAGATAAGTGTGAATTTTTTAAAAGCAGCGTTAAATATTTAGGATTTGTGGGGGATAGTAAAGGCGTTAGGGCTGATGAAAAAGGTTTAGAAGCGGTTAAATCCTTTCCAATACCAAACAAAATTCAGGGAGTGCAAAGTTTCCTAGGGTTATGCTCCTACTTCAGGAGGTTCATTTTTAACTTTTCTATATTAGCTAAACCCTTATATGATTTATTGAAAAAAGATAAGAAATTCAAGTTTGGAGAAGAGGAGTTTAAGTGTTTTAATATGTTAAAAGATAAATTGTTAGAGGCGCCAGTACTGTCAATATATAATTACAAAGAAGAAATAGAACTACATTGTGATGCCAGCGCAGTAGGATTTGGGGCTGTTTTATTTAAAAAAAAGAAGATAGGAAATTACACCCGATTTTTTATTTTTCTAAAAGAACAACTGAAGTAGAGTCTAAATATCATAGTTTTGAGTTAGAAACGCTAGCCATCATTTACGCATTACGCAGATTTCGTATATATCTGCAGGGAAAACGATTTAAAATAATGACAGATTGCAACTCTTTAACTTTAACGCTTAACAAAATAGATTTAAATCCGAGAATTGCCAGATGGGCGTTAGAACTACAAAATTATGATTTTGAGTTAGTGCATAGATCGGGCAAGCAAATGCAACATGTGGATGCGTTAAGCAGATGTTATGAGGACATTTTAGTTATTGAATCCAATAGTTTTGAGGACAATTTGGTTATTTGCCAAAGCAAAGATGACAAACTGGTAGATATTAGAAAGATGTTAGAAAATAAAATAAATTTAGAAAATATAAGAAAGAGTGGAGAAATATATCAAAAAGAAGCTCAAATCAGAAATGAAGAGCGGATTAATAAAAAGAAGAAAGTATCAGTAGAATATAAAATAGGTGACTATGTCATGGTAAAAAATTTTGATAGCACACCAGGAATTTCAAAAAAGTTAATACCAAGATATAAAGGGCCTTATAGTATAGAAAAGATTTTAAAAAAATGATAGGTACTTGTTAAAGGATGTAGAAGGTTTTCAATTATCTCGCAACCCGTACGTTGGTATCTGGAATAGCCAAAACTTTAAGCATTGGATGCGAAAATAGGCAATAAGCATTAGTTATAAAGATAGGTACACATATAAAAGACAGAGATCGGGAGCTCTCTTTGTCAGGATGGCCGAGTTGTAATAGGATAAGAGCATCATTGGTAACCCTAGCCAGGGTATTATAGTGTCACTATCTATGTTAATTATAACAGTACGATAAGTATATATCGATAATGAAGCAAATGTAATATCGATAAAGAAAAGCGGCTGCGGAGAAGAAGTGGAAGGCAGTCTCTCTAGAGTACTAGCAGTAAGAAGACGTGTTGTTAAGTTAAATCAATAAAGAAAATCATACTATTACAATGTTTTGATCGATTTCATAGAAATGGGGAATTATTGATAATTTGAGTTGAGTAAACTTGGTCAGCGAGAGGAATAAAGTTATTCCGTTCCTCGTTGTTCACATTTAATTTTACAAATTTTTAACTGAAATCTCTTCAATGGCTTTGCATGAAAACTTTCATTGCATTGGCCAAGAAAAAAATGGCTATTGAAATGTCGTCAGCAGAGATGCTGTTCAAAAAATTGCTGGCTTACAAAAAAGCCTTCAACTAGTTTCTGAAATAGTTTTCGGGCAGCTTTAGTTGTAACTGCTGCATTCCATTGTTGTTCATATAATTGTAGTTTTTATTTTTTTGCTTTGCTGTTCATGTTGTTGTAACTCTGCAGGCAATTTGTGCACATAAATTTAATTAAAATAGCATTGTTTATTATTCGGAACTAGTTGCTTATACCCTGGCATAGGGTATAATAGCTTACTCACAAAAAGCGTGATGCATTGCAGAGGCAATTCTTACCCGAAAAGGTGTATTTAGGAACTAGATATGGATGATGAACTAAGTCCATATTGTCAGACCCAGTTCTGTATGTTTCTTAAAGAGAGTGCCGGTCATATATTAATATTTTAACATTCACCATATTTTTGGGACTAGGGTGGGCAGGAACACAATATTTGGTATAATTGGAGTGTATCAGGGCTATCGGTAACTCTCCTGCCGTGACTCTAGGTATATTGATTTTCACCACCGGGAAATATTGCATTCATAATGACAGGCAAACATTTAACTGAAGGGGCTTAACGTGAGATT
>JAWNPB010000152.1:0-57833 GCA_035045355.1 Drosophila lacicola
GTTTCATACATATGCACAAATACATTTTACCCTTTTTCCTTATTTTCAATGGTCTTAGAGTATAAAAAGGAAATATCCACAATCGATTGTAGTTCGCTAAAGCACATTCATACACTTTCCAAAAACATAATCATATTTAATTCAATTTCTGAGGTGGAATGAATTTGTCGGATGAGGCGCGTAATTTGATAAGAGAATTACACAAAACTCAACATTCATTTGCAGAAATCGCTAAAACAACTCGAACCAGAAATGGCATTTCCAACATTCTTAAAAATCCTGATTCAAAGTGGCATAAGTTCAAACATCATTTAGATTTTAAAATATTAAAGGGGCGAGTCCACCAAGTTTTGGTAGAAAACGAAAAAAAAAATGTTGGAGAACGATAAAAAGTTAAATTTAGATGACTCTGATCGATCTCGTTCAGACTGGCGCAATTTAAGGCAATCTTGACAAATCAGTCACAAGCGGAACCACGGATGTGAATCACTGAAAAGTTTCGGTTTTGTTTAAATTCAACAAAAACAAACTTTCAATCGTTTAATGGTGAGCTTGGATGTAAATCCGATTGAAGATCTCTGGAAAAGGTTCTTTCAGGCACAGCTTGTAGTAATGCGCGATATTTTGAATCAGTCGGATAGCTGAAAAAAATGCTTTGCCTGCCAAGTGGAATTTAATAGGCCAGAGAAAATATTGACAAAGCCAATTAATTTTTTAAATGAATGTGAAAGTTAAATCTACACATATGCTTGTTGAAGTATTATAAATTAAGTAAATAACGAAATACATAGAAATCGGGCAAATGTTTTTATAGAATAAAACACAGAATATTTGTAAAGCTACTAACACTTGCGAGATTTCGGGATCTTCTGATTCCTACTTGAGCACTCTTACCTGTTTAACCCACTCATTGATGAAAAATCTACTTGTATATTCATTTAGGATTTTAAGTGATCATCAAATTGCCACTAATTTAAGTGACGACATGGGATGGAAATCTAAACTGAAGCTACCCCCAAAGGACAACCGCTTCAAAACAACAGTAAGTTTATTTTTAGCTATTATAGGGTATAACCAGATTTTTTTGTAGTTACATTATGTAGTCTGAGTTCACGTAAGGATGAAAACAGTTGTATGAAAACTTTAAGTAATCCCCAAAACAATTCTAGCCTTATTAAGATTACGAATACCACCAAGTTCTTTAACTTTGATACTGCTAATGTTGACAAGTTTTATCGGTAAGCTGTAAAGTGGGTAAGAAATCACATCAATGAGAAATTGCGTAGAAAAGTATGTGATGAATATAGTAAAAAGTAGTGGGCCGAGGTGTCTTCCTTGGGGAACCCCAGAAGTCACCTGAAAACATTGGGAATATGAAATCAGTTGATTGGGCTCCAAATTGATTGCGAAGCCGTAAAGTCCTAATAAGTGAAGTAGTAAGGAATGATTATCTTACTAATGATTAATCAGAAGGGTTAGTGGATAAATAGATAAACCAGATAAACCTGCGATAAGGATAACTCATTTAGCCCCATGTGACGTAAAAGGAAACAGAAACTTTCAATCTTTGGAGAGGTCCAAGCAATATACATATATAAGCTTTAATTTGCCATGGACGACCAAGAGCTTATTTTCAGAAGTGAAGAAGAGATAGCGCTAAGATGGTACGATGGAATAAAAACGAAAAAACCAACAAATGACACGTTCACATCCACAAGCACGATCTCTGAGACTTAAAGCTCCGAGAATTCCGACAATAGCAGCTGATTGGGTAAAAGGGTTAAATGGTTTTGTTTATGTAAGAGAAGGATCAGCCTCAGTTTCCTAGTCGATCTGCCATGTCCGTCTGTTCGTATGTAAGATCGCGTCGATCTTAGAGCCTATAAGAGCTATTGACTTGGAATTTTGAACTAAGGTAATCCTAGTGCCCGCCCGGAATGGTTATCGATAACTTATCCCGTTTCCAAGAAAATCAATCAAAGTCCATATCGAAATCTTATTTTTAAGCAAATCTCTTAGGTCTTAAGAGCTAGAAACACCTTTATCTGGATTGCAGATAGCAATAGCCAATACTTCAGACATATTTATATATATATGATATTATACATGTTTAATAAATATAAAAATGCAAAACAAAAAATATACTAGTAGGTTAGGTTTTTATATTATATTCATATTATATAGAATAATGCGTACGATCTTTTCAGGATGTGACTGATACACGTGGAAACGAATTTGAAGAATTTTGCCTTAAGCGTGAACTTCTCATGGGTATTTTCGAAAAAGGTTGGGAGCGACCATCGCCGATTCAAGAAGCTGCTATACCTATTGCCTTAAGCGGAAAAGATGTTTTAGCTCGCGCAAAAAACGGCACTGGAAAAACGGGAGCATATTGCATTCCTGTTCTAGAGCAAATTGACCCAACTAAAGACTATATTCAAGCATTAGTAATGGTCCCCACACGAGAACTGGCCTTGCAGACTTCACAAATATGCATTGAACTTGCTAAGCATCTTGATATTCGGGTAATGGTAACAACAGGAGGAACCATTTTAAAGGATGACATTCTTCGTATATATCAAAAAGGTATTGAATTTATATCAATTTATAACAAAAAATATCTCTTCTCGATTGAAATAAAATCGTTTATAAATTTGATGAAAGAAACAATCAAAATTAAAGGCATTGCTAACATAGTATTATTCAAAGTCCATGCTTTTTTTTGGTGAATCGATAGTGGCATTAACCTGTTTTAAATTTCCTTAAAATTGTTCTATCAAATCTTCAACTTTGTTGACGATTTCTGTTTTCTAATATTGGCGGCTTCTCACTGTTGTCACTCAAAGTCGATGCAATACCTCCGATGATGTACATTACATAATCTTTCAAAAACATAGATTCATCATCTTATTTTCCGGCGAATTAAATCCATTCTACTTGGATTTAAAGGTTTAGCCATGCATTTTATTTTATTTAAATTTTTTTATTCTTCAGCCAACATCACACATATTTTTTGTCCGTTTTCATTTTTAATCATGCAATCATGCAAAATAATTACAAGCTATGATTTCAGGATATAATACTTGAGTTCTCATTAAAGAGCTCAAAGCTTTCACTTAAAATATAAAGATTGATAATTTTCGTTCGCGGCAAACGAGATCGTAGCGCAAGTTGCATTTGGTGTTGGTAGACGAGGGTAGAGGGTATCCCCTAGTCGGGAACTTCTTCCTCTAACTAGCTTAACTAATGCCGACACTAAAATAAATAGTACTATGCCTAGGCCATATAATTTTAAAGTATTATTATTTAAATACATTTATTGAGATTTGATTATTCAAAATAATTGAACTTTATTTTTATGATTTCAGTACAATTAATAATTGCAACTCCCGGGCGAATTTTGGATTTAATGGATAAGAAAGTGGCAGATATGTCGCATTGTAAAATATTAGTCTTGGATGAAGCTGATAAGCTGCTCTCATTAGATTTTCAAGGCATGCTGGATCATGTTATATTAAAGTTACCCAAGGATCCACAGATATTGCTGTTTTCCGCAACATTTCCATTAACCGTAAAAAACTTTATGGAGAAACATTTGCGTGAACCCTATGAGATAAACCTTATGGAAGAGTTAACATTGAAAGGTGTCACCCAATACTATGCATTTGTACAAGAACGGCAGAAAGTTCACTGCTTAAACACTTTATTTTCAAAATTGCAAATAAATCAATCAATAATATTTTGCAACTCTACGCAACGTGTTGAACTCTTAGCGAAAAAAATAACTGAGCTCGGCTATTGCTGTTACTACATTCACGCTAAAATGGCCCAAGCACATAGAAACAGAGTCTTTCACGATTTCCGACAAGGCCTGTGCCGTAATTTGGTTTGCTCTGATTTGTTTACCCGTGGTATAGATGTACAAGCTGTGAATGTCGTAATCAATTTCGATTTTCCACGAATGGCGGAAACATATTTACATCGAATCGGTCGATCTGGTCGGTTTGGTCATTTGGGTAAGTAATTACAATTCCAAAAAAATAAAAACACTACTTTTAAGCATAAGATTATATATATCAAAATGTGTCTGTTAACAGCCAAAAGGTATATTGGGGCCCTAAAGAGGAATATAATATTTTTCTTTGGTTATTTGAAAACGCAGAATCACTTTGTCGTAGAAATGTGATTCAAGATTATTTGGGCGAAATTTTAAGTTGTGTCCGATTTGCTTCAACCTGATTTTTATAGCTCTACATAAAAACGAATACGTGTTTTAGCGATTTGGCAAATTCCACCCGCAACAGTGGTAAATTTGGCGAAAATCTTTTGTTTGAAAGTTTTTTGTTTATCATCCGATCGGGTACAAAAGCATTTTCAAAGTTCTTTGTCAAAATTCATCTGATGGGTATTTCACACTGTTTTTCATAGCTGGGAATGGTTAGTAAGTTCCCGAAGGTATCCTGAAAGCAATGATTTTATTAGGGGGAGAGAAAGTTCGGTGGAGAAAACGTGAGTGATACACGTGTAATTTTTACATAGTACACGAAAAGGATTGTGCAAATAAGGAATAAGGGGCGATAATTCCTTGTAGGTCTAGACGGAACAGAGAATTGAAGACGCCATAACAGAAGAGAAGAATCTATGTCGCCAAAAATCAACTTATGTAGGAAGACATAACCGAGGATTGTCCTACGGTTGGTTAACGACGGAAGATCAAGAAGAAGAAGCCTGCTAAAGTAGGATGGCAACCGAAGATTGGGATCCCATTTTAAACCGTGTAAGGCAAAGAGCAGAGAACGCTTCTAAACTGACTCCTGGCTATTATTATACTGCGGAGACCAGGTGCAAGAGCAGTATTCAAGGATAGGGCGGACAAGACAGATGTAGAGAAGTTAAACTCTTTAGACCAACGTTAAATGAATCCAAGTACACCTTTGGTAAAACATAGTGTGTAGTAAAATACAGCCGTCCCTATTGTCAATACCCAAGGTGCCATATTTGTTAAAAATAAGTTGCATGAATATAAGTAATATGTACGTGGAGGCTCATCAGTTGATACTTTTTCTTTTAGGTATCGCTATTAACTTAATTACTTACGAGGATCGGTTTGACCTGCATCGTATTGAAAAGGAATTAGGAACGGAAATAAAACCCATACCAAAAGTAATTGACCCCGCACTGTACGTGGCAAATGTCAGTGGATCTTCAGGAGACACATGCAACAATAGTGATCTTAATAATTCTACAAATGAAGAAGGCAATGTTAGTAAATAGATAAAAAAAGATTAATTTAAAAAATAAAAAGTTTTGAAATGTCTAAAACATGGAAACAATAAATGAAAACTAATATTGCAGTAATTGCTTCTTTATATATTTATGGTAAGTATTGTGGATATCATCAAATTTCCAGGAATAAAAATCATATTTATATTTACAAAATAACATTAAATCGGCGTAGATTAAGATGTTAATCATAAAATCGATAGAGAGACGGCGTAATGCCTATGTTTTAATTTTTCCAGGAATAAGCCTCGAATTAATTTTTCCGATTGTTTGTTTTCAAAATCACATTAAAATATTTATGGATGACCGATCAAGAAATAATTCATTAAAATAAAGCAGAACCGACCAAACTGGTTCGTTGTTTTATTTACAATAGATATGATTTTCAGTAGTTTTGGCCGTGACTTTCGGCCCCTAATTATTTGATTAAAGAATCGGAAATCTTATATATCTAACAATGTTTATTTAATGTACGATTTACTATTCGTTTCTTAAAGTATTACATGTCCTTTTAGATTTCAATGGATGACCAAGGGGATAGTCGTGCCATGGTCAGATTCCCTGATTTCACAAACCCCGGTAACGTCCCACCATAGATTTTAATTTTATATATTGTTATCTCTTGTTATATTGTTATCTCTATTTATAAAACTTTATGTACTGACTGACTGACTGACTGAATGAATGACTGACTGATTGATGGGTGATCAACGGACAGCCCAAACCCTAAGAGCTAGGAAGCCGAATTTTTCACTGTACTTACCTTATAAGACGGGGTTTCCACCCGTATGTGTGGACAAATCGCGAAAAACGTTTGTATACAAGTTATTTGCTTTACCATCCGATCGGTCTTAAACTCATTTTCAAAGATCTTTGTTCAAATTCATTTGAGGGGTGTTTCACAGTTTTCGAAAATTGCATTCCTCGGTGGAAATGGGGGTCACAGATTTGGTAAGTGATTTCCAACGATCTATATGTAAAATCATTTGAGACGTGTTTCCCATTTTACGCAAAATCAAAGCTTCCTCGGCGGAGAATGCGATTCTAAGATCTTTTTGGTGAAGTTTGAAATTTTGTCCGATTTGCTTTCAACTTATTTTGAAAGATCTACATAAGAACTTAATGAATACGTGTTTCAGCGATTTGGAAAGTTTCGTCCGCAACAATTATAAATTGGCGGAAAGCGATTGTATGGAAGTGTTTTGTTTACCATCCGATCGGTTGAAACTAATTTTCAAAGATCTTCGAGAGAATTTATTTTAAACGTGCCACGGGCAAGGTTGTGGTATACCCGCTATTATCCTATATATACATATATAGGTCAAAATGTCGCACCCTCACAACTCGGTCAAATGTCATCCAATTTTCGCGAGATTTGGCTCTTTGTTCATGGCTTGGTCTCTATATCAATATGGTATTTAAATCAGGCAACATTATTTTTGGTCTAAACTCTTGTGAAAATGGTACCCTCAATGTGATGTGATCATGATTCTCAAAAAATAACGTAACTTTATATCTGACAGTCTAATCCCTTTTGGTGGTGCGAGTAAAGTTTGTTTCGCATATGGAGTCTGTTTCTTTTGACAGTTTGGCTGGCAGATCTGCCACCTCCCAAAACTTTGTGAGAAGATCATTTAAAACTGGTTCTGGGCTGACCGAAAACCTTGTGGAAAAGGACGAAATTCTCGCGTTATTTGACTTAACTACTGGGCCACTCTGGATCCAACAGAAGATGGAGTCTTCTGCACGTTCGACTCTTCTTGTCTGAGAGCTTTGGAACAGCGCTCACATTCCTGCCCGACCTTACCTCGAAGGGCACGGACTTTAAGAGTGTAGAGCGGCACTACAAGATTTGGAGACCAGTAAATTCTTGCCTCGAACTGACTCGAGTCTGCCATGAATTCGCTGAGCGCCATTTTTTTGATGCTGGAAAAGTTCAGACCTGCTGCACGAGTGGTTAGAGAACCGGATACCGAAATTGTCGGAGCCTAAGCGGACACCCTTGAAGAAATTACTTAAATATCCAACTTTTCTGTGAAAGGAATGGGGACCCTTTTAAAGGTTGATGGCGAAGAATATTTTTTTATCGGAAGTTGATCTTCTGTACTGTGCTGATGGAACGGAAAGTCGTTGCTTACTGCGTTTGTCGCTATCAATCGGCACAGTAGGTTCCTTAAGAGCTCGGACTTGGATAACAGCGGAGAAACAGCTGAGTGAGCAATGGAACGAGGGGAACTGACAAGCTTCGCTGGAAGCAATGGTATTTTGTTTTTCAATTGGAATGATGGAAAGGAAAAACAGAGAAAACAATTAAATCCGAATTATTTATTTTAATTAATCAAATAATATAATTGGAACGATGGAATCGGTCCAATTTGGATTAACGGTTTTTTTATTATCCTCGAAAAACATAAAATTAATAAATATTTGAATTAATTAAATAAGATTAATTGGAACGATGGAAAAACTCTAAGAGGGAAGGAAAAAACAAAAAAAAATTAATTATTTTAATTAATTGGAATTATAGCATGCTCGTAAATATATATTATAAAAAACAATAAACCACACAAAAACATTGTATATATGTATATCTATACCCATATTTTTTTTTTTAATATGTCATCTAATGTGGATGTGGCTGTGGATGTGACTCGAATAAATAAATTCTTCCCTAGTACATAAAAGTTTTCAATTACCCAATTGTAACGAGTACTTTGCAACGGGTACTTCGTAAACGGGTACGTCTGGTACCTTCGCTATTTCATATTGGCATTATGTTGGTTATTGTTTTATTATAAAAGAAAACAATAATTTTGGGACTATTCCAACAGCTCCCAGCTTTAACTGTAAGAACGCAAGCTGCCTAGGGTAAATAAATATATGTGCTCTAGATAGGAGCCGACTAGGAGACACCCCGAACACCTACCGGGCATGCACAAAGTCACACAGGCCGACACACACACAGACACACTGCCGCTTACGAAGCAGATGCACTTCTTCTTCTCTTTCCCCCATCTTATTGGGAATGATTTGCAGTGTTTGTTGTCCGATTCTTATAACGTTTTTAGGGCATCACTAACAGTATAAAACAAAGAGATTATCACATGCGCAGGTTAGCTGCAGTTAAACAAAAACAAAAGGAAAAAGGAAGTTTTGAAGTCTCTAATTTCGTCTGTATTTTATCACTAAACGCTGACTCTGTGAGTGCTTTATTTCATTTCATCTTAGATTATCTATTTTATAAATACATATTTATTAATATATTTATTATCATTATTATAAATAAATAGGGTTAGTTTTTTTTTAAATAGTTTAGAACATTTTTAGTTTTTGGTCACATTATTAATATATGGGATTAATAATGAATTTCAGTTAGTTCGAAATGCTTCTAACAAAACAGGCTTCAAATTTATTTGTCACTATACTCTGTTGCACCAATGGAAGAGTCTGCTTCTTCTTCGGTGTCCATACTTTGTTTCGATGGTAATGCAAATATCTTTCCATCATTTTCTGAATCGCCCAAATCATGGCATTTTTCGCATATTTTATTCCGGTGTAAAAAATTGCTATTTGCAATAAGCGGCTTTTCACATCTAATACATTCGTCCTGTAGATCACCTATAAAGATAATGAAATGTATAAGTCAACGAGGTCAAGTGTGTTTTGTTTAAGAGCTCAATATTTTAATACCATATGCTTTAACATCCCATTCTCCTCAAAATAGACACTTATTATAAGATAAATAGATTACAACTAAGAACCAAATCTAACTATCTATTGCTCGAGATTATACATTAAACACATTGAAAATTGGTAAAGGCATATTAGATTTGTGCAAATTTAACTGGAAGGAGGCAGCATCTCCGACCATATATTTTTCAGCATCAATAACCTAGTCGATCTAACCATGTCCGTGTGCCTCTGGTGCCGCCAAAGGTTATTTAGACCAGCTCGTCCCCTGAGCGAAACGATGGAACGTACGCCTTAATCCGACAAAAAACTGCTCAATTCCCCTTACAATAAAAAGTGGCAATCCGATAAGACAAGCGCACGAGCTCATGTGCCTGGGTGACACGGTCGATACCGCAGCAGGTTGTCTTTTAGCTGCAAGGAAATCATATATGTCCAGATCTAGGTGGCTATATGCTATATGCATAGCTGCCCGAACAAAGATACGTAGGATACGAGCCCTCAAAGATCGCACTGTGTGTCTGAACACTTACTGCCCGCTCTAAACGTTTAATTCTTTTCTTAAAACCATCAATTATTAGTGAAGTAAACTCAAGAACGTTAGTTGTTTTAGATCTACACCTCAAGAAGCCATGCCAGTATTTATCATTGAAATATATAAAGTACGATTATAGTTTATAATAAATTATTAATATTGCGACTTACCATCGTGGGTCTTCATATGTGCACGCAGGTTGCAGGCTAATGCAAATTTCTTTTTGCATAATTCACAGCCGTGTGGCTTGTCGCCTAAATATACAAAAATATTATATAAATAAAAAATATATATGTATGTATATGACTTTGTTAGTTAGCACCTTAAAGAGACTGGTAAAATTTCCACCACTCGTCTATTCAATTGCAAGACTTCCTATCATTTTTTCATTTAGCACTTAAACAAACAATTAAAAGGTCTAATCAGGAGTTCCCGACTAGGGGATACCCTGAACCCTCTTTAACCAACACAAAACGCTACGAGCTCGTTTTGAGTCTAACTTGTACTGCGCGGGCACTAGGAGGACCTACGTTCCAAATTCGAAGTATCTTAACTTATTCAGGTTCTGAGATCCTTGCGTTCATTCATACGGACGGACGGACGGACAGACAGTCGGACACGGCTAGATTAACTAGCTTATTGATGCTGATCAATAATTTATATACCATTGTCGTGAGTAAAAAGGGAATAATGTTATTTTGCTAAACTATGTGACAGGAAGCCTCTCAAAACCTCAGTATCAAAAGCTAGGTCGATCTCGGCATGTCCTTCCGATCTCACGTAATTTAGTTTAATTACATATTTAATGAATTGTTCTAATGCAATTGAATGCCACCTCCCCATAAGCTCTAAACAACCACCTTAGCTGGAAGGATCTGATTGTCTGCAATTAGCTTTTCAACATGCCTCTATACGGTTTTTCTATCCTGATCCTGGAAGAAGGTGGACCTGTGATTGTAGTATGAAACTTATTTATTACCGTTTCGATTTAAGCAATGAGTTTTTAAAAAGTTCTTCATGCAAGAACCTTATTTTCACCAATCGATCCTATGGCAGCTGTATGATATAGTAGTCCGATGTTCATAAAAGAGTGAGACAAAAACCTGCTGAATTTGGTTTTGGTATCTTTATAAGTAAAAAGGTTTTTATTACAAAAACGTACTTTTCCTACGATTTTTCTTAATAATACAATGTTCCGACGGGGAAAGAATTTTGCATATACGTATGTATGTGAGACGCATAGTAAGACGCATAGTGAGAATGCCCCGTTTGACCCAGATATCTTTCTAAGCAACATTTTTATCCATACAGGAGCCTACTTTTAGATACATAATATAGTTGTCCGATCCGACGATTTTTTACTCTATGGGGTTGCAAAACCATATGATAGTCAGCGCCAAGCGCAGATATTTTTGTCGCAGGCAGAAGGAATAATCTCAGATCCTATAAAGTATATAATATTTTGGTGCGCATCAATAGCCGAGTTGATTTAGCCAATGTGCGTCCGCACTTTTAGATGCAAGAATCGTAATATCCGTGAAAAATTTTCAAACATTTTTACAGGTGGTCGGGTAGCTGAAATTTCGGTTCACCGACCACCAGAGAAAGAGGAATTGAATGTACAGTGTCGAAAGGGTCAACCAGCGACTAAGACTCGAAATGGAAGAAGGTCTGCGAAGGCAAAAAAACGTTTGTAAAAAAACTGTTCTCCTCGTACTTAATGCAATCGCTTCTCAATTTATTCAATGTACACAGACAGAAACAATCAAGTATTTCGTACTTGAAGTAAGTGAAAAAAGTTAGACCAATTTTATTCTTGAATCAAGAACTTCCATACCCAAAAACGGAAACACAACCACTCAATTCTTAAAATTTTTTTCAGTATTTATTGTATTTGATAATTATGCAATAAGTTAAAGAAAAATAAATAAATCTAACAATATTTAGTATTATTTACAAAAGAACAGAACTGCAATCAGACACAAAAATTCTCGAAAACAGAATTAGCTAAATTATGATAGTTAAGTACTAAATACGTTAAAATTGAAATCTGAAAGGATAAGAAAAATATGCATTAAATATCAAAGTTAATTTCATGATTTTCTGTATGGTGTTCCATATGGCGACAAATCACTTAGCTAATTTTTCTATGATCAGGTTTTTTAATTTTTCAAATCTAGTATTTTGCCGAAAGAGCTTATGTTTTCGAGGATTTTATTATCAACTTTAAAAAGCTCTTCGGCGAATATATCAGGAAAACATGGCAAGAAATTTGTCCGACTTTAAGGTCTTCCCTAATATTTCTGTCAGTTATACTGCGTCCCCAAATGTATGGTTACCGAAGAAAACATTTGTTATATTATGTGATCATGCATGTGCAGAACTCGCGAAGTCGCGCATGGAAACAGAAAATAAAATAAGCAGACAGAATATAATTGCAAAAGAGAAGAAAGTTTTCTAGCGCGCGTAACATCGTGTTTTCTTCAATACATGTATATATATACAATTATATATAGCATGCATACCCATGAAATTTGTTCACTTACCATCTTTAAAGGATCGAAAATGCTCCAACGTAAACGGTTTTAAAGGCTCCCGAAGACTTTGATCCGGCGTCGTCTCATTTTTGCCTCATATAATCACTAGAAATGGCAAGCGTTCGCTGCAGAACGAGAGAGAGCGTGCAAATTCTCCCAATTTTTATGCCCTCTTCTGCTTTGCAACCCCGATCACGCCTTCTCACTCTAACTTTGAGATCGTTGTAACTTGAGTCAACTTTGATTTTTCCTGACTTTTTAAGGCTATATTACGTTAAAATATTACTTAGTGAGTTTTTTTTGACATAATGAATAACGAATTTTTATACTTATTCTAAAATTATTTAGAGATTATCTAACATGAACAACGAATTATACTTAATTCAAGAATTGTAAGCTTGGCTTTAGCTCAAACCTTAGGTTTTTTTTTTATACCTGTCTGTTTTTTTTAATATGTCTGTCTGCCCAAATTAATAAACGCAAGGATCTCAGAACCCATAGGAGACTTGATATTTCGAACGTAGGTCCATGTAGCTTTATTCTGAAAATCGATAACTTGCTCCGTTTCCAAGAAATCGATAAAAATCGATGGCGAAACTTTGTTTTTTTGCTCAAATCTCCGAGGTCTTAAGAGCTAGAGTCACCAAACTTGACAAGTTCTTCTAGAATAGTTATGCCAAATATGATGTCTCTAAAGCTAGATTCATTAAAACCTTGGGGATTTGTAAAAAAGCAGGATTTCGATATCGATTTATGTCGATTGCTTGGAAACGATGCAAGTTATCGATTATCGGATACAAAATTGTAGTGCGTGAGAGGAGAGGATATCCTGCGCTCAAGTCTCTAGCTCTTATAGGTGTTGAGATCGACGCGATCGTACATACGGACAGACGGTCCGGCAAACGGACAGACAGACGTACATGGATAGATCGACTCGGCTATTGATGCTGATCAAGAATATATGTATATACATACATTTTCACAAAAAAATTATAGCCTTTTTACCCATTTTCAATGGGTTCGGGGTATAACAAGGATTACTCAAGACATATCGGACTTCAACTTAACACATCATATTAATATACAAACAAGTAAGAGGCTCAAGTCGGGAATTCCCGAGCAAAGTGACTTAACTTCTAATGAGTGCGACAATGGCACTGGGGCGGTCTTCACCCAAAACGAGCGTCAAAATAAAATTGATGTCCAGAATCTACCAATACTGGAAGATGAATTACGCAACTAACAAGCATGAGTTAATAGCCATCGTACCTCTATAGGGTAAGGGACATCAAAATATTAATGGAACACCAACGATTCATATTTTCGGTTTCCAAAACGAGCAACTGAACGTTAAGATTAACCGCTGGAGAGTCACTAGAAATGCCGATGTAAGCCATGCACAATTCAAAGGAGGAAACTGAAATACATTGTGATGCTAGTTCGATAGGATTTGGTGCATTACTGCTATAACGAAAGAGAAAGGGTTTGTATCACACTTGGTCTAGGTCAGCAAATTAATAAATGTAGAAAACAATGAAAAGTGGTTCAATGTACAAAGAGATGTTGAATATGCAATGGGTAATCCGATTAATAGAAGCATATATAGTACAAAGACAAGGTCAGGGCTATCATAATATGTATGTGTAAACAAAAAGACAAGAGAAATATATACGATTAAGAATCTTCATTAAATGGTGGAAGAAATAAATAATTTTATTCTAAGGTATAGCGGCGCCTATAGAGTAGCAATTACAGATACCAAATATAATAAATATAAAAGGTTTAGAGCAAACGCAAAAACCATACAAAGGGGACTATGAACTTTTACGAAAAATAAAAGAAAAGCATGTAACAACTTTAAGGAATAGTGAATCAAATAAAGAAAATCATAAAAATGAAACAGAAATAAAAAATGGAGAAAAGTCCGATCAAACGGGGAGACACGCTACAAATATAGCGTCAATAAGTTAAATAAGTACCTCGTCAATAACTTATTGAGACCAAACAATGAATAAATATTTAAAAAATGTTTTAAGTTATCTGTGTACTAAAAATGTAACTCATGTTATAATTGACTATTATTAGTCAACATTGAGTTAATTTTCAAAACGAGAAGGTAGCTCACAGCAGCTCTACCCTGCCACTCCCAGACAATGTTGCACAATGGCGACTACGTTCCCCATCGTTTCATCATCCCTGCTGCTCATCATTAACGACCATAACATGGTACCCATCCTCCCATGGCCGTATCATCTGAGCTAGGAGAAGCTGAACCTCATCATCGAGTGGCGATCGCCCTGAGGATGGAGCCTTACACTCTGCTCTGTAGCCCCGTTTTCATAACGCAGTACATATTGAAGCGCCGATACGTCCTCCAAATCCCTAAATTGGTGAGAAGTCTTGGAAATCACGGACTACCCGCCACTATCGAAATATGCTCACGCTGCCGGCAGCGGTGGATTTGGCGGTCAGCTAAACTTGGTTAAAGCCCATTCACCGGGAAATCTAAATGCCTGCACGAGACGCCTACGCTGCACGTTTTGGAGTAACGTTAAATAATTTAGATATTTTTCAGGGTTGGCCGGTCGGACTAACTTTTTCATATAGCTGCCAAAGAATCGATCGGTCATAAGATTATGATGTCTTTCCGCAAAATGTTTTTGTTGTCGGACTACTATATCATGTAGCTTCTATAGGAACATCAGATGTATTTATGTATGTCTGCAAGGGTATTTAATCTTTAAGGTTTCGAACTTTACAGGACAATCCTTTATATTTTTTTTGTTCCTTTTCACCCATTCTGGGAATATACGTATGCCAAATTTACGTATTTAAATTCAATCTTAACAAAACTTACCACTGTGCAGAAATAAATGATTCTTCAGATTTGTCTGCTTTGAGAAACCGCGGAAACATATTGAGCATTTGAACGGCCATGATCCACTGTGAACGTACTTGTGGGACTTTAAATCGCCAGGAGTTGGAAATGACTTTGCGCATAAATTACACTTGTGTGGTTTTTCCTTTTTGAGAAAACATAAAAAATAAAGCCACAAATTCATTAATAGATTTGTTACTAAATATAAAACTATTTTTATGAATAATAATTAATCATATTGCCGCATTTTGGAAGATATCTTTATATATCAGGTAGTAATAGTAGCGACAGGTGCAATTAAATTTATAGCGGCCACTAGAAGGTGTGCCCCCTGTTACAGCCAAGCCTTAGTGGATATTTCGTCTAAAAAACATATTTTTCTTTCTACGCTTGCCCCCCATTTCACATCGGATGATGTAAAGCTATGATGTAGAGGCTATGTCAAATTTGATGAATCTTGCTCTTCAAACTTTGAAGATTTGCTTAAAAAAACAGGACTTCCATATCGATTTTTATCGGTTGCTTAGAAACGGGGCAAGTTATCGATTATCGGAAACAAACTCGTACTGCGGTTGCACTATGAGAGCTCCTTCAAAATGTAGTACGTACCTTCAAGTCTCTAGATGTCAAAGATTCTGAGATCGGCGCGTTCATAAATACGAACGGACGCAAGGACGGACAGACAGACTGATCAACAATATATATAATTATTATGATAATTATAATTATCAATAGGTTCGGGGTATAAAAAAATAGTATTTAAAAAATTACCTTAATATGTGTCATCCGATGGTAATATAAATTGCTGCTGGCGGTAAACTTTTTTCCACACACTGGACATTCGTGCGGTTTTTCCCCGGAATGAATTCTCCTATAATTTATTTGAAAGATTTAAGTTAATTTCTTCGCTTCGCATTTTATAATATACGCGTACCTATGAGTATTCAAAGAGCTGGAAGTACTAAATCCTTTTCCACAAACCATACAAATATGTGGCTTCTCACCTGTGAAAACCGGAAACTTGTTAATAGAAAAATGATTAAGTAAAACGCAAGACTAAATAGGTTAGGTTAGGTTAGGTAATATTTAGAGATTAATGAATTGCAAATATTATTCCAAATCTATCTATCTCTATGCTTGTCACATAGGACACATAATTAGGCAATTGTTTGTACGATTGGAATCCTCCTTTGAATTTAATAATAACAAAAAGAAAAGTACCCGTATGAGTTCTCATATGTCTTTTAAGTAGACTTGGCCGGTCGAAGGCTTTTCTGCAGACTTCACAAGGTAGTAAAGGTCTTTCGTTTTTTCCCATTCTTTTTCTTGATCCTCCATATTTGTAACTTTCAATATTGATTTTTCTTTTAGGTGAGATTGCAGTGAAGTCTTTTATTTCGTCCATCGATGTTGATGATGTAGTTGAGTTGTCAGTTGTACTATCAACCAGTGATAATAAGGATCCCGAAGAATCGCTCAACACAGACTTTTGTTCATCCTCACTAATCGGCGGAGATAGTGGTAAATTTGGTATTTTATACATTAATGCTAAAGACAAATCAAGGGGACTGTCTGAAAAAGTAAAATCCAAATTAGAAACATATTTGAATTTAATTTGCAAAGGTATACCTTGTAGAATGGAGTCCATAGCTTTCCTATAAAGCGTTGAACGTACAGTCGTAAATATATTATCTTCCCGGCGTTCTGGTATGTAATAAACCACTAATTCCTGATTAATTTTAATTGGCTTTATAACTTCATACAATGGATCCCCTTTAACCATCGAACAAATAAGATTTACATTACGGTCAAACGTGCCCGCAATCTTAAGAAATCTTATCCAATTGCAGTGGATCACACACGATCCATTATTGTATGAAACTTCATGATACAAGCCGTGCCGATGCCTCAACTGAAATATATAAAAACGAAATATATGACCAAATATTAAATTTAAAGTTATGCTCACAATAACGACTTCATTCTATATACACAAAATAACGCAAGCCGCTAGGTTTATGCTGTGGGTCGAAATTTCCCACCCCCATAACTCGGTCAAAACTCAACCGATTTTCATAAAGCTTGTCTTTTTGTACATAGTTTTCCCTCTAGATTAATCTGTCATTCAAATCCGAATACATAATTTTTAGTCGAAATTCATGTCAAAATCTTACCCCTAAGATTCGTATATAGACATAGGTCGAAATTTCCCACCCCCATAACTCGGTCAAAACTCAACCGATTTTCATAAAGCTTGTCTTTTTGTACATAGTTTTCCCTCTAGATTAATCTGGCATTCAAATCTGTATACATCATTTTTAGTCGAAATTCAAGTCAAAATCTTACCCCTAAGATTCGTATAAAGACATGGGTCGAAATTTCCCACCCCCATAACTCGGTCAAAACTCAACCGATTTTCATAAAGCTTGTCTTTTTGTACATAGTTTTCCCTCTAGATTAATCTGTCATTCAAATCCGAATACATAATTTTTAGTCGAAATTCATTTCAAAATATTACCCCTAAGATTCGTATATAGACATAGGTCGAAATTTCCCACCCCCATAACTCGGTCAAAACTCAACCGATTTTCATAAAGCTTGTCTTTTTGTACATAGTTTTCCCTCTAGATTAATCTGTCATTCAAATCCGAATACATAATTTTTAGTCGAAATTCATGTCAAAATCTTACCCCTAAGATTCGTATATAGACATAGGTCGAAATTTCCCACCCCCATAACTCGGTCAAAACTCAACCGATTTTCATAAAGCTTGTCTTTTTGTACATAGTTTTCCCTCTAGATTAATCTGGCATTAAAATCTGTATACATCATTTTTAGTCGAAATTCAAGTCAAAATCTTACCCCTAAGATTCGTATAAAGACATGGGTCGAAATTTCCCACCCCCATAACTCGGTCAAAACTCAACCGATTTTCACGAGGATTGGCTTTTTTTACATAGTTTTCCCTGTAGATTAATCTGTCATTCAAATCCGAATACATAATTTTTAGTCGAAATTCATGTCAAAATCTTACTCCTATGATTCGTATATAGACATAGGTCGAAATTTCCCACCCCCATAACTCGGTCAAAACTCAACCGATTTTCACGAGGCTTGGCTTTTTTTACATAGTTTTCCCTCTAAATTAATCTGGCATTCAAATCTGCATACTTAATTTTTAGTCGAAATTCATGTCAAAATCTTACCCCTAAGATTCGTATATAGACATAGGTCGAAATTTCCCACCCCCATAACTCGGTCAAAACTCAACCGATTTTCACGAGGTTTGGCTTTTTATGCATAGTTTTCCCTCTAGATTAATCTGGCATTCAACTTTGAATACATAATTTGTAGTCGAAATTCAAGTCAAATCTTACCCCTAAGATTCGTATATAGACATAGGTCGAAATTTCCCACCCCCATAACTCGGTCAAAACTCAACCGATTTTCATAAAGCTTGTCTTTTTGTACATAGTTTTCCCTCTAGATTAATCTGGCATTCAAATCTGTATACATCATTTTTAGTCGAAATTCAAGTCAAAATCTTACCCCTAAGATTCGTATAAAGACATGGGTCGAAATTTCCCACCCCCATAACTCGGTCAAAACTCAACCGATTTTCACGAGGATTGGCTTTTTTTACATAGTTTTCCCTGTAGATTAATCTGTCATTCAAATCCGAATACATAATTTTTAGTCGAAATTCATGTCAAAATCTTACTCCTATGATTCGTATATAGACATAGGTCGAAATTTCCCACCCCCATAACTCGGTCAAAACTCAACCGATTTTCACGAGGATTGGCTTTTTGTACATAGTTTTCCCTCTAGATTGATCTGGCATTCAAATCTGCATACTTAATTTTTAGTCGAAATTCAAGTCAAAATCATACCCCTAAGATTCGTATATAGACATGGGTCGAAATTTCCCACTCCCATAACTCGGTCAAAACTCATCAGATTTTCATGAAGCTTGTCTTTTTACACATAGTTTTCCCTCTAGGTTAATCTGGCATTCAAATCTGAATACATCATTTTTAGTCGAAATTCAAGTCAAAATCATACCCCTAAGATTCGTATATAGACATAGGTCGAAATTTCCCACCCTCATAACTCGGTCAAAACTCATAAGATTTTCATGAGGTTTGGCTTTTTATGCATAGTTTTCCCTCTAGATTAATCTGGCATTCAACTTTGAATACATAATTTTTAGTCGAAATTCAAGTCAAAATCTTACCCCTAAGATTCGTATACAGACATTGGTCGAAATTTTCCACCCCCATAACTCAGTCGAAACTCAACCGATTTTCATAAGTTTTGGATTTTCATTCATGGTTTGACCTCGAGATCAATTGAATGAATACGTGTTTCAGCGATTTGAAAAATTTCGCCTGCAACGGCTGTAAATTGGATTACCGCCCGATTGGTTTTAAACTCACTTACAAAGATCTTTGATTTTATTTATTTTATTTTAAGCGTGACACGGGCAAGGCCGGGTGATACCTGCTAGTATATATATATGTATATACATTTATTAAATTGAATTCTTCTTTATTGTTTAATCTCATTTAGGCACAAGCCGAACTAAAATTTTTATTGGAATTAATAATTTATATTCAACATTTTCTCTATAAATCACTTTGTATATTTTACTTTTTTTTTTTAAAATATAAAATAAAGTTTTGAGCAAAAATATTTATGCAGGAACATATATGTATATAAAATAAAGAAGACACTCATACAAACGTATATATGATTGCTATGAATTTAATGCTATAATTTTTTTTTAAGAGTCAATAGGGTGATCACTCTCCCATGACGCTGGGAAGTCTTGAAGACGGACTCGAGATATTTTAAAGAAGTTCTCACAGTTTTCTTTAACGCTTCAGCAGTTAGTTACTGCAAGCCTGAGAAAAATTCAGAGAGGGTCTGAATCGTTCACACTACATACGTATGTATGTAAGTATTAAGAAGCATTTCTTTCCAAAACATTTCTGAAGCAACGATGCGTAATACATGTTCTTATAATGTAAAGCAAGCTATGGCTCCTTGTGAATATACTTAGGTCTAGTCGACACCGCAGTTAAAGATTGTGTATCTTAAATTAAGATTGGCAGGGGAACTCTCTCACGGCAATTGACAATTAAGCAATTGAGTATATCAATCGTGACCAAAGTCTCGTTGGAAAATACTGTTAAAAATTAAGCTTTTTAGATATATTCGAACTTAAGAACTAAATAGTCTTTGGCGTTTAACTCGCATATTCAAATAGCCATTTAAAGAAAAAGGCCTACCATGACCAACAAAAAACATATAAGAGTACCTGACTATGGAACACCTCAAATTTCTTTAACAACCTTCTACCAACACCACATGCTACTCGTATTACGCGCTCATTTTCTTTGGCTTTGCAGAAAAATGTTAATAGCTATAAAATGAAAAATATTTGATCTATATATACCATTAAAGAAGCTATATATAACATCTGGCGACTTTGGCTCTTAAGACCTAAGAGATTCAGCGTATAAAAGTAATAATTAAAGAATCAAGGTACAAATAATTTTATATCAAATGATTGTGTTTTACACTTTCCTTTAGTAGCTACAGTAGTCGGATGTTGATTAATGTAATTATATTCTAGTTAAAGTTAGAAAATTTTACACAAAGAAAAGTGCGAAAATTCCTATCTTTATAAAAAACTTTTGACCAGCATTTCCCATCCAAGAGCGTTGCATTTTGCGAAAACATGTAAACAAATTTATCATAAAGTTCTTTGAAAATAAGTTTGAACCCGAGTCGATTGAAAAATAAATTCTATATAAACTTCTTTCCCAAACCGCGCGCACCTGCTTCACAAAGGGTAACTACAGTGAAATGCTCCCTGATCAGTCCGTCAGGACAAACAGTTTATTTTTATATACATATATATAAATATATAGTCGGGAGTACCCGACTAGGGTATACCCTAAGCCCTCTTCTACAAACACCAAATACAGCTCGCGCTAGGAGCTCGTTTGCTTTAGCGGTTATAAAAATAAATTTAAAAAAGAAAAAGTACCCTCAATTGCACTGGAACCCGTAGCCGACAGCACAGCCTTGCCGCAGCCTTGTACTCCACATTCATGCCAAGAAATAAGTTTCAAGAAAAAATAAGTAAGATGCTCTAGTCGCAAATTCCCGACTAGGAGATACCCTGAATCCTCTTCTACCAACACCAAATGCAGTGCTAATGGGATACAGGCTATAAGAGAGCATTTATCCAAAAGCTCATTCTTCGACCAGTCGTTCATTTTTAAACTATGCGATGCACACACATACATATATCGGATGCTGATAAGATTATGTTTATATGACAGGAGCAAAAGAGATGCACGTAATTGGTAGGTTAAAACACCGACGTCGGATGCTACCTACAACTGCTACTGCACAATCAGACGGACAAGCAGGCACGCCAGTTAATATTCATCAAACATATACATACTATATACTTTTTCGTTTTACAGTTCATGCACCAAGAAGAAAGCTGCTATTTCCGGTTGTGACCTACTTTAACGAAAAGAACGAAGGATGCCACTCAATATTGGACTCACATTTTATTAGTCCAAAGTGTTTAAAATGCAAAAGTAATTTTTTAAATGTTTTCAATACAGCTAAAATAGTATTGAATTTAAGATACAAGACAAATAATCCTAATGATTGAATTAAATTAAATTCTATCGTCAAAATTGCTGCGTAACAGTTTGACAGATTTTCAAGGAGAATTATGGATTTTAAAATTGCTGACAATTTAAATTTGGTAAAGATATTGTCAAAAAAACAATTTTATTCTCGAACGATAATTCCGAAGACAACCAATTAATATAGTGTACCGATCATTCTTATTTAGTGCGTACAAAGGATAGCTTTAAAACTGAACAGACGGATACTGATACTGATCAAGAATATGTATACTTTATACACATACAATTCTTTTCAATCGATTTGTATACCCTTGAATATTATAATTGTAAAAACTCAAAACGCAATTTATTCACAGTTTATATTATATTATTAATGTTTATATTACATGCATATTGCATGCTTAATTGGGCTATTTACTTTTCAGATAAGTAATTTATTATTATAAGAAATAATACACTTACATCATTTTCATCAGGATATTTTAAGTTTTCTATTTTGTCGGTACGAATAGTACCATGAAACGGATAAAATAAAGTTCCCCTTTTGATATTAGTTGTTGCACACACGGTTAAAACAGATTCGATGTTAGTCGGCAAGGATATCGTTGTTAAAGAAAACTCTTTCGGTATTAAAACGCATAATTCCATTTTAAAAAACAGTTTGCATTAGGCTTTTTACAGTAGTCGATGAATGTAGATTGTAGATTGTATTTTTATTTGTATTTGTATTTGTATTTGTATTTTTATTTTTATTGTTAACAGTGAATCTCCGCACCCATTTCTTTCAATGCTCAACAAATACTGCGTGATCAGGATCGCTTGAATCGGCCATGACCTTCTTGAAGAAAAACTGCAAACACTTAAAATACCAATACCATTCAGACATAACATACTCACAAGACACACAAGCATACACATACTAAAAGTCGTCTCGCGGACAAGACCAGCGGCCATCCAGCAAAATTAAGAGTCAGGCTCATTTAACTCAATGCTCCACTACGTTACCAAAACAAGATCAACATTACACAACGCTACGGCTATCAATTGATCTCAAACAAACTCGTCTTGAACGCTCTGGCACGGGTACGAGCACCTGCTCACGTTTGGGCACTGTGGCATATGTATGTATGTACGTACTACCTTCTTTTCGTTTATTCGTTGCTTGCAGGCATCGTTTGATGTACATACATATGTATTTGTGTATTAACAGGTAGCAACTTGACTTCTCCCCAAGAGGAAGACCGTTTTGGCGTCCGTCACCTGTTGCATTGTGAGGTGAGCGAGCGGCTTGTTATCATTACCTCAATATTCTGTAGTCCCTTTAGTTTTCTGCTGTTGCCGTTGCCGTTGCATTATTGTACTCTTCTTGAGTGGCAATTAGAGTTTTACCTAGGGTATTTTGAATGAATTTCAGTGTGAGCGGTTATTTCTCAGGATCATTGGCAGAACTTGCTTGTGCTTCTTACTTTTGCACTCTTTCCATCTCTGTCTCTCTCTCTCTCTCTCTCTCTCTCTCTGGTCATACCCACAAGTCAACACTAAAAAGTTGCTTACCGAGTTACACTCAACAAATCCACTTCCACTTCTGGACGGAACAGGTGCAGGCACCTGGCCCGCAACTACTACTACTCCCATTCATAACGTTGATGTCGTAATTTTACTCAAGTCTTTAGTCAAAATCCGGTTTCTTAAAGTTGAGTGAAAATGTAGTAAGAATATTTTCTTGTCTGGTCTGTGCTATCGGCATCTCTTTCATTGCTTTGGATGAGTAAAATAGACACGCCCACTTTTATACTCTATTCCCAAAGCAAATGAGAGTATATTGAATAAAGTATTTAATTCCCACCTTTTTCTTACCCTAGAAGAGGTATTTATAATTTTTCATGAAATTTGTAACGCAACAAAAATCGGTAAAAAAAAAAACATAAGTTGTTATATGGAAGAATATTCCTTTAATCTCTCTTAATCTCCTTGCTACCACATGTGCACATCTGCATATTGTTATTGCTCAGTGGTAATTAAATCTGTCAAGTCCAATTTTGCGAATAAAAAACTTATTATTTTATTAAAATATATTTTTTATGTGTTGTTTTGTATATCTAACTTACTTAAACGTATTAAAGAATGAACATTTTTGGTTGCTTCAAGCCTTACAAATAAAAAACCAAAAATATGCAAATATTCATAATATAATAATTGTGTTAAAATTAAAAAAAATAAAAAAAGAGATAAATATTAATATTTATTATTTTATAATACTTTCTAGGCCATTTCTGGAAATTTTGTGCCACTCTTCCATTAGGCCTTCTTTGAGCTCAGTCTTCGTTGAAAATGTATGCTTTCTTTTTTTACATTTTTCTAAGGCTTTTATCCAGTTCCTTTCATACGTGCTCGATTGGATTGAGGTCAGGTGATTGAGGAGGATGTGGAAGAACAAGAGCCGTATTGTATGCCAGCCACATTCGCACATCATGGTCCGTGTTCTTCGGATCGTTGTCCTGCTGAAAAGTTAACTGACTTTTATTGATGCCACTAAAATACTGCAAAGTTTGTTTAATAAAATAAGTCAGATTTTATGTTTTTTTAAATTGGTCACTTATTCATTTATTGTTTTTAATTTATTTTTTGATGAGTACTTTGAATAACTATATTTACAAATATAAATAATATTTTGATTACAACTTCGAGCCTAAAGATGTGCGAATATCATTAATAATACTAAAGCATTGAAACTTAAGCTTCTGATTAAGTTCGCTCCTTGGACTGCCGCCGGGTGATCGCCTATATAAAGCAAATACAATAAATATTATTATTATGAGAGAAAATTGTTTAGAAAATCGTTTTACCATTTAATATGTGAACGTAAACTGATTTGGAATTCGCGTTTGACGGCAAGCAGGAATACTTGCCAGAATCAGATATTTGAGCTCGCTGTATCAGTAGATAAGAAGTCGTTATGTCACCTTTTTCGGTTATAACAGATACCCCTCCTCTTGGTGAATCATAGTTTATTTCCTGAAAAAGTTAATTCTTCATTAATGTTGAAAATCTATAGAAGTTACTAAATAAGGTAACTCTGTGAGAAGACCAGAATTAAATAACTATGTAACAATTAAGTGAGAAAATAATAAAGAACAAGTTTTAATAACTGAAGACAGTATAGAAAGAATATATAAGATAACCAACGATAGTACTTCCAAAATATTCTTACCACAATTAAACTTAAAAATAGATTTAATTACAGAAGATTTACGTAATATAAACCTTGCTTTACATTTGTACTTTTATAATATCTGAAGAAGAAACTAGAAAAATATTTTTCCAAAAGAAAATACATTATAGAAGAAGCTCTTAATTAACATTTCTATCGATAATGAATCAAAATTAATTAACAGCCACTCCCACTAGCAACGAACAGCGCCCAGCCAAGGTTGACAAAACAGAAGCTCCCCCGGAAAACAGCATAAAAGAACATAGGAGCATCCGCGATCTACCTGGTTATTAACAATCGACCGGGAAGTTCTAAATCAGAGAGGGAGTAGTTAACACCTAAGCTACCCAAAATACCAATATTTGCGAAAAGCTGTCAGGTGTTGCGTATGCAACTTAGGTGCATACGAGGACATCGCGCTTACTGGCCAGCCACCGAGCGATCGCAAATTCGGCATAACAATGGCACAGGAACTTAATTGTGAAATCAGCGGAACCAATAGAGTTCGTTGGTTCCCAAGAAATGCATTTTCCACAGACGCAACACCAAGCTGGCGACGCCAGCAGCGACGTTTCCTCGTTCGAAAGCTGACAGAGCCTAAAATATTTGCTGTTAAAACAGGATTTCGATATCGATTTTTATCGATGCTTATCGGAACCAAACTCGAACTGCGCGGGCACTAGGGGGACCAGATAGACGGGCGAATAGACAGACATGGCTAGATCGAATCGACTATTGATGCTGATCAAGAATATATGTAACTTATTTGGTCGGAGTTGATTCCTATTATATCTCCTCTTTACCCATTTTCAATGGGCTCAGGGTATAAAATGCAATCGAACATTGAAATAGGCAATTTGTTTGTGCATACGTTGTATATATTATGGTTGCATATTTTATATTATGCTGACACTTACCTGATTGTTGTGAGTCCAGTGAACCATAAGAGGGGGGTCAGGAAGATGTTTAACAATACAAGTTAAATTAACTGTAGATCCCAAATCTATATATAACTCTGGAGCTCCAGGAATAGTAGTAATTGGTTCTGTAAAGATAATAATAAGTCAGTTTTAAACACAATTAAAAAGATAAGAGTGCGTATCTTTCTAAAAAGTGCAGGCTATTTCCACAGTAGCCATAATCCGCCCAGACGGGGAACCGGTATACCATAAGCTTTATTCGTACCCAATGGGTTCACAAATTGAAAAGAATTTATTGGTTTTTTAAAATGTCCGTCTTACTGTCGGTGTCTCTGCTAGTCCGTTCGATTTTCCGTACACGCGAAATTTTTTTCGACGCTGTTGATTTTCGAGGAATATACAGAAAATATTCCCGTACATAGTATTACACAGTCGAGGCATCGGACTACATTTGCAGTTTACATATCTATTATCAGAAGAAGCCTTTCCAACAAAGAACATACCTACAACAGAGAAGATCATGGTATATCCAACTGGAGGTGTCGTCGATATCTGACATTCGTAAACTCCAGAATCTCTGATTTGTGGAAACTTAATCTGAAAAGTAAAAAAAAAATAAATTAGTAAAGGTGTCTTAAAACATTCGTGATTTTATAACAAAAAACGAAGGATACAATCAAAGAAGATAATTTCTATATAGATTGATTGCTTGGCAACGGAAACAAGATCTCACTGCGCGGACACTAAATGCATCTACGTTTCAATACAATTCTGACCATCTATTTCTGAGACATAGGATTAAGGCCATTTATGCAGAACATCGTAAGTAAATGTACATTTTTTTGAAATATAACAATTAACCAGTTTTTTACATTTTGTGGGCAAGATGTGTTTAAGAACTGAATAATTGTATAAAGATTGTTTTAATTTTCAAGTACCTGACAATTGCAGAGTTAATAAAATTTCTTAAATTTAAATTGAACACGATTGCAATTTTTTTACATACCTGTAATGACCAGTCACCAGTTTGCTTATTATAGATTGCATTAAATCTTTGATCCGATGTGTACGTACTTTCAGATACTGTTAAGAGATGTAAATCTCTATGTCTTATCCAAGATACCTTTAATTTCGGAACGTTTATTAAAAGAACTTTCGTAATTAATAATAACTCACCGTTTTATTGCCGAGATTTTTGATTCGACAGTTAAGATGTCCTGTTTTGCCAACAAGAGATGTCACATTTTTTGTTGCAGTTGTATCAAAATAGGGTCCTCGGTACTTGACTATTTGTTCCTCATTAAAATTGAAACCATTGACTTTCTCTTCCAGCATAAGCATGTCCGTCATATTGATTCTTGGCCCAAAATGGTCGCGCTGGCATAGTGCTAATCTAAAAAGTACTATAGGCAAATTTTTAAAAAATTGTTTTATTATCTGCATGTAAACACAACAAGAACGTGAAGAAAAAACTTCATTAATCAATAACCAACTTACAAATATACACAGTGTAGAGTACAATTCGAAAGCTTTGCGACTCAATCATTTTATGATATGTGTTTAATGTTTTTATCCCGACATTTGGTACTTTAATTTTCGTCACGTAATTTGCTATAAAATTGGTTCAATCTCGTTTTACTTTTCTTTTTTTTCTCGACATCAGGCATGCGCATTGGGAGTAAGAGTAAAAGACTGCATACATAGCATATTTTAATAAAATGTTGGAAAATCCACAAATATTTTCATTAAATATATGCACAAAATATTTATATTATATATTTATATTCTATAATAGTAGATACATACACATATATATAAATCAAGTATCTTTCTTTAAATGGATATATCTATCTCCCCGCCTCTGCCACATTGCTATAGATTAAATCAATAAATCCATTGGAAATATCAACTAATTTTACCCATATCATCAAGATCGGTTTAGACACACTCATCTGGATTTGGTGTGGGTAGAAGAAGCTCGGGGCACGCCCGACTAGAGCACTGTAACTTGTTAAACCCTTAGAGGGAGACATTTTCGACTACATAAAGTATATATAATCTCGATCAGCATCAACAGCCGAGTTGATATAGCCGGGCCAGTCTGTCTGTTTATATGCGAACTGGTCTCTTACAAAAACCTATCAACATCGGACCACTTTATTGTATAACTGCCATAGGAACGATGGGTCGAAAATTAAGTTGCTGTATGGGAATCTTTTGTTTTTCAAAATATCTTGACAAAACTTTGGCATTTATAAGTTACACTATGCTCCCTGCATATATTTAAAATCTGATATACGTTATACTATATCATATAACTGCCATAGGAACGATCAGTCGAAAATGAAGTTCTTGTATGGCAATATATTCTATTTTCCAAGAAATTTTGATCAAACTCATCATTTACAAGCTTCACCATTCTCATATATCTGCAAACCCGTAAGGCAAATGTCTGCAAGGGTATTAAATCTTCGGCGTACCGTAGATAACCTTACTTTCTCGTTATTTATACATACATATATGTACAATTGTTGCAAATTGGCTAGCACCTATTTCTGAAAGTTGTAAAAACAAATAATATAAGATGAAACATCTTTTATGTGTCCCAAAAATAATATTGAACATAGATTGGTAGTTCCTAAGCAGAAGTATGTCAGAGGGATCAAATTAATTTCATAATTTAGGTACGCTTGTAAAAAATATTTAAATATAATTAAGACCATCAAGACCAAGACTATGCATTTAATTTTAGAATCTCGATGAACTATTTTACTATATCCAATGATAACTACTTTACTATTTTACTTCAGTTAAATATGATTGCGAATTGTAGCCTAATTCTAGTATCAACATTTCCTCAATTTTTGTGAATGTGAAGTATGTTGCCTGTACATTTTCCCATAAGGAACAGCAACAAGCCCCGAGTAATTCGTGTTTTCCGATGATTTATCTAATTTGGTATCGATTTCATGTTAAAATATGAGAGTAGCATTACCAAGCATCTGATATAGCAAATAAGGTAAGCAGTAACTTAAATTAAAATTTAAAAATGTACTAATCCCAAAGTGTATAACATGTAATAAGTAGCCCCTACAATGAGGCCATGTTATTTGACATTTGGAAAGAAAACCTTGTGGCGCTTACGTAAATCAAATCAAACCGATGAGATGTTTATTTAAAGAAGCGATATATTAGCCACTCATATGTTACAGACAACTGACACTTGCTAGTGGAATAGAAGAATGTGCAACTTCTGGCAGACTTCGCAGAACTTCACAAACCTGGCGGCGTCGCGGCACATAATTGGCCAGTAGTACCTCTGCGCTAATCTTGAAAACTGTTTTCCTCACGCCTTAGTGGCCGGGAGCATCATGACATTCTTGCAGCACCCTCTGCCGTTGTCCACTGGCTACGCAAAGTTTCCAGGGAATGTACTCCTCGCCATCCGACCGGTGGCCCAAATATCTATACAGCCCTCTACATAGTCGGAAAACGCGGCTGGCTCTTCGGCGATCCTGGCACGCATACGAGCGACTCATTTGCAGGGCGACTCGGCCACCACTGCTTGCTGACAGGTCTGTGGAGGATTGATAATGCATCAGCCCCGACGTTGAGATTTCCTCGTCGGTAGTGGACATCAAACTGGAATTGTTGCAGTTCCAGTGCCCACCGCGCGATCCTCCCGGAGGGAACCATTTGAGTGCGAGGTGATCCTGATCGACCACACGATCGCCAGGCACTTCTTCTCGGTGGCAGAATAGTTCACCTCAGTCATCAACAACTTCCGACTCGCGTGTGGTATTACCCGCTCACATCGCCCCTATCACCACGATATCGTCTAGGTAGGTTAACGCATGAGGCTGCATCCCCGGCCCTAATACCTTCCCGCTGAAAGGTCGCACATGAACGGTGTCGAAATGGCATCACCCGCCAATGGAACAAACCCCTCCCCGGCACCGTCAATGCCGTACATTCCCTACCATCGGCTGCCATCTTACCTGCACTTTAAATTTAGGGTAGAGATAAATCGTGAGTGTCGCAACCGCTCTAGGATGTGATTGCTCCGAGGGAAAGGGTTAGCATCCAAAATGTTGTGCGCATTGAGTTCCGGTAGTCGATGCACACATACCAATATCCACTTTTTTTGCCTAAGATCATCCACCTGTTTGCCGATCATCTTCTGCATGGCCGGACTCTATGGGTAGTACCTTTACATAAATGATTTGGCATCTTTCCACCGGATCTTATGCTCCGCGATGTGCGAGTCCTCCTGCAGACCTTTGAAGAGTGACAGTTCCGACTCCAGGACTCTCTCAGTTCCGAATCCATATATACCGGCCTCCTCTTTGAGGGGTTAAACCTGCGTCTCATGTCCTCCGAACACTACTCCGACCCCAGATGGACCTCTAGGACTCTCAGGGAGGCCTTGACTACTTTACTTTGGTAGCTGCTCCTGATCTGCTGACACTAGCGGACCCCAGCCTTTGTCTCAACTTCCTCCGTCTTTTGGCATGCAGCCGAATTTCATAAGCCTACAAGCTGAGTTTTATGAATTGGAAATGGTTTATACCAAATAACGAAGTTTAGGGATCTAATAAGTGGATCGGATTAGATGAACAATCAATTTGACGTCGCCCTAGCTGGGTCTCTGAAATAGACTAGATACTGGCTGTTATCTCTTGGTAGTTGCAGCTGTTCTATTCCATGCCACCAATGTTAATTATCTTCCAGTTGCAGGCAGCAGCTTTTTGGCGACTTACCCTTGCCAGGACGGCTCGATTGTTGAGTTTATCCGCAAATGTAAATTCGGATTGGCAACGGGATCATTTGGAAGGCACACAGTTTTGAGCTACTCGCGTTTTACTGACAAGCCGTGACAACTCGCTCTCCAAATCTACCTTAAGGCTGGGGGTAGCGAAGCGACGCCAGAACAGGGGTTCCTCCCCTCGCTAATGCTGAAGGCTCGAACGCAGCTAGGCCCTCTGTGGCAGCCGGTCCTAAGTCTGGTTTTTGCTACCAAAACGTCACTATGGCGTCATGCGGCGATGGGGTGTCCGGCTCAGGGAGTACTGGACCTTGAGGTGACGGATCCTCGGCACAGAACGGGGTAACCCGTGCTGACCTCCACCACCATCCAACTAAACAACCGTGTTCTCGTTAGGGAAGTAGCGGCCATCTCGGAAAGGAGCATGCAATCTAGAAAGGGGCACAGTTTTCACAAAAGCTACTAGGGTTTTGGCTGTAAGCAGATTCACAGACATATGTTGGGCGAACTCGAAACAAACATAAATAGCTGCGCTCTTGCCACCTTTGAAACATGTTAGATGGTAGACGATCATCCCAGTCTAGTTAGTGCAACCAAATTTCCTGCATTTGAATATTTCATCTGATCATTTTTGCGCGACAAATTAATGAATGCAGCCAACCATCCGACTGGATCAAAAGCTTCGAAGTTCAGAAAAGGATTTACATCATGTTGGAAAGGGTGAAAAAGAAATCGTCTGAAGTAGCAGTTTTATCGAATGCCTAAAGTCTTTCATCATCTATTTCGAGGGAACCGGAATAAAGTAGATGATCGACATGAAGGAAAGGCTTTGCATTTCATTTCCAATGTCTAAACGGGACTCCTCTGTGGTGTGTGCCCTCGTAAAGACATTGTCCACATGCATGAAGCCCCTCAGCGCAATTAACTCCTTAAGAGAAAGTCTTGTACTTAAAATTGCAAAGCGATTCTCCACTCTTAACATGTTATGTCATCATTAACCCAAGTCCCAAGTTGGTGTGCTCGGGACTTAAGAAGAAATTCACGTCCTCATCTCTGGTAGTGTAGCAAAGAAAGATGGTTTTACAAACGGAACCGGACTTTTTGAACACTAAAATATGTTTATCCTGCACCTCCCAGAGCTTATTGAAAAGTGTTTCTGGTAGTGCATATTGATTATGTAGCCATAAAAGCAATCGCTGATACTAAAACTACCATATGCATTTTCCGGAAGTTTCAGAGGGTCCTGTAAAATTTGTCAAGGTAAGCTCTGTTTTTTCTCATGACCCTTTTTTCTATTTATATAGCATTATATAGTTCAGGGCACAACAAAAAATACTAATTGATATATACAATATTTAAAAATAAATTATGAAAAAGATTTTAAGTTCAACGTTAGGAGCTCACTGAACTTTAACTAAAGCCGATAAAATATTTTGTTGGCTGGCTCGAGGTCCGTGTTTGTTAAAACAAACAATGAAAAACAATTTTATTTTATATTTGTTTCCGATATATTTCGGTTGCACATCGGCAAACCGTCTTCAGGGCAATTATTTTACACGTCTGCGCTTTTTGACGTGGAGATTGTTACTGATAAAGTTATCAAACATTACTTTTGCCCCAACAAAACTTTCGACTCTATTCGCTTTATAACAAATTCCAAAAATTAACAAGTCTGGGAATAACTAGGAGAGTGTTCTCCTAAACCTTCTTCCATCATGCAGCTCAAGTTACGCACTCGCCCTTATTTCATACTATTACTTCCCATTTGATGGTAAATGGATATACCAGCAATATTAAAATTAATATTAAAAAAGTCTATTTTTACTTCTAAGCCGTAACTTGCAAATACCTTCAGCCAATCGAATTAAAAATACAAGCACATAAACACAACATGGTGGAGGCGCAATTCAAAAGCTAAATATATTTAATCTGTAATAACTAGACAGATGTTGCCAGTCACTCACGCTACGTGGTGACTGCTGCTTCTAAAAACTAAGAGATATGCACAAAAAACAGAACAGACTTGTTTCATTCTCATTTTGTTTTGGTATAATTCAATATAACAAATTTTTAATACAAAAAACAACCAAATAATATATCCCCCAAAGACATGCTTCTTGCAATTGATACGTTCCTGCAGGCTGATTATGTTGTATTTATATTTTATGTAGAAAATGAACTATATTTTATCGACTATCAAAGTCAAATGCTGCATTATTGTATTTTTGTTCCATTTCCACCATTCCAATTGTGCTGCAATACTTATTCGCTGCGCATATTCACAACATAGAAGTAAATTCAATTGGTAGAGTCGAAAATTAAATTTTGGTTCTTCAGCTGTGAACCGTAACTAAAGATTGTCTTCGTAATTCGCAGTTTCAATACATTTTAATATTTAGTAATTTTTGTACATTGAACGCTTGGTTTGTAACAGTGAACTAAATAATAAGTCACACGTACATATACAATTTTTTTTTAAATACGTTAATAGAAGCGATAATATATATGTATCTAGCATGTAAATATACTCACCCATAACAAGTTAATCTCAACTACAGGAATGTTATATCTTTTAAACTTTCTGTGCAAATGATGTATATGTGGTTTCATGGTTTTATTTAACATATGTGTGGTTCGTAGTCGTTTGTTCTGCTATGGTGCGGGCATAAGCTTTGAAGGGTGGTTCTGAAAAAAAAAATAATGTGCGAGAAACTATAAACGCAAATTTTAGAGCGTTAACACTACATGCCTGACTGCCACTTTGTGCTCGTGAATGTGCTCTCTGCTGTGATCTCCGTCTCCAAGCTAAAGCAGCCTATTACAAATTAATTTGTAAATCTTTCTGGACGGTACTTAGTCCAGCGGGCACTCCACTGTTTGGCCCTAAATGTTTTATGGAAGCAATTGCACATTCCATAGGCTTAAAAAACTATAACATAATTAAAATTGGTGTTGCGAATGGAGCATACTATATGCGAAGTAATTCTTGATTATTGAATTGATGATTTCAAACCTAACCTTAGATCAGTATCAAACTGGTTTCGTGCAGTCCTTTGATTAGAAATTGAAAATATTTTCCATTCGGGGGGCGTGGTTGCAATGTTTACGACTCGGTTCTTGGTCGTCATGGAAAGTCTACCTGCCAAATGTAACTAGCTCTAAAACTGTTAAATATAAACATTTACAGTTTTCTTGCCCCAGGTGGGCGAAGTATAAATTGTTTAAACCTAAAAGAGGAAGAGAAGTATGTAAAGTAGCGAGGTCGCTGTGCTATAAAATTGTTCTTAGGCGTGAATGCCTGTGAACTACATCATATGAACTGAACTTAACATAACCTAAACCTATTCCACAAAGCGGCCCCGCAGAACGCTGACTTGAAGGCCGTCCTCGGTTTTCTGGAATGATAGTTGTAATGAATCTGCCAGCTCGGTTTGGCGTCTGATCTTCAGAAGGCGCCGAACAAGGCAAATGATCATGTAGAGTAAGAAAACCACGACCAGGGTGGTGCAGCTGCTCGGGAATGATCAAGTTAGTAACTTATCTTGCATGTCCTGTTACTTTAATTCGTGGTATGGCTGTGGGGTAACAGGAGATAGCAAGCAGTTCAGACGGTGGAAGGTAGTTAAACCCATTGTAAATGAGTAAAAAGGGTGTAATGTATTTGGAGCATCTCCGAACCCATGAAGAATATATATACATGATCAGTATCCCTTGCCATGTCCATCAGTCTGTCCGTATGTATGAACGCAAGGAGCTAGTCTTGAAATGTTGTTTGCAAGTTCTCCTAGTGTTCGCGCAGTACGAGGTTGTTTCCGATAATCGATAACTTTCCTGTTTCCAAGCAATCGATAAAAATCCAAATTGAAATCTTTTTACAGCAAATCTCTTTTTGGTCTTAAGAATAGTATACTTGATTTGCAAGTATCTTTAATATTATAGCTATCGCTTAAACTTCTCGATTTAGATGGTGCAGATACGGGAGGGTGAGCACCAAGTTGTGGCCGCTAAGGTTCAGCGGCGGACATGATGCGACACTAGGAAAATATTGCGGTTGACGAATCTTAAGTCGTTTACCAGTGCGTAGCGATCTAATGGGACGATGTTCGTCCCGGCTACTCTGGTTTCGATGCCTTCATCGTAGCTGTCAGTGGTCGGTTGGTAATGACACCATCATCTACCAAGGTTACCGGATCGAGGTGGCTTGGCTGTGTTTGGAATGTAGACCCTGAGCGCTCGAGCCGTCCGTCGCACCCTTGCATATAAACTTTAGTCTAGGATACTCGATGGAGAAATGAATGATATCATTGGATTATAAATCTTTAACCTAGATATACTTAACAGCCTGGTGACAGTAGTATCTGTGACTAGGTCGGCAGAGTTTGATTCTTGGTCAGCAAGGTCTAGCTTACGATATTTAACTTCGAAAAGGTGATTGTAAGCATTAAGGTCCTTATTGCAGTGAAAACCATTCTGTTTCTGACTAACAGTCTCGTACAGGTGACCCGTGTCGACCTACTCTTTTTTAGCCAGCTTTAACAAATTGTCTGTGTCTGTTGAACGGTTTATTTGTGTCTGAGTTTTCGTGTCAACTGTGACTCTGTAATTCTTATGTTCTGTCAGTCGTCCGCGCCGGGGGTGCCGGTAATCACCTTTAAAGCTGTGCCCAAGAACTCCGAACTTTTTGCGATCCTATGGTGCACATTGATAGCGGACAACTAGTCTCGTACGTGTCCTGTGTCTACTTTAAACAATTTCCGATGTTGTGGAATAAGCCTGTACATCGAGAGGTTTTTCTGTATGAAAGCCCTGTTCTGCCTGTCCCGGTTGACCCTTTGATTTTGGGTTATTTGAGCCTTTTGGATTTTGGTAGCTACTGCTTGCAATGTACTAGGGGTCGTGGAAAACGTCAACCTGTTTTTTTTTTTATATTTATTTAACTGAGTCGTAGCCTGGAGGCTTAGGTCGGTCTCGTCCATGTAAGCTTTCCAGCGCGTAGTCTTCGCGTTAGGGTTTGCTTCCGAAAATGCAAACGTGAATAAGTTAATGTCTCACACCATCAAGGTAGTGACAAAGCTTTTCCTAGGCCCAAACCATGGCTAGTAACTCATGCTTGTTAGTTGCGTATTTTATCTCCCTGTCTTTCAACTTTTTGGAGATCACTGTTATTTGTCACCCGTTTTGGGAAAAGACTGCCCGATTGCCGTAATCTGACGCATCAGAAGTCAGGTCAACAGGATTTGTATAGTCGGGATACATTTACATAACGTTGTCCGACGCTGAAATGTTTCAGAGTCTTTCAAACGCGTTGCGTCAAACTTCGCTTAGACAGATGGAAAATTTTTCCAACCTATATTTTTTGATGGACCCAGTTTCCTCTTATAAGATGTCTGAGAGTGGCTTTGCTACTGTCGCAAAGTCCTAAACAAAACACCCATGACAGCAGGCCAGGTACAGAAATGAGCTGACTGCAAAAAGAGTTTTCGGCCTAAGGTACTGCTGAATTGCTTTAACTGTTTCGGGGTCTGTCTCAATACCGTTGTTTGGCAGCGACTCGTTAGGGTCTGCGAAAGCCTTTTTGTTATCGTCTCTCCATCTCTCCGTCCATTACCCAATTGTTAGGCTTGATATAATTTGAGGTCATCGGTGTCGTACTTGGGCTCGACTTCAGCCTTGAGATCAATGAGTGCCCCGGTGGCAGACTTGTATGCCTTCTCGGTTTGACCATCGTTATACCCTTTGCCTCCTTGGACCGGTCATGGGGTTTGAGGTGTTCGACCTTTTACTGGGATTCGCGGTAAGCTTACTCGATCCGGAAGGCTTTTGGTAATAGGTTGTATGTACTTGCATGTAGATGGGTCTACATTCATTGGCCGCTGTTACTGGGACTGACGTTGGCCCACCTACTTAAAAGCCCGACTTCTCGGGCTGGACAATGCTGAGAGTAGTTTTGCTGTTTATTTTGCTGCTGGTATTGGGGACGCTAATCGGCCCTGAATGCATTTTCTTCTAGGCCCCTAGCGAAATTAGTTGCGGAGGCGTTCCTGTCGTGGTTAGCCACAACTTCCTGAACCTTCGCCAATGCTGAGGGCAAATCAGGTGGCTGAGTTGAACACAAGACGTCTTTCTTTCTGTTGAAAATGAAACTTCACCCACCAAATCTTTGACTCAATGCAATGGCGATTGCGCTTTTTCCCAATTTTGGGCTTTCATCGACAAATTCATTTTAACATAAGCTCATTGAGAATGAGTTAAAAGTATAAAAACTCTGTGCAAATGTATGTAACAGGCAGAAGCATGTATAAACCTAATTAAGTATATTCTTGGTTATCATCAATAGCCGAGTCAATCTAGCCATGTCCACTTGTATGAGCGCGTCGATCTCGGGATCTAATAGGAGCTAGACCCTTGAAATCAATAAAATGCACATTAACGAGCAAAGAAACGGTGAAAATTGTTATTGATATTTTATGATGCGTGTTTCGCACATTTTGGAAAATCCATCACTCCTTGACGGAAAAGGGGGTGACGTTTCGTACATTCATTTCCAAGGATCTGTATGAATAAAATCAAAGCTTCCTCGGTGGAAAGTGCGATTCTAAGATATTTTTTGTTAAGTTTTAAGTTGTGTCCGATTAGCTTAAAGCTTATTTTCAAAGCTCTATATAAGAACTTAATGAATACGTGTTTCAGCGATTTGGGAAATTTCGCCCGCAAAAGTGGTAAATTGGTGGGAAAAACGGTTGTATGAAAGTTTTTTGCTTGCCGTCCGATCGGTTTAAACCTCTTTTTTAAAGATCTTTGAGATAATTTATTTTATACGCACCACGGGCAAGGCCGGCGTATACCCGCTAGGATATATATAAATATATATATTTATATATGTATATGTGTGTTTTTGCTTTATAGTTTATTTCAATTTATTTTTAGCGGCAATGGACGAGTCTGATAAATCGCAGCAGAACATGATATCAAACCTTCCCCTATTGTTTGCAAATGGATATCCAACTTCTCTGGAAAAAATTACTGAATCTCAACTAGAAAACTTTATACCGTTTATGGTGCAATGCTCGTTGGGACATATAAATTTACCAAAAAAAATAGACTGCAGCGAGCCTGAGTGGTGGCCAGAAAATGCTTCATTTGGCATTCCGTTAAAGAGACCAAAACATTTTGTTGGGGTAAGTTTATATCTAACCTGTATTTGTTGTTTGCTTAGTTTTACCTAACCATTTTTTTTTTTGTACAGAATTGGATCGAAAAAATGAAGGAGATTGTAGTTATTTGTTATCAATTTCACAAAAGCCTATTTTTATTACGATTCTGTAATGACTTAGCTGCATATGAGCACGCAAGCTTGAGGTTTATCAACAACTACAATTCTACTACATCTCTTTACGATAGACGAAATAACAAATTGTTGGTAACATTTCGAAACGAAAACATGGTAAGATTTTTCAATTGAAACATAAAGTTGACAAACAATTCAAATATTATACTTCGGACCAAATGTATCTTTGGAAAGCGGAAGACTTAATACCATTCCATTTTTTATGCTCTGCTCACATAGAGAAAAAGAGTATATTTGTTGTCCCAATAACTGTCTGTACTTTTATTTACCTCTTTAAAACTAAAGAAATTTCAAAGGTCAATATTTAATTTTCATTGCTTTCTGGTTAAACTCCTACAGTAACCAACCCAGTATCTAATCAAGAAGACTTTTATTGACTGATTTACTCGATAATAACTAAGAGTCTTGGGCAGTAAGTTGCACACAATTGAGTCTTATAGCCTCTGCCCACTGAACACATTTCTGAAAATGTCACATTTTTGCAAGATGTGTAAAATGCGGCCTGTACGTTTCCCCATAAGAAAACACATTTCACACATTTTTAAAAATGTCACATTTTTTAAAAATGTGTAAATTCGCCACGAACTTTTCGTGTTTTTTGCGATGATTAATCGAGATTTCTATCGGTGTTGTGAAAAATGTAAACATAAATTAGCTGATATTGCAACGAAGGCAAGCGGTAACTTTAAATTTTAATAATCCCACAGTTTTTAACATTTAAAGTTGGCCAAACCCCGCAAAGGGTCTATTAAACGGAGCCCCTACTTCGGGGCCGTATTATTTGACTTTTGGAAGGAAATCTGTGCGGCGCTTATGTAAATTAAAGCAACTCGATCAGCTGTTTATTTAAAGAAACAGTACTTTTGCCACTCACATGTTACCGAAAACCGGTGGAACGGTGAAAATGTGACATTTTTAAGCCCAGTGGAGAAAGGCTATTATCCGTTTTTGTATACATTTGTTTTATATCCATTTGGATAAATTAAATTCAACTTGAAATATTATTTCTCCGAACTCTTCTATAGAACATTTTCTTCAAATTTTCGATTAGGTTTGAAAAGTAATTTCACATAAATTTCAAATCGAGTCCGACTCGATTTCGAAACATTTATATTTCTAATCGATACCGATAGCTTGCTGCTAGAAGACCTGTTTTTAAATAACTGAGCTTGCTGATATACAATTTCTGGTTGAAAAAGGCAGCGCCAATGATTTTAACAATATATTTTTCTGCTAAAAAGCTTAACAGTTAATTTATATATCAATTTACTTGATTGCAGTCATATGATCGACAACACAAAAATAGAAAATGTTTGCTGCTGCACAAAAATAAGACCGATATACAAGGTGAAGATTCACAATATATGATGGTCGAACCACCTCCGTTCGATATTTATCTTTGCGATAATTGCGATGCCGAATTATATTCCACGGAAGCAATCCTGGTAAGTTCATTATATTTGTTTTAGTTCAGATTTTATATACTTTCAAGCCGCATTTTCTCAAATTAACAGTAAAAAACAAAAAGAATTTTTCAATGCTCCAAAAAAAATATATATATATTTGAGATTTGCGGTTGCGGATTAGGTATCTAAATGTTAAATGAAGTGATTATTCTTATACTGTTGGAGTTACAAATTAGCAATTTACACGGGAGTTAGTAGTTGGTTAGTATTATTGGCTTTTAAAATGATCGAATAAGAAGGTAGAATCACTTTTGAGAGAGTTTAACCTTAATGGCTAGAAGTAGGTCTTTGGGCATAACGCTTAGGTCTGTTGAGGCTTTGCAAGATTCATGTTTACCTGACTACTCGTTGCAATTGACATTATGTTTCAAATAGGCTTATCAGCCGCACTTGTGCTTGATGATAGTAAAGCCTTAAAGACGGGACTAATCCCCTTGTTTCCTACCTTTTTGTGAAACTTCTTACGGCGATGGGTATAGGGCAAATGTTTTTTCGACCTAAATAAAGTAAATCAGGATAAGTAGGAAATACAGTCTAAAATACTCGGACTATTATTGGTCTATTGTCATAACGCGGTAGACTGCTCCAGCTCCTTAAGTCCAAATAAGAATGAAGTTCCGAGGCATCAGACAGATCTAAACTCCGTTTCAATCCTTGCTTAAGGTGTATTTACATGGTTTGAGTTAAATTAAGTGTTACTAGCATAAACTCAAATGGATCAGTCTAGTCAAGCTGACGACGAATTTCCAATCTATATTATCTGCGAGACAGAAAAGATGAACCTCTTCAATGTAGGGATCGCTATCAGGAAACTTTTCAAATGCATCTGATCGCTCTTCGCTTCAATGAAGTTTGTTGCGTTGTCGGACCACATCTGGCTGGGTTTCCCACAAGTACCAATGAACTGTTTTTGGGCACTCAAATAATAAGGCAGTCGATGAGTCCTTGAGTAGCTCTTAATGCACTGCCTTGCTGGTGAAGCAGATAAACACACTTATGTAGAACTTCATGGTCGGCCTGGTACGAACTTTCGACTCATAGAAGAAAAGTCCGCAAAAGTCGGCTTCCAGAAGCTTCTTTGGGAGACTTGTCATCACAGGTTCTACGAAACTCGGCCTCATTCTAAAGCATTTCACACATCTATTACTTTTAAAGACAGTTCTCAATCCAACAATCGGTCAATATTGAAGCAAAATAATGGGATGTTGCGTTTTACAGTCCAGAGAAGAATTGCTAAGGCGGTCAACCACACGGAGGAGTTCACCTCAACTTATAAAAATAATTTTACTACAGAAATAAAAGTATTTTCTTTATTTGGAGGCTTTAATGAACCTGCCTTGTCGCAGGAAAGAAAAATCTAAATTTGTGCCATGGGATCATTCAACATATTATTTAATTTAACGTCGTTTTATTTGCAGGAACATGAAAAAATATGTAATATGGAGGATGATGTGATTTTATGCGACTCTCCGGAACCAGACAGCAAAATTGATACTAAAAATGAAAACATTGAATTAAGGAATGCGTTCCTTCTTAATTTTTGTCTTCAATCTAAAGCAACAAATTATAATAACTCAAAAAAAACACAGGGAACTAACTTATATAGTGAAGAACTAGTTATGATGTCTTCAAACAGAAATAGACGCATTTCAGCACGGAGAAATCGAGCTGTGCCTTCACTTAACAGATGTTCATTTATCCCAATATCATCTCCAGCTGGACAGAAATTACTGTCGTCAATAAAGCAGACAATATCTATGGAATATGTATTCGAAAGACAAGAGCGCTTAGATAGATTTTGCTACACACCCTTGTTATTAAAATCAAGTTGCAAGCATAAACTTTTTGAAAAAAAAAATTGTACAAATAACATACATATTACATTCAAAAAATTGCAAGATTTTAGCTCACACATATATGCTTTTCCACGTCGACAGTTTTTGCAACGAAGGGACATTACGCAAAACTTTTTGTTTCTCAATTCTCCTTTGATTAAAAAATGCCGTCCAATTTCGGTCAGATTGAAAAAACTGACCGACAACATCGGAGATCAATTTCCTATTACCAACACTAAACTTAATATTAGGTTAACACGCGATACTTCACTTAACTCCCAATGGAGAATTTCGCCTTCAACCGAGGTGGTTGTCGACACAATAGATTTGTGTTCGTCCGATGATGACGATCCGTCAATTGATAAGTCAAAATTTATAAATAGAGATACGTTAACTATAATGTCATTATCGCATAATAAGGAAGTTGCTGCCAGGCAAAATAATCATATAGGAGAAACTGAATGGACTTCCCCAGCCGGTTATTCACAATCAACAGACGATAACTCGCTTAAGCCATTAAAGCAATCTGTCTACATTTTTTCCAACTATAAGACTAACTCAGTACTGAACACATTTAGTCTTGAATCAAAAACTAATAGCTCAGAAAAAGCGCTAAGTCCAGCAAATAATTGTTCACATTCATATAATCAAGAAAATTGCAATTTGTCAAAACGGATAGTGACTGTTTCTGACTGGTGTGCAGCCAGTTCAGAAAAGTCAGGTATCACTCAAACTGACACCATTGATTTTGAAAATCTTTCAACTGTGCAACCCTTTAGCTCGTCTGGTAGAGTAATTTCCATTGATTTAACAACGTAGGAATAGCCTGTAAGTTTAATTAAGTAATATAATGTTATTTCATATAATAAAGTTTGTAAATATCTAAGTCTTTTTCAACTTAATCCTATTTTAATTAGACAGGGGAGAGTTTTACTCTGGCGCAGCTAGATTATAACAGCGGCACTATACTTTTTTGTGAGTGCTGTAGGCTTTCCTGTGCGCGCTGGGTTCCGACTTCCCAGTTGTCATTGCTTGCGTATGGTTGTTGCGGGTTGTGCCAGTTTAGGTTAGGCCACGGATATTTTTGGCTTGTTGTGCTTAAAAATAAGGTTTGCGGTGGTTGAAGTTTATTAAGACCGATATGAGGTTCGATTTAAAAACTATTCGAAAAGTGGTTAAATAATGGTCTTATGCCTATATTATGCTAACTTGGCGAAACGGAGTGAAAGCACCGGACCGCCCACATGGGAGTGCTTTCCGCAGGGTGCACCTCAATAACGCGGCCGCCTATCCACTTTTACGGCGACAGATTGTTCTCGACAATTACGAAGAGGGCCACACGTCCGCATCGCGGTCGCACTTTGATCGAAGCCTTCATAGAGACGGACAGATGGACATATAGATAAAAGGACAGACAGACGGGCATGACTAGATCGAATGGGCTATTGACGCTGACCAAAAAGAGAGTGACATATGTTAGAGAAAACAAGTAAGAGGTTCTAGTCAGTAGCTCCCGACTAGGGGATACCCTGAACCCTCTTCTTCCAACAGGCGATAGGTATCAAATGAAAGATCCTTGATATATATATACAATTCTTGAAGCTACATGTCAAGTTTGGTAATTCTAGCTCATATTATTTGCCGAAATTGCTCAAAAAACAGGATTTCGATATCGATTTTTATCGATTACTTTGAAACGGGGAAAGTTATCGAATATCGGAAACAAACTCGATCTGCGAGGGCACTAGGAGGACCTACAGCAAAGCATTTCAAGTCTCTAGCTCTTATAGGTTCTGAGATCTTTGCGTTCATACATACGGACGGACGGACGGACGGACCGATCGACAGACGGACGGACAGACAGACGGACATGGCTAGATCGACTCGGCAATTGATGCTGATCAAGAATATATATACTTTATGAGGTCGGAGATGCTCCCTTCTGCCTGTTACATACATTTGCACAAATACATTATACCCTGTTTACCCATTTTTAATGGGTTCAGGGTATAAAAGCGAACCGCAGTACAACAAGTGCTCAACAAGCCAATTGTTTAGGAGTCAGAGACTTTATTTATTTACTCAATCTCTACAAAGAAACGTTCTATTTATTTGTACAATGATTTATTTTATTATATAAAGTAAGGTTATTTTAACATTCGCATAAAAACTTATAGAAATACATTTTTAACAACCATCTTAATCGAAGGACTCGGATCCACTTGCCATAATTACATTCAGTTGGTCAAGATGATGTGGTTTAAGTGTCTGCGTAAAAAAATCAATTAGTATTTACTAACGAATTTGCAATATTTGTCATATAAGTCACATAATATAATACATACTTGGTTAGGTAAACCTGTTTCTCCAAAAAGGAGATCGTGTCGGCGGGCTGTACGTCCGCGTACTTTTGGACTTTTATCAGAGCAACTAAAATTTAAATATAATTTAAAAATAGCAATAAAATTTCTTGATTACTAACACTTTAAAATATTTTTAGTAATCCGAGGAATTGCATACTGTTTCGAATAATTGATTGATTGTAGAGTAAGCTTCATTTGTACCTAATAAAATCGTGAGCACTCCAAATTTGCTTGCATCATGTAAAAAAAAATACAATTTTCTTTTTTTTTTAAACAAGTAATTTACAAATTTATGGTTCAAAGTGTTGTCTTTTTAATATTTTAGTGTTTATTTGTGGTCTAAGGCCTAAGGCCTACCCAACACCGGTCTTAGCGCGGGAAAAGGATACCTCTACGCGGTTCTGTAAGGACCAACGGCGACTTCATTTCGTCGCCGTCTAGGAATTCTATCCACTGCCCTGGATGGACGACATCTTGACGCTCCCGGCGCCGCGCGTACCTTCGAGAGTTTAATTGACAGCCTCTTTGCCGGTGTCACATGGAGGTGGGTGTTGGCGTATCTAGACGATATCATCGTACACTCTTGCACGGCCGAAGAGTATTATATTCACCTACAGCGGGTTTTTGACCGTCTGGAAAACGCCCGCCTGAAGCTGAGTCTCCGTAAGTGCCATTTCTTTCGCACCGAAGTTAATTATCTAGGACAGGTTGTGAGTTACAACGGACTGAAGGCGTGCCATGACAAGAGTTATCCCAGCCCTCGTAGCCAAGTATTTTGTTCCTACTACCGTTAATTTATCCCGTACTTCGATAGCCCGACTTGTTTTCGTTTGCTATTACGCCGCCCTTCCACTCTCTCTAAGAAAGGTTGACGATGTTGCCCATTCTCAGCTTCCCGGACCCCAGGACCTTTTAATTTTAGATTCCGACACCAATCATTGCGAAGGAATGAAACGGAATGGAACACAGGTTACTGCTCCGTACCAATCATGCTTTGCTTAAGTGGCTTTACAACTTGAACGCCTGCAATATGAAATGGATATCCGGTTCCGCAGTGACAGACAGCACGAAAACGCAGACAGCCTAAGCTGCAAAACGTGGATCGGACTCTGAACATCGTTTTCTCATGGCTGAGCAAAGGCGGCCTCCCAAAAGTGGCATCAAAGCTTACTAAGATAGTACCCAATACTTAGACCAAGGTGTGCTGACAACCAAGAATAATAGAGGCGACGCAGTGCCCCGATACCTTCAGGAGGATACCCTTCGGAACGTACACAATGCTACCACTGGAGGCCACTTTGGCGACAGTAAAGCGTTGGCCAAACTGAAGAAGCTGTACTATTCGATTGGGCAGAGATGTCGGATGTCGCAATGTGGTGCGCTCAGTGCCCGAAGTGTAACGCCAGGAAACGACCCTCTCGCCGAACGGTCGGTCGGCTGCAGCCGGGTTCTAATGGCGCTCCTTTCGGGCGTATTGCGATCGACATTCTGGATTACCTGCCCACCACCACCGGCACCTACTACCCTCCCAAATCTGACGGCACGAACCGTAGCGCGAGCGCTTGTGCAGGAGGTATTTTGCCGCTATAGTGCCCCATTTATCCTCCAGTCGGATCAAGGCAATTAATTATTAAATAATTGTTTTTCAAACCCCATACCTATATAAAACAGGCAGACAGACTGACAAACAGATTCAATCAGTAGATTCGACAGATAGTAATCTGTCTTTCAAGGTGACAGCTGCAAAGATTTTTCCCTGGCTGTAGACGTCGATTTAAAAAAATATATATCATTTGGACAAAATCTTATAATCGATTCTAAATGAAGGGTTATTAACAACGATATCTTACTTTTCAATATCTGTGTTGGATGGCGAACATCTTGCTTCCGGCACTTGCTCTTCGGTAAAGGATGGTTCTTCGCGAGGAATATCATAAGTTCCGTTGCTGATTAGCGACTTTTCCGACCAGCTGCGATTTAAATGATTTAAGCGAAGCTTGTCATCCGAATTTAGAGAATCAAACAAATCCAAAATTTGATCATTATTGCTGTTTGCCAAAAAAAATTGCAAAATTTGTTGTTGTATGCCACTTTCATGTTGAGCTTCTTTAAGTAGGGCTTCATGTTCTTGCAAACGGTTTTCGATCATTGACGAATTACACGTGATAAAAATAGCGTTGTCCGACAATTTTTGAAGCAAGTATTTCGCTTCTTCCAGTGTACTTATCGTGTCTAAGATGCCCTGAATCTTAAACGCATCATTGTGCACGGGGTCTTTCATATCTTCAAACTCCATAATTGCTTTTTGAACATGTTCTATATTTTCCTGTACATAGCCTATATTTGTTTTTAGATTATCTTCTTCGTTTGAATACTCAGATCCCCCTTCAATATTTTGCGGATCTTTAATTACTTTCAATTCACGGCAGAGTTGTTCCCTTTCTTTAACAAGGCGCTCCAACTCAGTTTCCAATTGACTGATTAACTGCTTGTTTCTGGCAGACTGTATTATCGTGCGAGATAACGTTTCCCAACGATGATGTAAGGACCGTGTTTGTTCCATTTTTGATGCTGACTGTTTACTCGTCCTTTGCCAAACTTGTCCACTTCGCTGGCTTCTGCGAAGGGCGGACACTTCTTCAGTTTTCCTTTTCAAAATTTGCTCCTTCGCACTCATTTTGGCTTGTAGGGACAAAACTTCATTTTTTTGCCGTCTCTGCTCTTTGCGTAATTGGGCAATTTCTCGAGTTTTCCTTGTATTTTCCTCTCTATGCTGGCTTGTTTGCTCTGATATTTTTTTCATTAACCTTACCTAAAATATAAAATTTTTGAAAATATTTTTAATTTTCTCTGCTTCAAACTTATTTACAAATCTCAACTTAAGAACTTTATAAGTACGTTTTTCAGCGATTAGGCAAATTCCACCCACAACAGTTAAAATAACCTAATTATATTATTAATATTATTTTCCCGAGTCCTAAAATAGTATGTTTAAATTCTTACATTTAATTGAGTACTTGCCTTACTACATTTTAATTCATTAAGTTCCATTCGCAAGTTTTGCAGTTTTATTTCTTGTGTTTTAAGCTCCTTTTGTTGTCGAATATGTTCTCTTTGTGTCTGTTGCAATCTTTTGAGTTCGCGGTTCATGTCGTTGAGCTTGCGCTCATATTCAATTTTAACTGATTTTAAATTGTCTTTTGGTTGATTATTTGAAGAGGAAGCTGCAAAAATATTACGATTTTTGAATATATTAATATAATGCTTTAAATTATCGATAGATTCCCTCGTTTATCATTAATTAAAAATATCGGTTTCCAGCCTCGAGTTTTATTTGAATAAGTTTGGACTCCTGTTTCTTTTTATATACGACGAGACCTTCTCTATAATGTTTAGATCTGGGATCTGAGACAACCAACTGTTAACTCCAACATCCTTCAATAATGACGCCAGCGTAACATGGACTCAGGTCTTCCATGAGGGCAGTGTTGTAGTTAGTTAGTTAGCGAAGAACCGATTATCTTATAATGAATACTTTAATGCAATTCCATTTTAGGATATCTAAGGCACAACAAGATAGTCTTAGCAAAGCATCACATGGAAACTTACCCATATTTGCTAACACCTCATCTCTTTCCTTTTGAGTGCTGAAGATTTTCGATGTTAACGCCGTCAGCTTTTCTTCATAGTGCTGCCGCATAACTTGCATTCTCTCTTGAGACAACTCCAATTGTTCAATTAATTTAGTTTTTATTTCTATATCTGAGTTAATTTCATTTAAATCATCTTCCATTTCTTTTTCTGCAAAATAAAGAGCGAAATTTAATACATTAATTAAATATATACTCCCAATTTATTATTACCATTAGGATCACTTTCGCTGTCCGAAAATTCCAGTTCTATTAATTGATTATTTTCATTAGGTATGCCAGGTAATGAGCGAAACATTAAAAGTTCCCGCTCCTTCTCTAAGCCTCTTTTTGCTATGTCTATAATAACGTTTGGATCTGCGAAAAAACCAACTATGAAATATTTATCACAATATCGTTTATTAAAATTCTTACCGTCGCGAACTGTTTTATTAGCACGTGGTGAATTTCCTGTCGAATTGTATTTTTTCAATTGTTGACACATTTCTTCCGATTCTAGCAATTTCGCTTGCAATTTTTCAATCTCAATTATATAATTTCCCACCAAATTGGTGACTGTTAAATCAGAGCTGTCGCCAATTGACCATTCATGTGTTTGTTTTTCCAGTTTAAGCTGTGCATTTCGATCTACCAATATGTTGATAGTCTCCTGCATTGATTTAAGTCGCTGCTGTAAACGTTTATTATCGGCCAATAACATAGTATTTTCATAAAATGTATCTGAAATTGACGCATTTCCTTGGGAATCTAACACACGTTTACCCTGTAAGAAAATATATTATTATTATTATTAAAGTTTAAATTTTATACAACTTTCAGCCTATTTTAAATTTTCCCACCCTACGATTAACTCTCATTCCACAAGTAGATTTTTATTTTTTGTAAACACAAATAAAAGAATTAAAAAGCACCAGTCGGGAGCTCCCAACTAAGGGATACCCTGAATCCTCTTCTACTAACACCAAACGGAGTAATATAAAATAATTTTAAAAAATTATCCTTAGTTGGACTGTGCTGCTCACATAAAGATCAAAATATTTTGCCCAACTATTATTGGGGTGTGAACAAATATTACACAATCGGATAAACCACATTCGGATTTCGTTAAACAGCTAGATTACAAAAGGTTTTAGCAAAAGCGTCTTCCAATGAAGTTGGGAAATTAAGCAAAGGATATAGTTTTGTGCTCTTTGCCAAATATCGAAAGTGCGTATTGGTTCCCCTTGGGTTTTATAATTTTTTGGTTATAATTCGCTTTTTTTTTTAATTTTGGAAACCCAGTGTAATTGTATTTAGGTTAAATCTACACTGGCATTATTTATTATTTATCTATAAAGACTATCAATTGCATTTGAATAATATACCTGTTTATATTCCAAAAGCTCCAATTGCAAGGCAGCGACTTCTCTTCGCAAAACCGAAATTGTTCGCGAACTTTGATCTTGGTTAATCTGAACTTTGTTTTTAATATTGCGAGCTCTATTTGCATACTTTAACGTATTCAATGTTTCCATAAAGTCCCGATCACTTGGGGATATGCAGGCAATCATTAATGTTTGACTATTACCTCCCAAAGAATCTTGAAGGAGACGCGTAAGCTTTGAGTCTCGATATGGCACATGCGAAGCCTTCTTTGATTTATCTCCCAATGCGGAGATACAATTTCCAAGTGCTAGCAGGCCACAATTAATTGATATTCCCTCGCGTGCACGTTCTCCTGTGGCTAATGTTCGTTTTAAACGTTCCGAGCCAGCTAAATCAACAAAATGAAACTTAGACGTCAAAGTTTCAAAGTCGTTATCCGCAAAATTTACTTTTGGCTCAACGACATGCTGTCTGCGAACAAATATTGTGAACACTGCATGCGATCGAGAAGACAGATCATTCATTTTAGTTGAAGCAGTTGTACGGGCTAAGGCGCCTTGCTGGAGAAATCTGTGACAATATAATGGAAATTGTGAGGTGGCTCAACTTTAAAAAACTTGCCGATTCAAAGGTGGAAGCTATTCATTGTCTTGATTTGGGTGTAGCAAATCTTTTTTTTTTTTTTCAAATGAAAAGTTTATCTGATTACAGGAAGCATGAGCAAGTGATTGTCTCTGTAGCAGAATTGATCGATGATCTACTCACTTTAGGGCCTCTTGGGGTTCATTTATTGGCTTAATCGTTGCACCCGCTACATTAATTTCTCCGTTTCCACTTTCATGAATTTTAAAAGTTGAATTTTTATTGAATGGGTCTAAAAGATCAATAATATCCTCGTTGTATAGCTCTATAAACTGCACAGCCACGCTAAATTGTGAATTTGTAACGGAAACGTGATTATTTTCTGGATGCTGCGTTCTTTCGATACCGGCGAATATATGTCGAATTGCGCGAGGTATTATTCCAAGACGATAGTCGCCAGAAGTGGGGTCAAGTCCCGTACCCATTGTGTATGTCTTTCCAGACCCAGTTTGACCGTACGCAAGTACTGTAGCATTATAGCCATGTAAGGTTCCCTCAACCAAACGCTCCACACATTCGGTATATATATCACACTACGAAATAAAGAAAAGTAAATTATTTGATTATTTGTTGTTGTCGCCGTAAACGTACCTGATTTGAGTCCACGTCGTATACATAATCAAAGGTAAATGCCTTGTCGGATCCTAAAACGATTTGCTGCTCGCCAGGAGTTACGGTCGTGCATATTCGGCACATATCAATTAGCTCCCTTGAATTTTGCGGACGGATTCTGCATAAATCCCAAAACATAAAATCAAATTTTATTCTAAAATATTATCACCTTATGTATAAATTCTATACTAGGCATAAGGAGACTGTACCCCATAAATAATTTTTAAATATAACAGCATTTATGTGGATATAGACATTATTTTAAAAAGTAACCAACCGAAATTTTAGAATCTTTCTACTGAAGAGCAATCAAAAGAGTATTTTTCTAGTTCAATGCACATTGTTTTAGCTTCAACAGCCATTTTCCCACTTGGCAGTCGAAACAGCTTGTCTTAGTGCTCACCTTCGGTCCAAAAGGATGTTTCAGTAAAAAGTTCAGCTTCGTACATATCTTTTATGCTTTGGTTACCATGTATTTAGACAGATTTATTATATATGTTATTTTATTATGTGATATACCCTCGTTATTCCTTAAATAGAGAAAACCGCAGTTTAATAGGAAATACATTTTATTTCGATATACACATATTTGAGTTTGACACTTAAGCCCCGACATTTTTGTTAAGATGGGACCATAAATACCGAATTTATTCAAAAATTCATTTAGCAAATGAAGATTTTAATTCATATCTTCGAAAACATACTCTGAATTAAGCCTGATTGAATGATGCTTGTTCAGAATCGCATTACGAGAGCGATTTCAGTGTTGGGTCAAAAGATACCTCCACCCGTTCTCTATAGCTTTGCATCCATCTGTAAACCGCTTGAGATAAACATGTTGAATTCTGCCCCAAAGTAAAGTTCCTTGGTCTTAAAATCAGTTATTTTACAAAACGCAAAATCATGTGTAATAAGCTGGCATGACCAAAGTCCGCTGCAACTACTCATTTTAGACATGGATGCAAGGAAGCCTTAATACAGCGTCCTTCTTGATGTTTATATTTTATGGCACCACTCCAAACAGACATCATAGTATCGTGCGATCAGCCTAGGTCACCGGCATATTCAATGGCGTCGATGAAAAACTCATGTAGGTGTACGAGAAGCTTGGCAATTACTGGGGACTAGAGGGGTCAGCTTTCTTTGACCGAGTGAATGCGTACGGTGATGGGTTGAGATGGTCGAAGAATCAAAGGTCGCAAATATTGGTCACAAATTGTTCTTTTTTAGCGTTTAAACTGCTTTAATTTAGGTCAACTTTGCTTAATTTACAGGCTCTCCCGGTTGAGACCCTATAATTGTAGCGAACGATTTTCTGTAGCCATTCAATTCACACTTCTTTTAGTTTCATCTGGATATATTGATTTTCATTCACTTGATAAATCCGATTACTTTTTGGCACAGTAATACATTTCCGTTCTAATGGTAGTCAACGAGACGTATCTCGTTGTCGTCTTCTTGCTCTTCGCTTCAGAAGCTCGCCCCAACTCTCGTCTATTATCGTCTGTTCCTCTTAACATCCCTTATGTTACAGACGTCTAACCACGGCTCACGGCTCTGGCTCCAGGGTAACATTTGGTCAGGCACTTCCGACTAGGGATGCACATTTCCATCAAGAATTTGAACACTTCAATTTACTTACAGATCTTTAAACTTTATATTTGATTTTTTAAAAGTAACACATATATTTTACATTTAACCGGAATATGCATAAAAGTTTTAAAGTTAATTCGACCGACAGTGATAAAATTTAATTTTCGATGAACTCAATCAATATACAATATATCAATCATTTACTAATATGCATTATATTGGATAATTATAAATCACCTCGATTTTAAAGGTTTTTTTTTTAAATTTAATTCTTGGTATGGTTGTAATGGCAAATAGATCGGACAGTTCAAAACCGTCAAAAGAAAATATGGTTTTGATTTTAATCTATTTTTAAAAAATCCTAGTATATGCTATATATTGTGGGCGTGGTCAAAGCAGTCAGCTGCACACGGAATTGCGTTTGTACATAGAGACAAATGAACGGCAAGACAGACATTGATCACAAAGAATATAATATTCATAGCCTATAGATAAAAATAAATGTGTTCTTAGATGGCTGCCAAAGAATTGATTGCCAGAACAGGCCCCTAAACCAAAACAAAGGGTAAACGACTTAAGAACCCACTTTTAAGGAATAGATTTTGTATTTCCCGCCAAACAACCAACACCACACCAATTTTTGTTTTATTTTCACTCACCGTACTGCAACTCGAACTAAGCAATCCTTATCGGCAGCATCAACTTCAGTAGACATGATGGATTGATACACTAAAATATATATAATTCTATTAGTAGTTTGTGGGTATATTATACGGTCTCTAAATTAATATACGAGTTTAAATGTTACATTCGTATGTTCTCAATTACTTTCAATCTTGAATTACACTGGTTATAAAAAAATCAAATTTTATATTTCAATTTTTTAAATTTATATGGATTCTTATATTATAATTTCTGTGATCAGTATCCGATTTTAAATCGGAATTGCATTATATATGTGGTAGCTATAGCATACGAAGTATAAATACTAAAATAAGATAAATTTGACAAGCCAAAGAATTTCTCGGTTTTTTTTTTCTTAAAAGAAAAATAAGGTCAAGGAATCGCTGGAAAACCCATTCCAAATGTCTCTGCCCTCTAACCCAGTTACTCTGCCAGAGGTAATGATGCTGATGAAAAACTTAATTGTTTACTCAACAAAATAGTTACAGGATTCCCTAAGACACATACATATATAATACTAACAATAAATAAAGTATAGATTCTATACAAATCTTATAATAGTGAGCTTATATGGAACAAACTAAGTAATAATACAGGCATTTTCTACGAACGCACATAATTATTATATAGATGTGTGTGCGAGTGTATGCATGTGTGTGTGTGTGTGTAGGTGTGTATGTGTATGCTTGCATTTATGAATATATGTATGGATGCATGTTTGTTTTCTAATAACAAACGCAGACCAAGCTTATTTGTCGCTGTGCTGCAAATTTAAATAAAACGAATTTCTGCCAAGTGCTCTCCTCCTCGATTCTCAAGAATTCAAGTAAGCTCTGCAATTTTTCATGCTTAGCTAGAAGTGGTGTTTTTTTTTGTTTGTTTTTTTTTGTTTTTTTCCTGTGTGCATATGTATATGTATGTATGTACACATGTATGTATATATGTCTGTATGTATGTGTGTACATACATATGTATACATGTCTGTATGTACATATGTATGTATGTATGTACGTCTGTATGTATGTACATATGTATGTATTTACATATGTATGTATGTACATATGTATGTATGTACATATGTATGTATGTACATATGTATGTATGTACATATGTATGTATGTACATATGTATGTATGTACATATGTATGTACATATGTATGTATGTACATATGTATGTATGTACATATCTATGTATTTACATGTGTATGTATGTACATATGTATGTATGTACATATGTATGTATGTACATATGTATGTATGTACATAAGTATGTATGTACATATGTATGTATGTACATATGTATGTATGTACATATGTATGTATGTACATATGTATGTATGTACATATGTATGTATTTACATATGTATGTACATATGTATGTACATATGTATGTATGTACATATGTATGTATGTACATATGTATGTATTTACATGTGTATGTATGTACATATGTATGTATGTACATATGTATGTATGTACATATGTATGTATGTACATATGTATGTATGTACATATGTATGTATGTACATATGTATGTATGTACATATGTATGTATTTACATATGTATGTATGTACATATGTATGTATGTACATATGTATGTATTTACATATGTATGTCGTTACATATGTATGTATGTACATATGTATGTATGTACATATGTATGTATTTACATGTGTATGTATGTATTTACATATGTATGTATGTACATATGTATGTATGTACATATGTATGTATTTACATATGTATGTATGTACATATGTATGTATGTACATATGTATGTATGTACATATGTATGTATTTACATGTGTATGTATGTACATATGTATGTATGTACATATGTATGTATGTACATATGTATGTATGTATGTACATAAGTATGTATGTACATTTGTATGTATGTACATATGTATGTATGTACATATGTATGTATGTACATTTGTATGTACATATGTATGTATGTGTGTATGTGTGTATGTGTGTATGTATGTATGTGTGTATGTATGCGTGTGTGTATGTATGTTTCTAAATACATATGTATGCTTATTTGCGTATATACAAACACGCATACATATACATAAGTATATGCAGACTTCACACAAACAGTCATATATCTTTGAATCAAATTTCTACCGAGGAAGCTTGGATTCTGCGACAAGTGTGAAACGCATCTCAAATGATTTTTGTTATAGATTTTTGGAAATGAATTTGAGCGCGAAACGTCACCCCCATTTCCACCAAGGAGGAATGCATTTTTCGAAAATTGTGAAACACCCCTCAAGTGAATTTGAACAAAGATCTTCGAAAATGAGTTTGTGGCCGATGGGATGGCAAACAAAAAAGTATCATGCAAACGTTTTTTTGCGATTTTTCCACACATGCGGGTGGAATTTCCCGAAACCCCGTCTTAACGTGCATCTTCAGCACATAAGGTAAGTACATTGAGGGTTCAGGGTATTCCCTAGTCGGGATCTCTCGACTAGAACCTCTTGTTCCTTTTTTCATCATTTCGGTGTGCCGTTAGATTCAGTTGATGGCGGCGCGAGTTTGTGTTCGGCAGACGGAATTAATTATTTGTTTATATTTTAAAAATGCCAGCGAGCTGATTCTGGTTGAAAAAGGTTCAGGGTATTTCCTTACTTACTTGTTTAAATGGAAAATTGCTCTCTGATGCTTGTCGCCAATTTCGAAAAAGATAGCGCTAAGACAAAATACGGTTCTTTTGCGACCAGTTATCAAAATCCTTTTAATTTTAATTTTGAACAGTGCAAAGCCTTCTCCGTTATATTTTAAACAATTAAGAATGACATTTATTGTAATGATTTAAAATTTCTATGTGACAATATAACAAGAGGCTCTTGTGGAAACCGTTCTCTTATAGGTTCTGAGATCATCGCTTTTATATGATCGGAAAGACGGACATGGCTAGATCGACTCGGCTTTTGATGATGATCAAGAATATATACACTTTATGGGGTCGGAGATGCTTCCGTTTGCCTTTTTACATACATTTCCAAAAAAAACGATTATACCCTTTTTACCCATTTTCAATAGGTTTAAGGAAGATTAGTAAGTTCTTATGGTAGGTCTCTGCCTTAGCTATTCACACATTTGGATGCCCTGCAAATTTCATAATGATTCAGCTTGAAACACTGCAGTTATTCAAATACGTAGGCCCCAGTGTAGAGCAATTTGAAGAAGCGAAGCTGCACAGTTATTCGGGCTTGTAGGCGTCCATATGTATGTATGTGTTTTTAAGTATGTATAGAAGCTCATGTAGATAGGCGCTGAGTTCAGGGGCATTTCGGACAAAAACACTGTAACCTGTTTAAGTACATATATGATTAGTAAAGCCAGTATAAATTTGTAGGTATGACGTATTTGTAGTTGTTTTTGATCTAATGTTATAAATACAATATGACCGAGTGCTACATCTATCTGTTGATATTGAAATCTTTACATTTATTGTGATTTTGCGATTCAATAAAACAGAAATCACTTCTTTACCATTTATAATAAAAACAATAATACACAAGTATCTATGTATATACAAATGAGTTACTTGACACCAGCTGTTTACAAATAGCTACTCAGCTGTAATTCAATTTTCATGAATATTTAAAAGAAATTTCTATAATGAAAATATGACATACCAACAAAATAACAAACAAAATAAACAACAAAATAATACCTGTTACACAAATCTATTAGGTATTCTTTAAAGATCAACAGCTTTTATGTGCATTTACATTCCTATATGCTCTTTTACGATAAACATATATGTCAGTGATGGGTTGCTCATGAGTACGTGAACAAGAAAATGTTGCTCACTAAACTGAACTAGTGACCGTGTTCCTTTCTTATTGATTTGTTCTGCTGAGCTGTTCACCATTGATCAGTTATTCGTTTGTTCAGTTCCCTTGCATGTTCATGTCGAAAAGTAGTTATTTTAGTCACTGTTTTTTGGTGTGACTGACAGTGTTGACATTTATTAAGCAACCAAAAAAGCTATATCTGCTTTAAAAAAATCGGAAAATGAAGTAGTGTTTTTTCTTTAAATATTTTCAATAAAAGTAAAAAGGTATTCAAATAACAAAAATTTTAAAACTCAAAACATTTTATAACAGCTATATAGTCAACCAAACATAAATGTTATAATTAGTTTAATTCAAGTAAATAATAATAACATTATTTCATTTCATCCTCACGACATAGGCATCGTTAGTGCCGACAAAATGCAAATAATTTGCCAGAAGCTTGTAGTCAAAGCAGCACTTTCCACGGCTTTGCAATCTACATATATCTAAAAATAGGACTAAAGACATGTAGTTAAGTGTTTAGGCATTCATTTATATGATTACCAGATACATGAATTTGCGTTAAATGTTATATCCCAGCGGAGTTCTATCCTGGCGTAGTCAGTTCTTAAATGCGGCACATTAGTTTTAGACATTTTATTTTACAAGTTACAAGTTTATCAAGTTGTGAAATTCGCCGCCTTAGTGATGTGAGCCGCTCGTAAATCGCACTAAGCAGGTTGATAGTTCTACCAACATGCCAACTTCGTGCTTCCCGTTCAATAATAATGCCGACTCGCTCGTTGTGAGTCAAGCTTATACATATCTTTATTAACATTAAATCATTTAAAAAAAAGCGTATAACAAAAAATTTAAAAAAAGCCAGATCTGACGGGAAAAAATTAGAGTTGGGATAACTGGTTTTGTCTTGGCTTGTCGCTGTTACTCTTGAAATAAATTACAAGAGTAACTAGTTACTTTAAATATTGGTAACTTGTAAAAGGTTGAGTAAACATCGTCCATCCCTACCACCTTTATTTTAGTGATTAGCAATAACATTTTATAATTTTAAATTATATACACAAAACATGAGCGAGGAAAACAATGAAAACATAATCTGGACCATTAAAAATGGAGAGTTAGATGCCGTTCAAACAACGTTTAATAACGATGTGCGTTAAAATATATATATAGATGAACCTTTTTTTCAACTAAATAATATTATTTACAGACGCAGAAAGTTAACACAGAGATCAAAGGGAGATTTCCAATACATTATGCTGCCGATTTCGGCCAGCTAAATGTTCTCAAATATTTGATTACTTTGGGAGCGGATGTAAATGTAAGCATGTAATTTCTTTTCGTATTTAAGAGCATATCGGCATGCTGTTAATGTATCATACATATCGTTTATGTATTTACTGGAGGACCCTCATAAACCTTAAATTACAAAGAAAAACTAACTATTTTGACAAAGAATTTAAAATGCCTACATACATACATATATCTCTATATTTTATATATACTGTTTGTCCTGACTGACAGACTGATTGGTAATCAACGCGCAGCCCAAACCGTAAGAGCTAGGAAACTGAAATTTTCACTGTATTTACGGGAAATTCCACCCGCAAGTGTGGAAAAAATTGCCAATGAAGTGAATTTTAAGTTTTGTCCGATTTGCATCATATTTTCATAACTCTTCATAAGAACTTAATAAATACGTGTTTCAGCCTCCCACACCACATTAATTAGCGAAAAATGTTTGTATGAAACTTTTTTGTTTACCACCCTATCGGCCACAAACTCATTTGCAAAGCTTTTTTAGAACATTAATTTTATAACATACGTGCCACCGGCTAGGCCGGTTCATACCCGCTAGTATAGTATATAGACATAGGTCGAAATTTCCCACCCCCATAACTCGGTCAAAACTCATCAGATTTCCATGAGGTTTGGCTTTTTATGCATAGTTTTCCCTCTA